>JAPKLX010000017.1:2018213-2158241 GCA_026898415.1 Leonotis leonurus
TATTATTATTATTATTATTATTATTATTATTATTATTATTATTATTATGATTTAGTTTGTGAATCGGATTGGATTAGAATGAAAAATAACTTGTCGTGGTCCTTTTGAAAAGTATTGACCATAACAATAATATGAACAATCATTTTCTTTATTCCCCAAATGAAGACTCACTCAAAAGAAAGAAACAACAATTATAAAAGAATAGAAGTGATAATAAATTCCATTCAATTTAAACTACAAACCATTGAGGTGTTGACGAGACGAATATTGGGCCGATTGCATATATTGTCATTGATAGGATGTGACCTCACTACCGGACCCAAACGAGACCCGAGCCCAAGAACAGCTCGGCCCAACGTAACTCGACTTCGGCCCACAAGAGTAGTTCGGCCCAGAAGCCCATCAGCTCGGTCCAAAGGCCAGCCTAACGTAACTCGACTTCGGCCCACAAGAGTAGTTCGGCCCAGAAGCCCATCAGCTCGGTCCAAAGGCCCATCATCTCGGTCAAAACCACTACACCGGATTTGGCGCCTCTCCAACCGCAACTGTCATATGATTAGACTATAAATACTAGTTCCTAAAGCTAGATTAGGGGTTGGTTAACTGTAATTAGAGATCTGATTATACTAATACAAAACTCCCTCCCTGTGGACGTAGATCTCATTAACGATCGAACCACGTAAATCTCGCGCTCCTAAATCTTATTCCCTCACCGTAAATCCACTCTGAAAAACCCACGATCGATCACTGGCGCCGTCTGTGGGAACCGATATAAATTTCGTGAGACCGATCAACATTTTTCTGGGTGGAAATACGATGACGAGAACTACCCGCTCCAATGCTATAACTGCTGCTGCAAAGGGAAGGCGAAACCAAGCGGGGCCGTCTGCCAACCCGCTTCACGCGTCCGAGCATGAGGATGCCCACCTACCATCCGATGGGCAGCCTATAGCCTGTCACCGAACTCCCGAAGGCCATGTGGAAGATGTCCAATCGAGCCGGCCTAATAATCCCGTTAGCAGTAAGGAGCCACACCAAGAAAGTCACCGACGTGAGAACGTCGTGCCACAACCCCAGCTCGGAGACGCGCTTAAAGCGTACCTAGATCTCCATGAGCAGGATTTCCTCAAGTTCGCCGACAGACATCGGCAACAAAGTCAAGGTATAGATAAAACCGAACCTCTACCTCGACAACCTCGGTCACCAAGCCCCCGGATTGTCGAGAGAAGACAGGACGACCTTCTCCGAAGACAACATAATCGCCGAGGTAACGTCTCTATCTCACCTCGGCGAAGTTCGACCTCACCTCGTCAAAATGTCGGCCCCTCCCGACGTGACGAGGACGACCGAAGAGAGGGTAGGTTTACTATTTACAGTCGAATCTCCACCCCCTTCACCGACCAGATACTCTATACGCCATTGCCGTCAACGTACAGGGTACCTCCAATCAAACCCTACAATGGTACCTGTGACCCCAGCAACTTCTTGTCACAGTACCAATACAACATGTTGAACCAGAACTTGACTAGAGATGCATACATGTGCAAAGTCTTCCCCGAACTACTGGTAGACAATGCACGTAAGTGGTTCGACAACCTGCCGCCCCGAAGCATCGGGTCGTACGCCGACCTCATACACGCCTTCGACCGACGCTTCTTCCAAAAAGCCGAAGCCAAAATCAGCTCAGCGCAACTTCTCACGATGAGGCAAGGACGAGGCGAATCTATCAGCGACTTTCTGGCGAGGTTCTATACCGAGAGCCTCAAAGTCGACCGACTATCGGACGAAGTCCTCATCTCAGCATTTCAAAATGCCATTCACTCCGGCACTCTATTCAGGGAGCTCGTAAAAGAGCGCCCGCAGACCTCTAAACACCTGTGGAGGATTGCCGATGCCTTCGCCGAGGCGGACGAAGCTGACAGAAAGAAGAGGGCAATAGACCGACCTGAAGGTCAGGACAAGAGAAGATCGGAACACACGGACCAAGGGCAGAACCGATGAGGTGCCCTTGAGAGGATACAACGAGGTCCACTAGCATCTCGCCTCGGACCTCGGCTCAACCCCGAGCAGAATCAACTCACCCCGCCGACCCACGCCCCGCTGACGAAGCCCCGCGCTGATATATACGAGCTCCACATGAACTTATTCCGCAAACCACCCCCATTATCCCGAAGTGGCTCGAAGCGGCGGTCGGGGGACAAATACTGCAAATTCCATAGCAGCTACGGCCACGACACCGAGGATTGCCGAAATCTCGCCTCGGAAATAGACGATCTCGTTCGAGATGGTACCCTCGGAAAGTATCGAAGTCGTGGTCAACCGGACTCCCGAGCTCGGAGTAAAGGCAAACGGAGCAAAAACCGAGGTGGGGAAAGCTATTATCCCCACCAAGACAAAAAGACAAAGCATGACGACGAAGACGAAGACAAGGACCAACCCCAATATGACGGGGTCATAGCTGCCATCACAGGGCTACCTCAGGGCGCGACGAAGTCATCGTTGAAGGCCGAGGCCCGAAGTCAACCGAAGGAGGAACCTTCACAAAAGAGGTTCAAGAAGGACGAGGTCATCACATTCTCCAGTGACGACCCGGTCCCACACGCCTTACCTCATCAAGACGCCACCATCATAGAAGCCGTGGTAGCCAACAAATTGGTCCACCGAGTCTTCATCGACAGTGGAGCCTCGATAAGCGTGCTTTTCAAAAGCTGCTTCGACCAGCTCGGCATAGAGGAAGCGCGTCTTAGGCCGGCACCCGTCCCGTTGAAGAACTTCACCCAGCAAGAGACTTCGACGGACGGTACCATCTCGCTCCCCGTAACGGTGGGCAGAAGCCCGTTATCTTCCACGAAAATAATTACCTTCTTCGTCGTCGAGGCTAACTCCCTGTACAACGTCATCTTGGGAAGAGATTGGCTCGTGGCAACCAGGGCTGTTTGCTCGGCCTACCACCTGACGATCAAGATCCCTTCCAAAAATGGGGTAATAACGCTAAGGGGGAACCAGAGACAAGCCAAGGAATGCATGCAGGTCGCCCTCCGAGGGTCCGGGGTACAACACCCCCAGGCATAGCAGTTACAGAGCCCCGAGGTGGTAGAACCGACGTCGCTACCACCCGTAGAGCAGGTTGAGGACGTCCCACTGTACGAGGACGACCTGTCTAAGGTCGTCAAAGTTGGGTTCGTCGGAGGAGCCGAACTACGAAGCCAGGTGATCCAACTACTTCGGAAGTTCAAAGACATCTTTGCTTGGTCGCCTCTAGACATGACCGGGGTATCACCCGACATCATTACTCACCGCCTCCACATCGATCCCGAGGTGAGACCAGTTCGGCAAAAGCAACGAACGTTTGCAGCCGAAAGAAACCAAGTGATCCATGACGAAGTACAACAACTACGAAGAGCTGATATCCTATTCGAAGTCAAATATCCGACGTGGTTAGCCAATCCCGTCATGGTGAAGAAACAAGGAGGGGGATGGCGCATGTGTGTCGATTACACCGACCTCAACAAACACTGCCCTAAGGACTGTTACCCTCTCCCCAACATTGACAAGAAGGTCGAAGCCCTTGTCGGCCATCAGGCGTTTAGCTTCTTGGACTTGTACAAAGGATATCACCAAGTCCTCATGAGTACCGAGGACGCCCCGAAGACAGCCTTCATCACGGACTTCGGCATCTTCGCGTACAAAAAAATGCCCTTCGGACTTAAGAACGCTGGCGCAACATATCAAAGAATGGTCGACAAGATATTCGAGCTTCACATCGGCCAGATCGTGGAAGTGTATGTCGACGACATCGTCGTCAAAAGCAAGGAGGTCGACACTTGCCTAAACGACCTTCAGGTCGTCTTCAACCTACTCCGCGAGACCAACCTGAAGTTAAACCCAGGGAAATGCACTTTCATGGTTCAGTCCGGAAAATTCCTAGGATGTTGGGTCTCCCGCGAAGGACTAAAAGCCAACCCGACTAAAGTGAAGATCGTCCAAGAAATGCAAGTTCCGAAGTCCATACACGACGTCCACAAACTGACGGGCTGCCTTGCTGCGCTAAGCCGTTTTTTATCCAAGGCAGCCGAAAAACAGCTCCCGTTCTTCAAAATCTTGAAAAAGGCTCCTAACTTCGAGTGGAACGACGAGCACAGGATAGCATTCGAGAACCTAAAGAAGTACCTCGCCGACCTACCCACCTTGTCCGTCCCAAAGGAAGGAGAAGTACTCTCCCTATACCTCGCCGCCTCGGACGAATCAATTAGCGCGGTCCTAGTTCGGGAAGAAGGACCTCGGCAGCTGCCTGTCTACTTCATAAGCCGAGCTCTAAAGGGACCAGAGACGAGGTACCAACAATTAGAGAAGGTCGCACTTGCGTTGGTAAACGCTGCAAGGAGACTTCGGCCGTACTTCCACGCACATCAAATACAAGTCCTAACCGACCTCCCACTTCGGCAAGTCCTCACAAAACCCGAAGTGTCAGGTCGGATCGCCAAGTGGGCGGTCGAGCTCGGCGAGCATACGATCTCTTTCGTACCTCGTCAAGCCATCAAGGGACAAGCCCTAGCAGACTTCCTAGTTGAGGCAGGGTTCATTGAAACCCCGAAGCCCGCCGAATCAGTTGACGATAATACCCAAACAGAAGAGCCAAAGTCACCCCCCATAGATTGCTGGCAAATCTATGTAGACGGAGCATCAGGTCGTAAAGGAAGTGGCGCAGAGATATTATTCATTAGCCCGGAGGGAAAAGAAATCACTTACGCCCTCAAATTCAATTTCCCCACGACCAACAACGAAGTAGAATACGAGGCTCTTCTAGCCGGACTTCGTCTCGCGAAAGCACTCCAGATACGAGCTATACAAGTCCATAGTGACTCGCAAATCATTGTAAGTCACGTGCTAGGCAAGTACGAGGCCCGAGGTGAAAGGATGAGGAAATACCTCCAGAAAGTCCAGACCCTGCAGCACGGCTTCGCGTATTTCGAGCTGATACGAATCCCGAGAGGTGATAATGACCGAGCTGATGCGCTAAGTAAGCTCGCATCGTCATCCACAACTTCTCCCGTGGAAGAAGTACAGGTCCGAAACATAGACGAAGCCGAAGTAAGCATGGTGACTGACGACGAGCCGAACTGGATGACACCACTTCGGCATCTCTTGGAAAAGGGCGAACTCCCTGCAGATAAACTCCAAGCTCGGAAGCTCCAGAGCAAATCCGCGAACTACACGTTAGAGCGGGGAGTGCTATACAAGAAATCATACCTCCAACCTCTCCTACGATGCATAGGACCCAACCAAGCAGACTACGTGCTGCGTGAAGTACATGAGGGATCCTGCGGTAGTCACATCGGAGCTCGCGCCTTAACCAAGAAGGTCATGAGATGGGGTTACTACTGGCCGACCATGCTTCAGGACGCCATCGACCTCGTCAAGCGCTGTCCGAAGTGCCAACTCCACGCAGTAGTGACAAGGGCACCACAAACCGAACTGACCAGCATGCAAAGCCCATGGCCGTTTATGCAATGGGGAATTGACATCGTCGGCCCGTTCGAGCAAGCTCCTGGTCAGCTGAAGTTTCTTATTGTAGCCATTGACTATTTTACGAAGTGGGTCGAAGCCGAACCTCTAGCAAAGATTACGAGCAAAAAGGCCCTCAACTTCGTTTGGAAACACATAGTATGTCGTTTCGGCATACCCCACATCCTCCTCTCAGATAACGGAACACAGTTCACAGATAAGACGTTTAGAGAATGGTGTGATGAATTAAGAATCCAGCAGAAGTTCACTTCGGTAGCCCACCCTCAAGCGAACGGCCAAACCGAGGTGACCAATCGGACCATAGTCAGAGGGTTAAAAACTCGCCTAGATAAGGCTAAAGGCGATTGGGCAGAAAACTTGCCCCAAGTCCTATGGTCCTATCGAACTACTCCTCGGACATCACACGGAGAAACCCCGTACAGCCTCGTCTATGGAACCGAGGCAGTCATCCCAGTGGAGATCGGCTTACCAAGCCCTCGCACGCTCAACTTCGCCATTCAAGAAAACGAAGAAGGACTTCGCACCGATCTGGATTTACTAGAAGAAAAGCGTGACCAGGCTTACATACAAGAAGCTCGGTACAAACAACAAGTAGCTCGGTACCACAACAATCGAGTGAAACATCGACAGTTTCAAATAGGCGACCTCGTTCTCAGGAATAATGAAGTTAGCAAGTCGGAGAAGCTCGGTAAACTTGAAGCCACTTGGGAAGGTCCGTATCAAATCCAAGGTGTCCTCGGCAAAGGCTCCTACAAGCTCGTCCACTTATCTGGGGAGCCAATACCCCGAACTTGGCATATTTCTCATCTAAAGAAATATTATTTGTAATTTATGTAGTTTGGATTTTATTAAGTTCTTTTGTGAAGCATTTTTGTATACATACTGCATTAGATCCAAATCGAGCTAAAACTCCAAATTAAGTAGCAGTCAACCGCGCGAGGAGACCACTCCTATCAATTACATCGACAAATAAGAGACTTCAAAGCCAAAACTTCGACTTCAGACGAAGTGGCGAAGTCAAACGCGCGTGAGAAGACCACTCCTATCGATTAAATCGACAAATAAGGAACTTAAAAGCCCAAATTTCGTTCCTACACGAAGTGGCTACCCGAAGTCTCAAAACTTCGCCTTCAAACTACCCGAAGTCTCAAACTTCGGTATCAAACGAAGCGATTACGAAGTACGAGCCAGTCTTCACAATAACTTGAAGCAAACTTGATTACACAAATTGAGTAAAGCTTTAGAGAAATAATGACAAAGAAAATTGTATTTTATTTCATAAAGTACATGTTACAATCAGCTTGGAGGATCTGAGCCCGGAGACCTACCACTAAAACTAAGGTACTTCTCCACAAAACCCAAACCCGAGCTCGAACTGGCACCACCATGACCGAGCACCGTATCCAAAAAGGCCATCCCCTCACCACGGCCAAAACCACCTCGGCTTCGACCTGAAGGTGCAGATCGACCTCGGCTTGAAGGCACAGCTCGACCTCGGCCGCCTGAAGCGCGCCGCCCTCCACCTCGAGACATGATGGCAAGAGTCTCTTCTCGAGTTCGACCCAAAGTAAGGGGGGGGGGCGCCAGCCGAACTCCTTCCCAACTGACCCGAAGAAGAAGCCTCGAGTGAAGTCTTCTTAGACTCGATCCACCTCTTCAGCTTCGGATTCCTCTTCAAAACGATTTTATACATGGAGCCGAGCTTGAGAAGCGCCTCTTCCTGCTCACGAACTTGCCAGGAGTCATCGCCGTACCTTTCACGGTACTCCCTTGCTCGAGCTCGGACCTCCTTTATTTGTGTAGAGACCTCGTATATGGTCAGGCCACCACTCCTGTGTATACGGTCCTCGTACTCTTCATGCTCCTCGGCTATGGCTTTAAAAGTCTGAAGATCGTCCTTGACATTCTTGAATTTATCTTCAAGCTCCAGAAACTTCGCGTGCTCTTCGTCAAGCTTCTCCTGAGCCGACCTAAGCTTTGCCTCAAGCTCGGTCTCGATGTTGGTAGCTCGGCTTTTCCAACACGCGACCTCGACTTCGGCTGCCTCGGCGGCTCGACGAAGCTCATTTATTTCTTGCTCAAAATGCGAAGTATTGGAGAAGTCAAAGGCAGGCTACAGCAGCAAAAATTAAACAATTCAGCACACAGCGTAGTTCAAAAAAGGATACTTTATATACATGTGGAAGAAGCGCCGCCCTAATAGCGACGCGATACAATACTACAAAAAAAAAATATATATATATATATATATTTTCTACGCGGCCCCACCGACCTCCCTTTCTCCGCCCTCCGGGCCCCCACCTCCCTCCGCCTCGGCAGCAGCGAGCTCGGCGATGATGGCCTCCAGTCTATCATCGCGATCGACCGGGCACCCCCGAACGGCCTTCTCCGATAGCAAGGCCCGCTGCTGCGCCAACTGCTCCACCACCGGGATAGACGAGGTGCACTCCACGAGCACCTCCGCATACTCCCGCAACATGTCGTCCTTGGTCACCACCTCGTACCCGTATTTGGCCTTGTCCAGCTCCGGGTAGTCCTTGGCGACACGGTCGAGTGTTGCCGAAGTAATCGGCGTACTCATGGCGCTCACCAGCTGCGCCGCCATGTCACCGAAGTGCTTCGAGCGGAAAATCCGCTCAGCCACACCTCGGATCACGCCGCCCTGCTCGGCTGCGGCCGCACTCAGCCTATCCCGATTCTCCACCTGCGCGGCCCTTAGTCGAGCCACCTCCGCCTCGAGCCCGGCCGCGGCTCTCCTCACCTCGTCTGCCGCGATCACCGCCTCGGCCTCCCCTCGCCTCGCCGCCTCCGCCGCGGCAGCAGCTTCCGCCTCCCGCTCCGCCGCCCTCGCTGCCGTCGCCTTCGCCGCCTCGAGCTCGGCAAGCAAAGCTTTAATCTGCTCTGCCCCGCTCGCGACGAAGCGCGAAAAAGCAGCCACCCCGTCCAATACCACCCCGACCTCCTGCACGACGATGCAACATTAATACAAAGTCAAGAAGGAAGCACAAAACCGCAGACTTACACTTACCTCGAGGTAGGGCAGCCCTTGACGCGCGTCCAGCTCGGAGGCATGAGCCCCCGAGCCACCTCCCTCTATCCGAGGTGGGGACAGGTCGATCACCGGTGTGGGCTGTACAGTCGCCCTCTCCGCCGGGGTGGGGGTCGACGTCTCCCCTGCCGCCGACGAGCTCCTCTTCCTCTTCTTCTTCTCCTTCCTCAGCAGCGCGGCGCCCAAAGCCTCAGGATCCACTGCAACCACAAGGAAAAACATTAAAGTGCAGTTCAGTAAATTCAGTTCGACCTCTACATCAAACTACACAACTCACCCCGATCCACGTCGGCAGCAGCGCCGTACGAGCTTAGCCCGTACCTCGACAGCTCGGCCTCGGTATATACCCTCTTGATCGAACCGAGGTTAACCAGGCTCTCCTCGAGCTCGCCGACGGGATCCTCCGCGGCCTGCGACCCAAATTTGGCCCTCGACCACGGATATAGGGGCACTCCTTCAGCCCGGCAGAAGAAGAACTTCTTCTGCCAGTTCGACACTTTCGATGGGGTCTCCAGCTTAAACTTATTTACAGCCGAGAGGTAAACCCACCCCGTCGGCCCGCGCTTTACGCGAAAAAAACGAAGCAGCCCGTCAACCGAGCTGACTCCACCTCGGCGACCGACCTCGACGCAAAAACCTACTACCTGTTTTATCGAGGACGGCGCGAACTGACCCAAAGGGACCTCTAACCTATCTAATAAATCTACAAAAATAGAAGGCAAAGGAAAACGAAGACCGAAACGCAAATAGTCCTCGTACACAGTAAAAAAACCCACGGGAGGGGAGCTACCCCTATCCTCCTCCCGAGGTAAAACCATCTCAAGCGAGTCCGGAAACAAGAAGGTTCTTGCAAGGTTTTGCATGTGCGATTCGCTCATGCTGGAAGAATAAGACAACGCCGCGTCGGACCCAACCAGCGGGCGGAACTCTATCAAACTTTGGGCCGGAGGGACAAGCGCCCGAGTAAAAACCCTCATAGAAACCGTCGCCGGGAAAACCCTAGCCGACGACGGCGACGCCTCTACATTCTCCCTAGCCACTTCAATATCAGTTGGCGTACGAGAAGAAGATGAAGCCATGATCAAAAAATAACTTACTCGACAAGAAGTTGTGGAAGGTCTTTTTCTAAGTCTCGCCGGAAAATCACAATGCGGATGTCGAGAGAGAGTGAGAGAGTAGGGTTCTTTTTTTTTCGCAAAAGTAAAAAGTGCTCCTTTGGCGTATTAGATAAGCTTTTAAAAGGACAGCTTTTTCGCTTTTTTCAACCGCCTCTTTTGCAAAATCCCGCCTCTTCATAGGCACCAATCTGCGATCGACACGTGTCCTAGGCGTCCCCAGAATACAGCTGTCTCCCACTCACCCGAATCACTACCTCGACTTCGGCCTGACATTCACCTCGGCAAAAACAAGCTCGTCTCCTCGTCAAGCTCTTCACTTCGCCCCCTTACCGACCTCGTCAACACCTTCACTTCGTCTACGAGCTTCTTTTGGGGGGGGGATGTGATAGGATGTGACCTCACTACCGGACCCAAACGAGACCCGAGCCCAAGAACAGCTCGGCCCAACGTAACTCGACTTCGGCCCACAAGAGTAGTTCGGCCCAGAAGCCCATCAGCTCGGTCCAAAGGCCAGCCTAACGTAACTCGACTTCGGCCCACAAGAGTAGTTCGGCCCAGAAGCCCATCAGCTCGGTCCAAAGGCCCATCATCTCGGTCAAAACCACTACACCGGATTTGGCGCCTCTCCAACCGCAACTGTCATATGATTAGACTATAAATACTAGTTCCTAAAGCTAGATTAGGGGTTGGTTCACTGTAATTAGAGATCTGATTATACTAATACAAAACTCCCTCCCTGTGGACGTAGATCTCATTAACGATCGAACCACGTAAATCTCGCGCTCCTAAATCTTATTCCCTCACCGTAAATCCACTCTGAAAAACCCACGATCGATCAGTCATATATATTATGTATTAGATGTAGAAATATTATCAATTTTATTAATTAATGAAATAATTATGATTTCGTATGACGTTTTATGTTTGAAATAATTGACAAAAACAAATGCCGTTAACTTAAAGCGCACGCAAATTACGATATTGACAAGCTAATAAATTAAACTTTTGTTGATTTGAAAATTTCAAGAGTATATAATTTGAAGGCTTTGACTGATTATTTGGATATATTTATAAATATTATAATATTATTACAGACGATGGAGATAGTTTGATTAAAATTATTTGGAAACCATTTTAGAATAATGGAATTCGTATAATAATATGGGGTACATTTTTATTCAAGAAACTTCACTTACTTCCAAGTAAAATTATGTTGTGTCATCTAGACATGTTCACGATTATGGTTACGATTCGAATTATGATAGAATTGTCAATTTATAGTTATAACGGTTCACAGTTTGGAATTGGAATCTTCAAAGGTGATTTCGATTTTGAACCGATGGTTCATATCCCGAACCACCAGTTCTTTTAAAACTATCTTAAAAATGTGTATTTTTATATGAATTTACAAGTTTTAGTGTAATTTTATAAGTATAATAATAATTTTATATATTTGAAAAATAAAAATGAATTATTGATAGATAAATCTATTAAAGGAAGTATTGGATAACTAACGATTTGAAACCGCCAGTTCACAGTTCTGAATATTTAAAACTGGGATCGAATCGTATTCTACACGACTACAATTCAAAATCGAACCATTATGGACGAGTACGCTCTAGTGTAGTCATTTCTTCATATTTTTATTTGCTTATTTGATATTTCAGAAAATAGTTAATGCAAATTACGTATCAGTTCCAAATATGAAATCTCTTAAAATGATGGACTTTAGAAACTATTTACACACTAATAATCATTTTCAATATATATATATTAATGGTTGTTTAATTTTTACTGTGTTTTGAAAAGTGATTTGAAGTATTGTAGCTATTTATTTCAAACATGTCCCTATAATGATTTTTTTTTCTTCTTTAAAATTCACACTTTTATAAGGACGAGTTTTAATGCTTATTAACATGTTAAATGTAATTTGTCAATTAATATTATTCATACTAAAAATAGTTCAAAGTTTTAATTAACATTTATATTTTACTATTTTAGTTTTGGTAATGAAAAATGATCTTATCCAATTAATTAATTTGATTTAAAAATGATTACTATCCATTGACATTTGACACCTTTCCGTTAAAATATTAATCGTGATTAAACAGATTAAGCAGAGTATATTATTACTTATTAGAGTCTAAAGTATTGAAAGCGAAATTAAAGAGAAAATTTAATAATATATTCGAAAAACCAATTTTTTAAAAATCATATTTTAATGAAAAAAGAAATATTAAATCAAGCGTCACCGCCGCGTATTTTGTTCCAAAGTTCCAACGTTTTAACTGTAAACTTCCACCATTTCAATCACGGGGATCAAATTTGGTGAAGCGTTTTGTTTATTGCCGGAGAAGGTAAAATAGTTGATGTTCTTGTTTTGGCTGTTGTTTAGGATTTTCAAGGATCGTTTATTTGTGAAAGGATGACACAAAAGATGATGTTGTTTGCAGTGTTTCAATTTCAGTCCGTTTTTGTTGATTGTCAATCGTAATTTTTTTTTATGATTTTGAAGTGCTTCAGTTTCAATCCGTTTTTGTTGAGTGAAATTGCAAGAAAACATGTTTATACGATTTTATTGATCGGGAAGTGTAATTTGTTTTTTGAAGTTCTGAGCTGCAGAATCTGGAATCTTAGCTGATTGAACTGTACCTTCTTTAGTTGAAAAGATTATTGGAGAAATCATATAGATGCTGGCAAATTTAAGAGCAAATCTGACAAAGCGTAGACCATTACTTGTGCATTTATTATTATTAATGTAAAAAGAGAAATAGTGAGTTCATGGATGCTTTAATGGTAGTGATTTCTAAAATAATCAGATTCGCAGCGGATTTTGTTCCTGCCTTGGTTAAAAAATTTGCAAAAAGGACAATGCCAGATAATTTCCTTCCCAATAGTTTCTTCAGTTAACGATGCTAAATCAATGCAAGTTAATGGTGGTTAATCAGTGCCAAAGATTATTTTATTGTTGTTGTAATGTGTATGGGATTCTGTATATTCATGGGGATGGACAATGATCCTTCCTGCACGTGGTCTTCTCATATATTTATGTTATTTTTTGAATTCTTTTGGCTTATGGCGGAAAGAAATGATACTTAAATCATTGATTTTGGAATTATCTCACCTTTTCTTATTACCTGAAGCTTAGTATTGAGAAACCAACAAGAAGGTGGGATTTTTTCAAACTTGTGGGTTTGTTTCGGAAACCAATTGTTGATTCGAAGTAAGTTTGTTGTCTTTTGCTTGCATTTGAGATGAATGTGTTTCTTTGTGTTGGCTTATTTCTTGACTTCCCTTCAATCTAGGAGACAGTTTAGTGTGGAAGTATTCTGTGTACTTATGTGATCATTGGGGTGTGGGTGCCTGTGAGTTTTGACTTCTTGAATTCAAGTGATTAAAACGATAGTATCCCATTTAGTGTGATCATTCAGAGAGAGAGAGAGAGAGATTGGTGAAGATATCATTTTCAGAGAATTCCCTTTCATGAAAACAACTTGGTTGGGGGGGGAGAAAGAAGAAGTAGGGGCTCTGAATGTGAGTAATACCTTCTGTATGTGTGTGTTTGTTGCATGTCTAGTGACTGTGAGAGGGAGAAAAGGCCGGGACCATAATCAAAAGACAAAAGAAGAAAGAAGAAAGAAGAAAAGGAAATTCATATAATTGGAAAAGTAAAAGCAAGAGAATGCACTCTTATCCAACTCATCATACCCATTAGTTATGTTGCTTTCTTGTCCCCACCTTTCTCCTATTCTTCCTCATTTTGGAGGAAGATTTGAATTTTACTCATTTTGCTGCTTGGTTTGTATGATATAACTTTAATTTGCTCTTGCCATTCTTTCTGGTTTCTTTTTCTCCTATCCTTTGGCTGAGCTGGATGATGTCGAATGCAGAATTCAAACTCTGTATTTTTGAGATCTCAGTGCCTGTATAGATGATGCATTCTTTTAAAGATATTTTCCTTTTTCCTCATGGCTCATTGTTTTTTCCCTCTATTTTTCCCATCTCTTGTATCTTACTGGCTGCAAATTTGTTGGCTCATTTTCAGGACGGTAACATAGCTTCTTAAGAGGCATTGACCGAGTGGTCTTAGTGGAAGGCTGTTATGGAGTAAATTTAAATCTGTCATTAGTTGTGAAGAAGGCCATCCATGTGGTCTAACTTGCACAGTGTTGATGGATGTATATGAATCAGAGCAAGCACTACAGAAGCAATCTACAGCTGAGAGAACAAGACTACCACTGGTTCCAGCTGAGAACAAGAATGGAGCCCATACAAGAGAAGTTCGTTCGAGGTATAAGTCACCTTTACCATCTTCACCTACAGGTTCAAGACGCTGCTCTTCACCAACGGCCAGCAGTACATCATCGACCTTAGCTTTTTCAGCAGCAACAAAGAGGGCCACGTCAGCTGAAAGAAGACGACCCTCTAGACCATTGTCACCTCGATCTCCATCAACACCAATTCAGGATACAGCTGCCGAATTGCTGTTGGCATCAAGAAAGGTAGCAGGAAACAAGTTACCACCAGAGTCCTTATGGCCTTCAACAATGCGGAACATAAATGTTTCTTTTCAAACTGATACATTTCCTGTTCCTACTAGTAAGAAAGAGAAACCGACTTCTAATAAACCTGATCGCACTTTGAGGCAATCATCTAATGTTGCGGCTGAAGTTCTTGTTTCAAGAAAGCCAACACCAGAAAGGAAGCAAAGTCCACTTAGAGGTAAGAATTCTGCTGATCAATCCGAGAATTTTAAACCTGTTGATGGTTTGCATCCACGTGTGGTGGATCAATATCGATGGCCAAGCACAACAGCTGGGAAAGTGTCTACTGCCTCAAGCAGAAGTATTGACCCGGCTGATAAGAAAAGCAAAGTGACAGCTACACCTTCCCCCAAGAGATTATCTGTGGGTGGTGGGATCAATGTTTTAAGTAAAAGTATTGATCTAGCTGATAAGACAAGCAAAACTTCACCTTTATCCAGTTTGGAAACTTATACACCTTCTCGTAGGAGAGAACCTCTGGATGGCACCGCTACTTCTAATAGAAATACCAACCTGGCTGATAAGACGAGTAAAAATTCATCTTTATCCCGTTTGGATACGGGTTCACCTTCCTTCAGGGGACTATCCCTGGATGGCACAGTTGCTCCTAATAGAAGCCTAGACCTGACTGATAAGACAAGAACAACCTCATATGTATCCAGTTGGGGAACAGGTGCACCTACACTCAGGAGACTATCTCTGGATGGCAATGCCGTTCTGAATAAAAATATTAATTTGCCAGATAAGAAAAGCAAAACTTCAGCGTCTTCCCATTTGGAAACAGGTTCACCTTCACTTAGGAGACTATCTCTGGATGGAAATGCTGTTCCAAGTAGAAGTATTGATCTAGCTGATAAGATAAGCAGAGTGTCATCTTCATCTCGTTCAGAAACAGTTAATCCTTCGCTCAAGAGACTATCTCTGCATGGGAACCCTGTTCCAAATGAAAGTATTGATTTGGTTGATAGGGGTAGAAAAACTTCATCTTCGCCTAGGAGAAAACCTTCGGTCAAGTCTACCAGTGATTTCCCAATGCTAGTATCTGATGATGAGAGCGGAAGAGCATCGGTTAACAGGTGTTCAGTTGATGATAGTTCAGCGCAGATGGCAAGGCCTGATTCTTCAAATTCATCAGATAGAACGCAACTGTCAAATGCTGCCACTAGATCTAGGGCTATTCCAACTCTTGGATTGCTCCCTGTATTATCTACCATGTCTATATTAATCAGTCCTTCTCGATCAAAGGCTGTTGATTCTTCTAGAGGATCCAGTCCTGCTCGAATAAGACCATCCAGCCCCATCAAAAAACTTCCGAGTTCAACTTCTGTTCTTAGTTTTATTACAGATATCAGACTTGTAAAGAAGGCTGCAAATCAAATTGAAGATGTCCATAACTTGCGGCTTTTATACAATAGACTATTGCAATGGCGATATGCAAATGCTCAGAGTGATGATGCATTGCAATCCCAGAAAGTGAAAGCAGAGGTATGATCTCTCATCTTGTTGAAATGTTTCAAATTTTAAATGTCACATCTACGGTTAAGCTACACCTATTTACTTTATTGATTCCAGCTATTAATATTTTCCATTTCTCTTAGATGCATGATTACTGCACACTGAGTTTTTAGAAACTAAATTTTGTATTCTTGTTTTTCTTTTTACAGATATTTGCTAATAACTATATTTAAACATAGCACATCATGTATATATTTCCATTGTACAAAGTAAAACTCATAGAAACATGTTATCTCTCTCCCTTCCGTCTTGTTTGTTTTTAACAAACTCCCAGACGTTTTAACCCCTCATTTGATTTGGATGGCACAGGAAGTGTTGTGCAGTGTGTGGATGGAAACCGCTACACTTTGGGACTCAATAGTGGAGAAAAAGATTGAGATCCAGCAATTAAGGCTCAAGTTGAAGCTTTACTCTGTTTTGGACAATGAAGTAATGCATCTCTTAGTTTAACAAGAATTCTGCTGAGAATTAAAAAGGATTTCTCCTTATTTATCTCTAGCATGAGATTCTGATTAAACCTAATCCTTTCAAGTCATGCTATTCTTTTATGTGGCTAAGTATTACGCATATGCTAACTCAAATACAACATGCTCAGATTTTTTGTCTTGATGAGTGGGCTTCGACTGAAACGGATCATGATAACTCATTAGCTCAGGTCATTCAGGATCTGGAAGCCAGCACAACTCGAGTTCCGGTCATAAAAGGAGCAAGGGTATGTAATCGGAATACATTCTATCGTAATTTTGTTGAAGATAAGTGAACAAACACTTGTATAAAGAGAAACAATTTCACCGTGTCTTCATTTTTCAGGGTGATATTCAAACCATTAAGGCGGCTGTATCCTCTGCTGTCGATGTGATGCAGGCAATGGGTTCCTCCTTATGCTCCACACTCTTGGAGGTTGTGTAACTTCTGCCTTTAATCTTATCATGGCCTACTTATAGTTTGCAAAAATTATGTCTGTACTTCACTCCAAAATGTCATTTAGTTGATCCAGCATGAGTAGACCTTATATCATACTTTTAGCCATCTTTCGGGATGCCAACTACTGACCTTTCAGGAGTTGGTACAAATTTTCAACTAACTCTAGGCTTATGTCTGGAGGCATCTCATCGTATACTGATTTTGATCCATGTGTCCAGCTTATTGAATAATTAACACTTTAATTTTATTTGATCTAGTTTGCAACCACTAACATGCATTTCACCACACTTCTGTTGTAACCATCCAAATTAATAGCCTCTAAGAACCATGTTTTAATGATACAGGTGGACATGGTACAGCGCTCGGTGTCAGAACTTGCTTATATAGCAATACAGGAGAGAGCATTGCTTGACGAATATGAATCAATGATAAGCTCTATAGCTAAATTGCAGGTAAAAACAAGCACAATAATCATATGATCGAAAAAACTTCTCATTACCTTGTTATCTTTCCTATTTGCACCTTCTCATGCTTATAAGATTGCAAGACTCGGTAGCAGAGGCATAGCCATTTTTCTATGGTGGTACTATAGTAATTAGTCTCTGCTGAAATTTGATATTCTTTCTGCTGTATATAGCTCGTGTTTCGTGTAAGTGGTAGCTCAATAAATTGCTGATGGATCCAAATGTATTTTGCAGGTGGAAGAGTGCAGCCTTAGAAGCCACCTATTACAGGCGAAACAAAGTTGGAGCAACGACGACGACGAGCCATCGATATTTGGGCATTAAAGACAGCTCCGAAGTTCTTGCATAGTAAAATTCTGAGTGTAGGTTGAGGTTTGCAACTGTAACTGTTATTTTACTCAAAGTTTATAGGCTAGTTAGAAAGTTTTCCAAGTTATATTTATTCTTTTTCCCCTTCTTTGAGGCCTCTAGCTATAGTTCTCCTTCACTTTATTGTAGTTGTATTTACCTCCTAAATACCAACCACAGGGAAAAAATAATTACATATGTTAAATACGAGGAGAATTTCGCTCCATCACATCGTCTTCGTCTTGTTATTTTGGATTTGATAAAGTTTCCGAACTATTCAAAACTCAACTAGTTACAATTACATTCAAACATGTTTATAAATTTTTTGAATAAAATATTATTATACTACTAAAGTTTGGTTTGAAAAAAATTCGAGCTTGATTAAAAGACCAGATTACTGTTTATTTATTAAAATTGAGGTCAGAAAAGTTTACTAATAATTTAATTTACTTCCCGTCTGGAATTGTATTATGTACATAATTGAAAGTGGAAAAATTTTAAATTTATACCTCAAACATATGGCAAAGCAGTAGACTAGTTAGGAGTATGTTGAACAGCAAGCCAACGTGAAGAAAAGCTATGCGATTTCTTCTGCAACCAGTGGCGGAGCCAGGAATTGTCATAAGGGGGGGCTGAGTTAAACGGGGGTTCGGGGGCGGTAGCCCCCGAGCCGAATTTTTTGGGCACATGGCTGCAACTCAAGTCAAGTCTCCAACAATGGCTATGACAGCCTTATACGAAACCTTGACTTCGACTCGAGGCGGAGGGGGCTGACAAAGGGAAAGCTTCTGACAATTAGGAAAACTCGTTCTTTGCAACGTAGCGGCGGGGGCTGAAGCATAAAAATTCGAATTTTCAAAAAAATTTAAGAACTAAAAAAAAAAAAAAAAAATTGGGGGGGGGCTGAAGCCCCCCCTGCCCCCTCTGTGGCTCCGCCACTGTCTGCAACTCCAATGGTGTGCAGAGCCGCCATTGCTCATCCTAGAGATAGAAACTACTTCTTAAACTTGATCAAACACTCCATTACTCTCTCCCACCTCAATCAAATTCACTCCCAAATCATCCACAACAACCATGCTCGCGACAACGTAACCATCACAAAGTTCATCCAAAGGCTCCTCGAACTCAAGGCTAAGACACAGGCCAAGCTCCTCTTCGCCAAAACCGACTCACCCGATCTCTTCCTCTACAATGTTCTCATCAAGGGCCTCAGAGACACCCCCTTCGATTCCCTCTCCGTATTCAACGCTCTACTCCGGAAAACACACTTCAGACCTGATAATTTTACTTTTTCCTGCGTTATCTCGGCTTTCTCTGCATTTCCGTCGCATGCGTCGGAGAAAGTTGCTGCTTCGCTTCACGCCCATGCGGTGGTATCCGGGTTCGGGTCGGATGTGTTTGTCGGGTCGGCTTTGGTGGACGTCTACACTAGGTTTTCGAAGATGAAGGATGCACGCAAGGTGTTTGGCGAAATTTCTGAACCGGACACGGTTCTTTGGAACACGTTGCTTTCTGGGTTGGTGAAGAATTGTTGCTTTGATGTATCGCTTGGGATGTTTCGTGATATGATTGGGAGAAGTACTCGGCTTGACTCTACTACTTTGGCTGTTATGCTCTCTGCGGTTGCCGAGTTGAAGCGTTTTCGAGATGGGATGATGATGCAGGCATTGGCTATGAAGGTTGGTTGCCATTACGATGAGCATGTGCTTACTTGTTTGGTGTCTTTGTATTCGAAATGTGGAGATGTTTCAGCTGCTAGATTGCTGTTTGAGCTAATTAGGAAGCCGGATACAGTTGCATACAATGCAATGATCTCTGGCTTTTCAAGTAATGGTGAAGCTGAACAGTCGCTTCAGCTATTTCAAGAACTGCTTTTATCAGAGCACAGTGTTAGTTCAAGTACTATAGTTGGTTTGATTCCAGTTTCCTATCCATTTGGTCGTTTGGTTCTTTCTCGAACGATCCATGGTTTCTCTGTGAAGTCTGGTTTTACTTCAAACTCCTCTGTCTCGACTGCTTTGACAACATTATATAGTCGGCTTAATGAGTTAGAACTTGCTAGGAAACTATTCGACGAGTCAGAAGAGAAGCCTCTCGAATCATGGAATTCCATGATATCAGGTTATGCACAAAATGGCCAAACAGAGAAGGCTATATCTCTCTTTCATGATATGCAGAATCTTGAGATTCGTCCTAATCCCGTCACGGCTACCAGTATTCTCTCCGCATGTGCTCAACTTGGTGCTTTAGGTTTGGGAAAATGGGTTCATGGTTTGATCAAACAGGAGGCTTTTGAGTCTAGCATCTATGTGTCAACTGCTCTTATTGATATGTACATGAAATGTGGGAGCATTGAGGAAGCTAGGAACTTATTTGATACTATGGAAGAGAAGAATGTGGTAACTTGGAATGCCATGATTTCTGGATACGGCCTTCATGGAGACGGGAAGGAGGCGTTAAAGCTGTTCCGAGAAATGCAGGCCAACGGGATCTTTCCAACAAGTGTGACCTACCTATCAGTTCTTTATGCTTGCAGCCATGCAGGCTTGGTAAAAGAGGGTGAAAGAATCTTCCATTCTATGATCCATGATCATGGTTTCAAGCTTAAATCGGAGCACTATGCGTGTATGGTGGACATTCTTGGTCGAGGTGGAAGGTTAGAGGAAGCTTTGGAGTTCATAAACAAGATGCCGTTTGAAGCTGGTTCTGCTCATTGGGGTGCATTGCTTGGTGCGTGCATGATTCATAAGAACACCAAATTAGCGCGTTTGGCATCTGCTCGACTTTTTGAGATGGAACCGGATAATGTAGGTTATCACGTCCTGCTCTCGAATATATACTCTACCAACAGCAACTACTCAGAGGCTGCTTCCTTGCGTCGAGGGGTGAAGAAGAAGAATCTGGCAAAGACACCCGGGTGCACTCTGATTGAGGTGAAGGGTCACGCGCATGTCTTCACATCAAGTGATCAGTCCCACCCTCAGTCGAAGGGTATCTACATGATGCTGGAGGGATTGATGGCAAAGATGAAGAGCGCGGGATATTTCGCGGAGACGTCAACGGCACTGCACGATGTGGAGGAAGAAGAGAAGGAGATGTTGGTTAGAGTACATAGTGAAAAACTGGCAATTGCCTTTGGGCTTATGATGATTGAGGAAGGAGATGAGATTAGGATCATTAAGAATCTGAGAGTGTGCTTGGATTGTCATAATTTTACAAAGTTTGTGTCTGAAATTACTGGGAGGAAAATTACTGTTAGAGATGCTAATAGATTTCACCATTTTGAACATGGAATGTGTTCTTGTGGAGACTATTGGTGAAAACAATATCTTGCTCATTGTTTATTCTTCAAATCTGGAATTGATTTCACTCTTCTTCTCATTGGTTTCAAAAAATTGAGAAACTTCTGTTGTGAACACCAAACTGCATGTATTTTTCTCTCATTTCATTTCATAAAAAATGCTTACCCGCCAAGGTAGGTGGTTTAATACCGTTTGCAAACTATGTGACATACCTCGTAGATAAATATTAAAATTTTAATTAAAAATTTATTAACTAGTATCATTTTTCGACTATAATTTATTGATTATAATATAATTTTATATTATTCAATGCAAAATAAAAAATAAAAAAATAAAATAAAAATTATAATAAGTCGTATGTTGATGTGACAATGCCACATCAATCGTGTGCATATTAAGTGATACCCGCCGCAGGCGGATGATCGGAACTCGCTAATTATGACATTATATTTTCTTATGCCCATATTTTCTTATGTCTTGAGGCCTAGGCTTCGCGGAGACAATACGTGTCAAGTATACCGTCATTTTTTTACAACATTACCGGAACTCTTACGTTTGAGGAAAAGTCAGCCAAAAAATAAAAGATATGCCTTTCCCTAGTTTACTATTCAACATGATATTCTTGATTGTGTTTGGAAAGAAGAGACAGAGTAGAAGAGAAAACAAAACCATAAAATAAACTAAAAGTCCCAAAATGCTATCAGTAAACTCAAGACAAATTAAGGTCTACTGAGAAAAACTATAATAGCATTTCATTGTCTTCTTCATTCAGAGGCACACACCATTCTTATACAATTTTTTGCACTAAATCTCTATACAAGAGCATAAGATCAATCGTAAGAGGACAAAACGAACGCTACCTGATCATTTTACAAATCGTGAAGATACAAAATCACCTACTTATTGCACTCAAACGCTAGCTGAAACTTCACTCGTTACGGACTCATCCTTTTTCTTTGGCGTTTCTTTGGACTTCTCCATAACGACCTTGTTCGGCACTAACACAATAAATATGTTTCTGTCCTTGAAACTCTTAGCTTCCTCAGTCGCCAGCTGTGATCAAATATGTAATAACGTGATTCGTTCATTTTATAGGTTTTGAAACAAACAAATATGCAGGTGCAGCAAACAAGCTAACTTCATTAACGAGTTTGTTTTTGTTCTGCTTTGCACGCTTCTTGAGCTAAGATTCAGCTTATTCCAATATAAAATTCAACAGTTTATGGTCACAAATTGCAAGAAAAGTAACACCAATCCACTAATTCGAGAGGGTTGTCGATTGTACCTCTCCAACATCAGTCTGAAACCGTCTCACAAGCTCAATGGCATTATTTCTGAACTCATTTTCACGCCCTTTCAAATTTACTATGATTTTGACCTGCAGGAAGGATTCTGTATTTCAGAATTTATGTGAAACTTAAGAGTTCCATTTGCTTTTATCGGGAAAAAGGGAATTGAAGGAACCTTGTCACCGTCGGCCAAAAATCTCTTTGCTGCTCTCAAACGCACGGAGTAGTCGTGGACATCAATGTTATAACTGCGATGAGGCATGAGAAAGTAAGTAGAGATAAAGAGACTCAAACTTCCGTAGTTTAACATCTTCGAAGCTATTACTGCAGGTTTGCATCAAAGAAGATGAATCAATGAAATCCACACAAGTAAGGAATTTAGGTTATCCTTTACCAAATCTTTCATAGTTGAAACTACTATTCAAAGCCTCATACAGTTTGAGAAACTATAGAATTGACTCGAGGACTGATTGCAAAATAGAAATCAACAATTCACAACTAAACCTCTTGGTGCTCTCGTCGATAAGGGTTAAGTGCAAAATACTAATCACACAAGCCACAAAATTTAATGCAGCGAACAATGCTAAGTTGGGAAAGCACAAGTTTATTCCACAACCTAGAAAAACACGTGCTCTTGTTTTGTACATGTAAAATAGAAAAATAAAAAGAACAAGATCTATTACCCCATCTTTAGTTCCTTCAAATCCATTCGAGTAGCTGCAATTCAATTCAGCACCTCAGAAAAACAAAATTTCCTGATTGCTCATAACTAATACAAAAACAGAAAACCAAGAATAGAAGATATCTTTACCAAGGCTTTTCTTCTGCTGGTCTCGCTTCTTCTTCTGCTGCTCATATTTATATTTACTGCACAGGTTGATAGATTAATAGTAAGTACAACTCATCCCATAAGTAACCAAAGAAACTTAACAAGAAAAAGATACTAGATCGGTGCTCTAGATCATTAACAAAAGAAAGCAAAAACAAGAGACAACAAATGTCTCACTTGTAATCCATAATTCTAACAACTGGGGGTTCTGCATCTGGAGACAGAATCACCTATTAAGATAGAAACCCAGAGCATAAGAAATATCAGACTTAGCTTTAAACTTGTGATTGGTGTAAAACATAATAGCAAGTTGCAACCACATATCACATTTATACCTTAAGAGGGAGTTTACTAGGTGTAATATGATTGATTTTGTTTATCCTCATCTTTGGGATTATTTCAAATCCTACCTTCTAGATGAGATACATATCCAATAAGTACTCGCCTGTAGTAGCATTAATCACGGGCTTTGGGATAATGGGATATCCCATGAAACTAATTCTAAATAGTAAACACTAAACTAGTCTATGTTATTTTATCTCTCCATGCCTATCCAGCTTAGTAAACACCCATAAAGAAACCTAATTAGCATGAAAGAATATCAAGAAAAATGAAACTTGAACTGCCACTGAACAACACAACACATGAAAAAAATTGAAGCATAAATATGAAGGAATGCTTGGAAACAAATTCTAGCAAGAAAGATTTAATGCAAGACTCCAAAGGACACACAAAAATAGAAAATTAAGTAGCTATGAGATTAAACCATACCAAGTCAAGCTCAGCATCCTCAGCCATTTGAAAAGCCTGACCTTTTGACACTACTCCAACCTAATCAAAAACCACAAAAAAAACATATAATCTTCAACCAAAACGAAACCGTCCTCCATAACCACTAACCACACACTCACCATCTT
The DNA here is from genome assembly GCA_026898415.1 of Leonotis leonurus. Classification (NCBI taxonomy): domain Eukaryota; kingdom Viridiplantae; phylum Streptophyta; class Magnoliopsida; order Lamiales; family Lamiaceae; genus Leonotis; species Leonotis leonurus. The sequence continues at coordinate 2,042,039 of JAPKLX010000017.1, forward strand.
CTGCTGCTGATCAATAAGCCTAACAGTATCTGACCTATTCCAATCAACACCAAACAGTCAGTAAAAATCAAAACTTTAATCCCAAGACTACGCAGATTCACAACTCACTTAAGCAAAGAGAAGTCTAGCGCTTCATCCTCACTGGGCTTGGGCCTCCGCTGCCCGCCTCCCCCTCCCCCTCCGCCGCCGTAGCGGGCGGAGACAGTGGTGGAAATCGAGGGGTAACGGGTGGTTTTAGGGATGAGGATGCGGAGGGAGAAGGAATGGAGGTGGACTGAAGAAGGTTTGAAGGTCTTTGGCAATTGGGATTTGCAGGGATGATGGAAAGTGCTGGTAAGACCAGCCATGGCTGGGTGTGGGGGTGACGACGGGGTGAAGGAGTTTTAAGCACAACACATGCACCAATTGATTATCTTCTTATCCATACAGAGGAATTTCAGCCATTTTTGGTTCTCATCACTTCTGATATTTTTCATTGCTGACGATAATTAGTTTTTAATTTTCTTTTTCGTTTTCATTGTTTGGGCCAAAGTAATTGCTTTTTTCACACCAAAGCCCAATAACTTCAATTTCAAACTTGTACAAAATTTTTTGTTATGAAATTCAAACTCTTAGCACCCAATTTTTTGATAATGCAAATTTTGAAGTGAATGGAAAGTTTATAGGCGTTAAAATAGTAGATTTGGCCACAATGAAAAGGATAATGCAATTTGATTGATTATTGAATATTAATGTATAGTAATTTAAGATTTAAAATATATCCATATCTCTACTATAAATGTATATCTTATTTTATTACGTATTATATTTAAATTTATTTTTAATATCAAATAAATATCACAATATCGTAGTATTAAACTTTTGTTGCCTTCAATGTTTTTATTTGAAAACAATAAATTAAATTATACTACGTATTTTGACATATGCTTAGATATGTTTAGAGTTACAATTATGGTTCACATAATAATTGAATCAAGGGTTTATAATTATTATTTTGAAAATTTAAAGTAATCGTGATTATAATGTTAGGAAATGTGCAGATTGATTATAATTTCGAATCAGTTCTGATTTCGAATTGTTGGTTATTTTAGAACCTCGTTACATAATATAAGTTTTTTAATGATAATGAATAAAACTAACCATTTTTAAAATGATATAGGTACAAAAGTGTAATATTCTCTTATAAAATGATAATTTACCTGTCAAATTTCCAATACTACCCCTAAAAATCCAACCAAATCTTCTTTCACCAAAATAAGGGTTTTGCTCTCTCTCTTTCTCTCCACATATATATACATATAAAGAGCACCTTGCTACCTCCATTGTCATCTCCTCTTCTCCTGCTAATAGAGAGAGGAAAAGCAATAATTCTCTCTCTAATCACCCCTTCATCATCTCTCCTTCTACCACTGTATATCTTCACGTATATACATCTATATATACGTTGGAATAATTATCTATATACACGCATATATAGATACCTGATTGTAGCGGATTCAACTGTGGTGAATTTTGATTTTGGAGAGTTATGCAGGCTGATCAGACAGTTTTAAGCTTGAGACCAGGTGGCGGCACTCGCGGCGGAAGCAGAGTATTTGGCGCACGCTTCGATTCATCCGCGGCCGCGAATTCCGATCTCCCCCTGCTGCGTCCTCATGTCGGTGGGGGTGCTTCTTCACTCCCTTCCTTCAAGGTCGGTGCCTTTTTTCACCCCTTTGTCAGATCTAGGTCTTGTTGGTTTCTGTGGAGATCTTCTAGGTATCGAGATTTATTAATTTAATGCCTTGTGAAGCGGTGACTGCATCTACAGCTTTATGCGCGAATAGTGGTTTACACTGTTGTTACTTTTCTTTTTGTTTCCAATCGGAGTGAGTATCTTTTAGTGTTTTTATCTAAATCTGTCGGCACTTTTTGATTTTTATAGTTTTAGATTTCAGCGATTGCTGATTATATGATTTTGACGAAAGAGTTGATTTTTTTTCAAAAAGAACTCATGGAACCAGTTGATGCTTACTTTTTAGATGTATTGTGTTAAGTTTTTTGTCCAAGATTGCGTTTAATCCAAGTTAATTTGAGCCACGAATTGTAGAGTCGTTAAAAAATGTTCACATTGGATGCTTATCCTGGTGGTTTTGGATGAACTTCCTCTTCTGCGATTATTCTGGATAATATTTGGCGTATTTATTTCCAATGAATACATTTTTCACTGAACTTCTGGATCTTTCAAGAAACTCTTTCAAGTTTCGAATTTTGCCTTCAAATTTTGTAAGTGGTTTGGATGTGTGTATCTGGTATTCATCAGTGGTAGATGTTTTTCATATTAAAGTTCTGATTTTTATATTCAAATCCGCAATCTTTTTTCGTCTCAATGTTTGTATTCACTGTCTTTTGATGTTTATTACAGACTGGAGAATCACGGTTTGAGGGTCATGAGCGGATTCGTTACACCAGAGATCAGTTACTTCAGCTAAGGGAGGTAAGGTTTCTTCTTGGTGTACTTGTGTTCGAGTAAATGCACTGATATCAGCTGGCAACTGTTTCCAACAAACACAGTTAATATCGTTTTTCTTCCCTTTCAACATAAAATACAATCTAAAAGGAAATTAATTTTTCATCACTTCCAGTTCGTTGACACGTGCCACTTTATTTGATTCGATACATTATTACCTATTCAGAGATGGAAATGCATGCAGTTACTGAATTTCCAGTAGATATATAAATATAATACTACAAGTTTATTTCAAGCCAGCGCACTACTTTCTTCAACCACCTCTACAAAAATAGGAACCCCCTTTCATCAATGATTATACTTGCCCTCGTATCTGTTCTTATTTTCTGTATTAAATCCGGCCGTTTGTTTCCTTCTTGATATTTTTCTGTAGGTGGCAAGCATCCCGGAGAAAATTCTAAAAGTGAAGCAAGAAGTTGATTCTGAGTTTGGTACAGATGTGAGCTGGAGTCGTGGAGAAAGCAATGTGAGTTACATGGTGACTATGATAACCTAACATCTTTTACAGAAGTGATTTACTGATTTAAGTTTGCTTTGGTTTATTATTTCCTTCTCATATTGGATATTCATCTTAATATTTTCTTTGCGCAATATTAGAATACATCAAAAATTAATTATTTAATGTTGGGCATTTATTTTTAGTTGACGTATTCACATATTTTTATTTTTAATATTTATGTAGCTCCCAGACCAGCTACTCCAGAGCCGTTTCACTGAGCAGGATAACCGTGATTGGCGTAATCGTTCAACACAATTGGCTCCTCCTGCAGAGGAGAGATCATGGGAGTCAGCGAGAGAAAGGGACTCCGGTGGCAGGTGGCAACAAGATGCAAACCATTTCAATAAACAAGATCAAACTAACTCACAGTTTGCCAAATCACAGATATCTTCAAACCAAGGAGTGAGTTACCACAATAATTGTACTGTGCTGGTGTGCTCATCATTGAGTTATCATTGTGCCTGTGTATTGTGAATTCATTTTACCTGATCTAAAGTTGCATACGATTTAGACATCCTTTATTAAATATAATAAGCCTGGGGTTATACTCATTAATGCTTTGCATAGTTGGTTTGTGGTAGTTATATGAAGGGGTTATGATAAAAAGCTTCTCAATGTTCTATGTTTATGGGTTGCATACTCAGTTAGTTATGTTTGGCTTTGGTTTATTGTATTATATACTGACCCAATAATGGGTTTTGTTAGTAGAGTGTCCATGGTATTCTTAATCAAATCTTCTTCTGTATTTTCTCTGAACAGGCAACACCGGCTCTAATCAAGGCTGATGCACCATGGTCTGCTCGAAGGGGAAATCTATCAGAGGAAGACCGTGTCCTGAAAACGGTGAAGGGGTAAATACCTAATTTCTTACATGTTATTTATGATTCACATACTGCTTGATTGTTAGAAACTTTCATTATAGTCTTGCCTATGGGGTTGTCCAATTTATCCTTGCCTTGGTACATCATTTATGCTATCTTATGTTATTATCCATATTGACCTAGAGTTCATTAACATTTTACTTTACAGATACAAAACATTAAATAGAAGAAAGATATTATTTTGGTTTGGATTTTTTTGAACGACCAGTATACACATTCTTTTGAATTGTCGATAGATTTTTGCGGAAGTCCTGGGTTAGGATGATGGTTACCTTGTTATTTGAGAATTGTTGCTTATCAATGTTTGTTCCTTTCAGGATATTGAACAAGCTTACTCCTGAGAAATTTGATCTTCTGAAGGGTCAATTGATCGACTCTGGGATAACAACAGCCGATATTCTAAAGGTACTAGACACTAGAAAACTGATGCCGAACATGGTTAATTGAGTTGATTTTTCATGAATTCATGCACCACAATGTGTTTGTCTCTAAAAGCTTGTCTTAATTGTAATCAGGGAGTTATATCCTTGATATTTGACAAGGCCGTGTTAGAACCTACCTTCTGTCCCATGTATGCTTTGCTCTGCTCAGATCTCAATGCAAAGCTTCCTCCGTTCCCATCAGATGAGCCTGGTGGTAAAGAAATTACATTCAAGCGAATTCTCTTGAATATCTGCCAGGAGGCATTTGAAGGTGCTGAGAAATTGAGGGAAGATGTTAAGCAGATGACTGCTCCTGAACAAGAATCAGAACGAAGGGATAAGGAGAGGTTAATCAAGCTCCGAACACTTGGAAATATCCGTTTAATTGGAGAACTTTTGAAACAAAAGATGGTTCCTGAGAGGATTGTTCATCACATAGTTCAGGTTCTCATTTTCTATTTCATCTTGTATGTTTGCATTGTCTTTCGATTATAGAAATTAAACCTTTGTCCTTGACTCCATGTTATTATTATCTCTAACATGGAAATTGTTGAGCAGGAACTCTTGGGACCGGATAGTTCAAGTTGTCCGGAGGAAGAGAATGTTGAGGCCATATGTCAATTCTTCATTACGATTGGAAAACAGCTTGATGAGAACCAAAAATCAAAGCGCATCAATGATACATATTTCATTCGCTTGAAAGAATTGGCAACAAACCCTCAGCTGGCTGCACGGCTTAGGTTTATGGTCCGGAATGTTCTAGATCTGCGTACAAACAATTGGGTCCCAAGACGAGAAGAGGTAACTTTCAGAGCTTACTATTTTCATCGTTGTGCTATGCTTTTTCTCAAACCATATCTTACGTGTTTTGTGTCTTGTGATTTACCAGATAAAAGCCAAAACAATTAATGAGATACACTCAGAAGCTGAAAAAAATCTAGGGTTACGTCCTGGTGCTACTGCTAGTATTAGAAATAGCAGAGCCATTGCAGCTGGTGGTCAAGGGAGCCTTAGCCCTGCTGGCTTTCCAATGAATCGGCCTGGCACAGGTGGCTGGATGCCGGGGATGCCAGGAGTAAGGAAGATGCCTGGCATGCCTGGAATGGATAACGACAACTGGGAGGTTCCCAGATCCAGAAATATGCCAAGGGGCGATGGTTCAACGTTTCAGACTCCTGCACGTGCTCAGGCTCCACCATCAGGGAAGTCACCATCGGTGAACCAACGATTTTTACCTCAAGGTACTGGTGGTGGTTTCACGGGTAGCAAAACTAGTGCCCTCTTGCAGGGTTCTGATGCTCCTGCTCGTGTAGACCCCACACCGATTAGACAGGCTCCAGTAGCAGTACCCACATCCCCAGTTACTGAGAAACCGACTCCCCCATCCACAAAATTGAATCCTGATGAGTTCAAGAGAAAGACAAAATCTCTGTTGGAGGAATACTTTAGCATCAGACTTCTCGACGAAGCACTGGAATGTGTTCAAGAACTGAAGTCCCCTGCTTATCATTCTGAATTCGTGAAAGAGGCAATCTCACTTGGATTAGAGAAAGCCCCGCCTTGTGTTGAACCAGTTGCTAAACTGCTGGCGTACTTGTTCGAGAAGAAGGTTGTTAATGCAAACGACATCGTAACAGGATGTCTCGATTATGCAGCGCTATTGGAAGATCTCGCCATCGATCTGCCAAAAGCTCCCGCTAATTTTGGTGAGATCATCGGTAAACTTGTCTTGGCAGGAGGGCTGAACTTCAAGATTGTGAAGGAGATTCTGGTGAAAGTGGGCGACGACTATTTCCAAAAGGCCGTTTTATCTGGTACTATGAAGATCGTTAGCTCTGACCCTAATGGGGAAAAGTTTCTAGAAGAACATTCGTCGGATGTAGCTGCGTGTGAGAGCCTGCTCTAGAGTTCATGCTTTGTAACCTCACAGATGAAATATACTTCAAACTGTTACTGCCGCATCGCAACTTAGCACACATACCGCCGTTTCTGGGGACAGTGAAGAACAGGTGATGGTTGGTTGGTTGCATATTTTTCTTGTTGAGGTCATAATAGTGTATTAATAGAGAGGAAAAGTTTAGATTAAAAAAAGGATTTTGATTCTGCATTGTGGCTAATCAGAGGCCATAGTTGCTCGAGGATGAAGGGTCCTCTTGTTTTGTACTTTGACTAGTTTTTGAAATTTGTTTATTTTGTTTTGACTTGTTAAATTTTGCTAATTTTGGGATATCATAAATTTGACTGCTACTGTTGGGAGTTCTATAGAATTTTGAGTCCAAAGTTTTGTTCAATTGTTATTATTATTGGATGACCTTTTGCTGCCAATTTATTTATGGTGTTGTTTGGTTTTTCTTGTTTACTTTGTTTTCTCAGTGGCAATTTGGTGAAATACTACATGATTTTTAGGTATCGAATTTATTTAATGGGTTGCTAAGAAAAGGTGGAAATTGAAGCATATAGAATAATAATTTTCAAAGATTATTACTATTACTTTGAAAAAAGAATAAAATTGGGGGTTGTGATTAATGAAAATGAGGATAGAAAATGACAAAAATATAGAAAGTGAATTACTCCATGAATGTATTTATTTATGCGTCAATCGTCATTTCTTGTTGAAGAGCATACTATAGTTTAAATATAGAAAGTGAATTACTAATATACCCTTCTCCTCTTGAAAAAGGAAACGATGCACTTTCTTAAGTAAAGAAAGACTTTATCACGCTTCACTGACAAAAGTAGGACTCTTTCGAAAAGAAAAATTTGTACAGAAACTCAACAACTAGTGGGAGATTACTTCACCCTCAGATGTTCATCGCAATATCTATGGAGTTCCTCAAATTTACTCTTTTCAGCATCGATACTTTTGGCTGGTTAGTTTTCCCACTTCACATATGTTACTCGATCTCTGTATGAGCTCCCTTTTTTTATGTTGATTTCTACTTTCGATCGCAATATTGAAGTATTTAAATGGATAGGTGTTAATTATCGTGTTTCGATTCGGATTTTTTGCCTGATTTACGTACATGCATGTATTATTTCTCTCCTTTTCTCATTATCTGAACTGAACTATTAATGCAGGCCTGTAATTGCCCTGGGCTATCCCTTGTAAGTCTTCATGTGCTTATGCAGGTTTGAAATTACTAGCTATTTATGATGTAGAAGAGTAAGTGTTCTTTTGTCTGCATCGATATTCACAGAACTTGATCGAATTGGGGTTTGATTAGAAGCTTAAGTATTTCTATTTGAGGTAATTATTGACTTGTTATTGTTTAAACGGATGCAATTTTGTGCAGGTTTGTTTCAATCAGGGCAGTTGAGAGTGGTTCCAAAAAGCACTTGATGAAGATGGTCATGTATTGGACACTCTTTTCATTATTTTCTCTCTTTGAGTTTGCTTTTCTGAGAATTCTTGAGTGGTAAGTATTGCCCCTATGACTACTTCTGTAGATGATTAGGGATGAAGACTGGGTTCTTATTGATAAAATGACTTTCAAGATTATTTGGTTGGTGTATCCTTTTTCTGAGACAAAAGGTCTGTTATTCTTGTTTGATTGCTTCTCTTTGACATTTTCAATTTGTTTGATATATGCGCTCCACAGCAAGCACATAGATACAGAAGCAAAGAGCATCATTGTGTATAGTCCAAGCTCCATTTTAATCTATGGATTTATGCATTCTTCCATCTGTATTTGACAGGATTCCCTACTGGTCTAGTGTAAGGCTTGTAGCTATCTTCTGGTTAGTGATGCCTCAGTTTGAGGGTGCATGCCTTGCCTATGAAGATCTTATACCCATCTTGTTGGTGAAGCTACAAGGAGTTATTGGCGATTTCCACGAGCGAAAGGAGGAGAGACTTAGTAAGAGAGAAGTGCTTTTGGATGTAGAGAAATACATCAAAGACAATGGATTGGAAGCTCTGGAAGAGTTTATCGCGTTGCAGGTTAGCAGCTATACACCACAATTTAGAACAGTTCTAAGTAGGTTTGTTGGTCGTACTTCCGAGTATTATATCTTCCCTTAATCTTCTTTCTTTTCTAGTACTCTCTAAAACTTGCTTATATTTGCCTTAGCACACTTCATAGCAGTCACAGACATCTTAATAGTTGTTCATCTTGATTATCCAGTTCATTTTTTTCTACCACCAATTTTTTTATGGAATCATTATTTGGTTGGTTACGTTCTATTCAAGGTTTATGGTAATTTTGATCTGCACTGCAGGTTCACGGTGAAAAATCAATTTCGTCTTCTCGGGTTCTAAATGAAATATTAGCTGATACTACTGTTCAAGAGATGCCACCAGCACAAGCAATTGCGGAAACAAATCTCCCCAAGTCTCCCCCCCTAGAGAAAGCTCAGCTTGAATGGACCTGTGATTTATGTGATTTTACTACCATGATTGAGTCAGCATTGAATGCTCATCTTCAAGGGACGAAGCATAAGTCCAATCTTGAGGCCCTGAAAGCAAGCTTGCTTGGTACAAATAATACAGGACCCTCAGCTTCGGTATCTTTTGAAACTCGATCAGCCAATGATTTTGCTTTAGTATCGAGTTTTAGATTGCTTTAATACGAAGGGGTTATCAGAATGTTTCTTGGTTGCGTACTCACTATATATGTCAGAATATTTGCCTTGCAGATCCCTCATGTATACCCTAGGCCTTCTGGTAATCCATGGCTTCATAGTTGGTGTTACTCTTTGAATAATTGTTTGATATGGCATTTTAAGCAACTACGACATTCCCCAATATTTTGAGTGGAACGATGTCCTTTCCTTGCTACGATTAAACCCATACCTGATCTCCATCAAGCCAAGAGCCAGTTAGTTATGTTTGGCTTTGGAATTTGTGTTACTTACTACCCAATAATGGGTTTTGTTAGTAGAGAGTTCATGCTAGAATCAAATATTCTGCAAAGTTTGTGACGGTGTCTGTAAAGATTAAGCATATTCTGTATCTTCTCTGGAACAGGAAGCACCAGCTCTAGCCAAGGCTGAGGTACCATGGTCTGTTCGAAGTAGAAATCTATCCAAGGAAGACCGTGTCATGAAAACAGTGAAGCGGTAAAACCTGTGTTCTTACATGTTATTGAACTTATTATGCATGTACTGTCATGATCTATTAGAGGCTTTCACTTCCCTTCTTGTTTATCCAAAACTGTGCTTATCATTTCTTCTTCCTTGCAGGATATTGAACATGCTTACTCCTGAGAATTATGACTATCTGAAGGATCGATTGATCAACTCTGGAATAACAACAGCCAGTATTCTGAAGGTACTAGATCATGAAAAATTGATACTGGTCATGGTTAATGTATCTAATTTGTTTGTCTCTGAGCTTCTCTTTTTCATCATCAGGGAGTTGCCATCTTAATTTATGACAAGGCTGTGTCGGAACCGACGTTTTGCCCTGTGTATGCATTGCTCTGCTCAGATCTCAATGCAAAGCTTCCTCCGATCCCCTCAGATGAGCCTGGTGGTAAAAAAATCACATTCAATCGAATTCTCTTGAATATCTGCCAGGAGGCATTTGAAGGTGCTGAGAAATTGAGGGAAGATGTTAAACAGATGACTGCTCCTGAGCAAGAATTGGAACAAAGGGATAAGGAGAGGTTAATCAAGCTCCAAACACTTGGAAATATCCGCTTAATGGGAGAACTTTTTAAACAAAAGATGGTTCCTGAGAGGATTGTTCATCACATAGTTCAGGTTCTCATTTTCTATTTCATCTTGTATGTTTGCATTGTCTTTCTATTATAGAAATTAAACATTTGTCCTTGACTCCATGTTATTATTATCTCTAACATGGAACTTGTTGAGCAGGAACTCTTGGGACCGGATAGTTCAAGTTGCCAGGAAGAAGAGAATGTTGAGGCCATATGTCAGTTCTTCATTACAATTGGAAAACAGCTTGATGAGAACCAAAAATCAAAACGTATCAATGATACATATTTCAGTCGCTTGAAGGAATTGGTGATGCACCCTCAGCTGGCTGCACGGCATAGGTTTATGGTCCAGAATGTTCTAGATCTGCGTACAAACAATTGGGTACCAAGACGAGAAGAGGTAACTTTTCATAGCTTATTATTAGGCAGCACGGAATCATAACTAATTCTAAGAATGGTCAATCTATATAGCCGGTCAATCACGTCTTTATCAAATGACTGTTTGGGTGGTTATTCTAATGTTGGAGAGATGATACACGCAGCAGCAAACGCAAACGCAAATGCCAGACACCCCCGAGTCTCCTCCCCTAAACAAAACTCAGCTGGGATCTTGTGATTTATGTAATGTTCGTGACATGCGTGTATCAAGATTCAATGCTCATATTCAAGGGAGACCCCACATGTCCAAGTTAGAGACCATCCTTAAAGAATGCAAGCTCAGTGCAAATGATAAATGCCCCTCCTCACCTTCTGCAACTAGTAAACTGAATCATGGCGATGTGAAAGAAAAATGTATCAACGACAATGAATCTCAACTGGAAGAGCTTATTGGCAGCGAGGTTAGTGGCTAAACTACTAAATGGTAATGAAAGGTAGCTGGAATTTCCTTACTTGCGGTCAACCCAGTTCATCTTCTTCTACATCTGCAGGTGCGGAATGATAATGCAGAGATGAAAGAGGTGAAAGCTCAGCAAGAATGGAGCTGTGGTCTATGTAAACAGGAAGGCACAAATATGATGGCGTTGAGTGCTCATCTTCAAGAACGTACGCACGAGTCCAAGTTTGAGTCCCTAAAAACGACCAAAGCGGAAGATGAACACTGGTGCACCGTATGTGAGGTGAAGTTAGTTGCTGGTGAGTGTTGAAACAAACCACCACTTTTTGGTATTAAAATGTATATATCTATTTGTATGTGCATATAATTAGTGTTCTTTTTGGATTAGATTTGATTATTGTTTTTGTGAAATGAATTCTAAATCACCATCGATCCAACTGCCAATATTTTTTCATTTTATTTATTTGCATCACACATTTTGATTTGATAGAAAAAAGGTACAGCCTTTCTATCTCAAACTGAATATTCAGTTTTCTCTTTTCACAACATAGAAATCTCTTTTCTAGTTCCCCTGCATTACTTTTACAGCAAAAAGCATAACTTCTTACTTCTCCTTCCTCAACCAAAATAGTTTAAGTCTCGATGTATTGAAAAACAATCTACAAAAATCAAGCAACCGGTACAGATCCAAACAACAATATATTTACCCAAATCATCATAATGCTAGAACGGACATCAGCAAAAGAACATCAACAGAACGAAATTCATCATAAAAACACACAATCGAACCCTAACTTCATCAATTTACTGGAAATATCAAACTCCGGAATCGGAGCAAATACAAATACAATTCTCATACAGAATCACAAAACACTGAAAATAACAACACGTAATAAGCAGGAACATTAATGACGAGGTTACAAAGAGAAAATGGGGGTAGATGCAGCACTACTCGAGCTGGTAATAATCCCGGTGGAACCGCTCTTGATCGATGAAGATAATCGCGTAGAGAGCGTAGATTATTCCAGGAATGTACCCCAGTATAGTCAGAAGCAAGCAGATGAAGAACTCAGTCTGCAAAAACAAAAATCATAGAAAAACTTGAAAAGTGTTGGATCTCTTCTCTTCAAATCGATTTATGCAGAAAGAGAGCTTACAGTGCAGCAGCCATGGCGGAGGCAAACACCGAGAGGAGGGATTAAAATCGCGAGTACGATTGCACATAAGAGTTCGCATCTCCCTCCCGAGCCCGACATGTCGATGATTTTCTCTTCGATCTATTCGGTTTGATATTTCAGTACAGTGAGTAGAGAGAAATAGAAAGAGATATTTTGACTCTGCATAGTGATATTTATTTATGCTGTGGCAGATTTGATGATGAATCACGTCCACAACCGACAGCTGTATTTTTTTATTTATATTAAACTGTCTACCGACATGGATAATATTATAATAATAATAATTCATTTATATTATTCTAAAAAGAATTACACCATTCATTACCAAATCTTCTCCCATCTTTACAGCATTTTTATGTAGATCATTAATTTTTAGATAATGAGTGACGTCATATTTCTAAACAAGATATACTCTCTCGCTGGGTTATTTCCCTCAAAATTTAAATAATTTGATAAATTTTAATTTTTCCAGTAATATTTTAATTTAGTAAATAAATATATAAATTTTTACGAGACATGAAATATTAAATAAATTCTGTTCTGTTATTTATATCTCATTTGTTATTAAAATAATTGCTCGTTTTGAAAGAAAAAAAAAACTTTCACTTGTAAAATTAATCAATTTTAGTAGAGTTCACTACTTTATACAAAAAGTCATTTTATTAATAATTGCATCAAAAAATAATAAGTATATTATAAATAATGAAATTGAGGAATCACAACACAATACATGAGATGATCTTTCCCATGTTTTATAAATTCCACATTGAGTAATCTACTTATTTCAAAGAAGAATTAAACACTTGGACACATTTTCTAGAGAGCACATATATAAGCGCATATATAAACATATCATCTTCTTTTACATAAAATTAATAATAGAAGCTATGGATTTATGCAGAAGTACAGCAATCTGCAGGATACAATCATCCTTCACTACCCTACTAACCAATTTTAACTCTAGTTCATCCCCGGTTTCGGCCCGTGCTTACGAGCATTAACCACGTATTTATCGGAAAAAACACGGTTAGGCAAACGACGAATAGCCACTTCAGACGCTCAATGCTACGGGATCTTGCCACGAGATCTTCCTCTTCCCCACACGAGACGGCCCTTCACCGGCATTTCTACATACCGATAGCATCAAGTCGTTTTGTACTTCATCGGTTGGCATATGTCTCATCAAGCTTCTCCTCGCTTCTTCATGCTTTGCTGCTTCAGCATTAGTCTCCAGATCCTCGTCACCAGTCTGTTGAATGCAGATAAATTCATTAGAATGCATAAAGTATCAAGAAATTACTTGAGTAATCAGTTGTGAATCTGACTTCTACCTACCGATATTTCGTTCAAGTCAAAGATAGGTGCTCGGCTGGGCAATGTCGACTCCATCCCACTAGAACTTTCACCTCTGTTCAAATCAAAAGCAGCGGATGTGTTACTTGGAGCTGTATCATTCGCATACATTCTTCCTTTCTTGTTCAAGTCAAAAAACGGCACTCTGCTCCGCATCATGTTATTTTTCCTGGTATCTGCTCTTCCTTTGTGGCTGAAATCAGTAATCATAGTCAAACTGCATTGGATAGATTCTTTTCCGATGTTTAGAGATGTACCACGCGAAGCTACTTCTTTACTTATACACTGTCTCTTCTTTGGCCTGACATCTGGAAGTGGGGGTAACATACGAAAGGCGGCTTCATTTCTAACGAGTTCCTTGGTCTGCTTAGTTTGCTTATGCAGATTTGGTGGTTGTACTAGTTTTTCTTTCTGCGACAAATTTAGGGTCTTTGCTTTCACTAAGTACTTGAATCTTTTCTGCAGAAACCTGTGGATTACATCAAAAGATCATTAGGTAATCACGATAACGGTACGCCTAACTCATCACTCGTATCCACACAGACAGTGGATTGCACACGAGGAATTGCAAAAACACCCGTATTTCGACTATTTATGGCCAATGCACACACAATCATGTTCAGAAACAGAGTTCGCAAATCGAGAACATCAATGGAAAATTCACAATCCAAGTCAAATAACATTGAAGTATCAGAACACTGGCGAAGCATAATATGCAAAGAAAGTTACTACCACTTCACAATTTCTGACTATGGTAGTGGCACATATCCTAACCACAGAATGGCAACTAATGCAAAACGGCATTTATAGAAGATGCAGTACAGAAAAAGAAGAAGCTAAAACACACAATCTTCATAGTCATTGCTAGAATAAGAAGCAAGATTATTGCATACCGAACTTCAGCAGCAAGGATGGCCTTCCTCTGTTTTCCTGCCTCTAATCTGCTAGCCTTGATAACAACTTCCTGTAGGAGAGCACATCTTTACATTAAGCAATGCTGGGATTAAATATCAGACAACAGACTCGACTTTCAAACAATTCACTAATGCTATACATATTTTAATCTAGCTAAAGACCATGATGAGACATAAACACTGCTGCCCACATCATACAAGTTCAACTGCTTTGACCAACCAACCCTAAAGACCTAAAGTTTTAAGGGAAGACCAAATAGATATAGCAAAAGGAAATCCTAAACAAGAATTCAAAGAAAAATAAGCCAAATAGGACATAAAGAACACCACTAAATGCTTTTCTAAGGCTCCAAGCACAACATCAGCTAATTGATCTATGGAGTAAACAGCAAATAATACTAAACAGAGACAAAATTTTCGTACATCTAAGGTGGAAAAAAAGCAGATCAATTGATTCAATACCAAAGGTAAGAACAAGAAAATCACAGATTAAAACCACAACATAGAATAATGTATAGAAACCCTTAGGTCTTCCAAATCAAAATCCACAAAAGAAGAAAGAACACCTTTTGCAACTCCTGATAGTCCAGCATAAGAGCCTGATACTTTAGCCTAGCCCTATCATCCTCGTACGCTCCAACCCTATACGGCGTCGCGGAATCCAAACCCACTGATTTTACATTCATCGACATAAGATCAAATGTAAAAGAAGCCCCTTTTCTAGAAAGGTGAGATCTTGGAGAAGATTAGAGATATGTGCGTGTGGGGGGTTAGCAATAAAGGGAGGAAAACAAGAATATGAATATACGGTGAGAGATGTGAACACGGAAGAGAGATGGTCGAGCAATAAAGGAAAGGACCGTGTATGAGGAGGACAAAGAAAAGATAGCATAGAATAGGGAGATGGGGAGAGAAAATAGAGAGGGAGAGGGGGGTTGGGGTTGGGGTGGGGGGAGGTGGAAGGTGGGAAGGTTCTTTTCTTTCCTGTGTGGAGAAAAAACTCTGACCGAAGAAGCAAAGGCCGAAAAAGCCCACATGATTCGGGAGAAAAAAAAATACATAGTTGCTTGGAAAGAGTTGAAAGACAGTGAAGTTGATGATGAAGATTGGGTTTTTGGGGTTGGGCTGCAGAAGGGTAATTGTGGCACATACCATTACTTCTCTCTCTCTCTGCTTTTTATGAAGTGAAGAATACAATACAACCATTTTCTTTCTGGCTTGCTGTGAACAAGACGACGACGTAGTAGGCAGTGCTGGGGTGAGGGGTTCTTACAATGCGCGTCAACACGTACACATAGTAGTGGTAGGAGAGAGAAATGAAGAAGGGAGTAGAGGGGAAAGAAAGTCTTTTTCTTGTTGTGTTGCTTGCTTTCTAGAGAGAGAAGATGGGGGAAAAGCAAGAGAGAGAGAGAGGGAGGTGAGGGATGCTGTTTGTTGATGTCTTGTTGAGGTTGTTGGAAGAGTAGCTTGTTTTGAGGCTTCTGGTCTGGTCCTGTGCTGCCGCTTTGATGGTGATGCCCCCCTCTCCTTTTCTTTAATCACAATCCGGCCCCATTCATCTGGAATTTACCTTTATGCCCATTCAAGAGTCTTGTCTGTTTACAACTCCCAATTTCCTTATCAAGAATGGTTGAGATCTATCTGCACACATCCTCACTTTGCCTCCAATATTGGCCAATAGGAAATCTTGCCATCAAATTCCAACTCCTCATTACCTTTTCCATTATTTTGAGGATACCTCTCCTTAATTAGTAGGCTTCTTGGTTTTCACTCTCTGCCATCACTTTGCAATGGAGTGTACTATTGTCAGTTACCTTAGGTAAATTGGTTAGATTTTGTTCTTCCCTTTTAACCTCAAAATACTCAACTACTGTTACTTTATCCACTCACCTCTCACTGGGCGTTCCCATTGAAAAAATGGCTTCCACCATTGCCTTCACACCTCCACATGCTACATCCATGCCGGTTCCGGGCTCCATTTCTCACTGTAATCTCTCTTCTTCCTCCCAAAACGTGCTTTCTAATGCTTTGTTTTTATTAGTACAAGAAAACAGATGTGTTTATAGAATTGGTATTTTTCTTGTCGGATTTATAAGATTAGTGGTTTTATGGAAATGCTCAAATGGGATTGTGATTTTCTATCTCGAAGGGATGGTGGAGTGTTTGGTTATAAGTTAATTCCTCGATGGTTGAAAGTAGTGCATTTTCTTGAAATCTGGTTGATTTATTTTCTATTATCTTGGCATCGATCTTCTTTTCATGCCATTGTTTCTCGACTACTGATCTTCTTTGAACTCCGATCATAAGAGTTTCTTTTCCATAATTGCTTGTTGTGTTGTATTGTAACGTTTCTCGTGGCTGCCTTCTCCCGTTGGCCTGTTCAGACAGGTTAAACACCACCTCAAGTCCAGTCGGTATATGTGTTCTATCTCCATCTAGTTACCAGAAGCTGATACTGAAACAGAAACCTCTTCAAATTTGCTGTCTGTTCGGTGGTAAGAAAGATAATGGTGAAAAGGGAGACGATGCTCCTTCAAAGGCGAGCTATCCAAAATTTTATAGAACTATGATTTAACATATTTGTGCCAAATTATGTCTAAAATCCGCGTCTAACGATTGTGACGTTTGATTGATGTTAACAATCAGGCAGGAATTCTGGGTGGGATGCAAGGCTTATACGAAACGGTGAAGAAGGCGCAGATGGTTGTGCAGGTTGAGGCAGTTAAAGTACAGAAAGAACTTGCAATGTATGCTTACAGCCTTTATCATCTTGTAGGTTTGCTTCTGAATACATAGTATCCACTTCACCCTTTCCCCTTTCTGACTTCCTTCTACAGAGCAGAGTTTGATGGCTACTGTGTAGGAGAGCTCATAAAGGTATTTGGCAGATGAAATTACAGAAACCTCCGAAACTATATCGACTAGGGCATGAATAAGCATACTCTTCTCTTCCAACACCTTTTTTTTGATGAATTAGTACCTAACTCTGGAATATTTCAGGTAACTCTATCAGGGAATCAACAACCTATACGCACTGAGATTACTGAAGCCGCAGTAGAACTAGGGGCAGAAGTAAGTATTCTGTGAATACGCGTTGAGATGATCTGCTGCCTTCATGAAACTGTCATTGCATGTTTGTTCATTGAGATACATAGATAAATGGAGAGTTGCAGTATGTCTAATCCTGAATACAAGCTATTTTTATGTAATTATCGAGAAATTGGTTAAGGTGGTTTCTTCTTTGAACAGAAACTTTCTCTGTTGATCAATGAGGCGTACAAAGATGCACATCAGAAGAGTGTCACTGTAAGACTATTTCAGACATGGAACAGTTTTATTTAGCTTTGCTCTCTTCAAATTTTGTAGCTCTAAACATTTACTTCCTTGATCTTTCAGGCGATGAAGGAAAGAATGAGTGACCTAGCTCAGAGTATGGGAATGCCTCCCGGCATGAGTAACGGGTTCAAGTAGAGACTAAAGACAGCAAGAGATTCAATTTTGTTACTAGCCAAAGAGAATGTATGTATACTGACTTAATATAATGTTCTCTTGTATTAAAAGAAGGGTTCACTGTGAACGAATCATAACTTATGTTGAAATACACCATGTAAATTTCAAATACAATTAATGTTGAAAGATCATCCTATTCCAATAGTTCTTCTAGATATTTCCTTCAAGAATGAACTCTTGGTTTCTTGAAAGTACATTTGATATATCTTACTAAGATTTTGGCAAGTCTTTCGCCGACAAGAAAGCCTGGAAAATTTTGAAAGCTCTTGAAGGCTGGAAAAGAGGAACCTCATGTCCAGCTTCTCTCACCGTGGCATATGTCAGCCCATCGTAGACCTCAGTCCATCCTCCCACCTGTAAATAACCAAATAAGTTGCTGTTTCGATTCATAACTCGTGTGGAAAGCATGTGTCATATGTGAATATCATTACCTGGCCATCAGCATACCAGGGGTACCATGGAGTTTTGACCTTGAGATTTAGATGGCTCAGAGATAACCTAGTTGCTGTCGCAGGAACGACTGCGTCTGTATCCCCACTGCACAAGGTGATCGATGACGAGAAAAACAGTTAGCTACCTAAATAATCTTTACACATAAATGTCTAATAACTTGTTGTTTATGAGGCATGTGATTGTACCTGTATACCCATATTCTAAGTCCTCCAGCAATCAGTTTTTTGTAGACTGGGAGCATCGAAGTAGGAGAGTCCTTCCAGTTCACATAAAGTGGATCGCTGTTGCATATATAGGTAAGCTATCATTCAGTTCTCTCTATTATTTTACTCGATGCAACACTGGAACTAAACGAGTGGCGAAGCACGTACCTGCACGCTGTCCATTTGTAGGGAATCCGAGTAGTATTTGCATGCAGTGCTTTCTGCACATCCGGCCTATTGTAGTATATCTCAGCGTAGCTCTCAGTACAGGGGTCGTAACTAACAAACCGTGATTCCTTAAGGTTGTTCCAACGATTGTTCCATTGCTTAGTGCTTCCTTGTGTTACATTGCACACCTCTGTGTATATGTTGTACTGATTTATGCTCCCGATTTCGTCATACGCGAATTTCAGAGCATCTTGGCAGCTATTAGAAGTGTTCTTCAAATCGTTGCATGACTTCAAAAGTAAGTTGTATGTATTATCTGATATCAAGGAATGGCTCCACCAATAGGTCACAGTCCCAGTGTAATCATAGTTGCCATCTACGTCTGCATTTCCAACCTGCACACATAAGTTCATACAATAAACTGTATGTTAATATATTGCTATGCAAACAGCAGGCCTAGCCTAGATACTTTGTGTAAATGTGTACTTACCATGAACCCTTTCAGATTGATGATCGGATTTGAAGATTTATTGTTATAATCATATATCTTGCTTGCTAGTTGTGGGACGTAATGCCCTGCCATGAACACGAAACACGAATCGATTGTAATGATGAGACTAGGGAGGGAGCATATTATTACATTATGTATGTTGGTGTGTGTTTGTGTACCTGCATAGCTCTCCCCAGTGATGTAGAAGTCTCTGTTTTTGTACTGCGGAAACCTCTCCATCCAATTTACGAGGAAAGCGAGAGCATCTTGAGCTGTGCGGAGAGCAGAGAGAATCTTGATGAGCTACACTACATAGATCTTTGCTGCAGACAACATACATGCATGAAAAGAAAAGGTTCATGTGATTATAACTCTGTATTTACCTGTTCTTTCGTCGCCAGAGTCCTCGAGATTAGAGCTCGTGTTCGAGTAAGAGTAGCCAACACCAGCAGGGGATTCAAGAAACAGAAGATTTGCCTCTGCAGGTAATGTGGTTTGAACTTGTAAGTAAAGTGATCGGGTCAAGAAAAGAATTAGGGTTACTAAGTAAGTTACCTGTGTTCCATGAGTATTCGTTGAGATATAGAGATGAACCACCTTTGTTGATTCTGAATGGTCCTATTTCTTCTGATGCTCCATAGGCTATTGATGAACACCCTGGTCCTGCACTGCCCAATCTTCAATCAATAATCAATACTTACAGTTATTGCAAGACTCAGTGACTCTTTATTTCATGTGCAGCAACTTTCAAGATAGCTATAGGCAATGAATGCATATGCATGCATGAATTCCAAGTGCAATGACAGCACCCTTTCTTTGTTTGTGTTTGTTGAATCCCAAAAATTAAATTTAGATAACTAAAAGTAATATGCACAGAAAAGGGCTTCCAGATTATTATGTGGCTGTGATTCTTGATATAATGGTAGATGAGATTATTATATATGTCAGTGTGTTGTAGAAAGAAAAGAAGAATCATAACAAGAGACAAAAAAAGACTTTTTACATGAATATAATACATCCAAAACACACCACTCTTGATCTCATATCTTCTACTTACGTAGCTAAAATTTTAATCCCATGCACGAACACAAAAACTCAAAATAATTTCATCAAAATTCTTGAATCATGTAAAAATTGAATCAATAATTATAAATAGCATGAAAAGTAAGTGAGAATAGAAAGATAGGAATTAAGGACCTCCATTGAGCCAGAGAACAAGGGGCTTGGTTTTTGGGTCACCGGTTGCTTCGGTCAACCAGTAGAAGAGGGCTCGCCCTTGCTCTTTGTTCACCGTCACGTAACCGGAGAACTGGGAGAACTTCACCGGAGGCTGTCCCGGCAGCGCCGTTATCCGGTCAATATCTTGCTCCGATCCCATCTCTGCAAATTTAAATGCAGTAGTAATACCAATACTTAAGATTATAGTGAAGCATAGCGCAACAATATTAATGTTTCTTCTTCTTGACTGCTCCATTGATAGCTACAACCCTCTCTCTCAATCACTCTGTATGTATATATGTATGTGTGTGTGCTGATTATGGGAAGAAGTTGCAGCAAGCAAGAAGGAGGATGATGATGATGGATAGATATGCTTTCAGTAATCCATCCTGGATGCACGTGGGGTGTGAGATATTGAGAGAGAGGTTAAATTAAAGAGATTGAGAAGGCATTAATTTCTGGGATCTTCAACAAAACGCATGCATGCTGTGTGTATATATATACATATATCTCTCTGTATCTCTGACTGTATACAGTAATGAATGCTTGATTAATAGGGAAGATGGATTGAAAGATTAATAGTAAGTTAATTTTATTTATGATTTATTTCCTTATTTATATTTATGCAATATTTAATTGTTGACTCGTGCATTGAAGAAGATCTAATCTTTGTATTTATGTAAATAAATATTCATTATACGTGCCCTATTAAATTTTAAGTTTTTATAATTTATATTAATTTTGCATATAATAGTAAAGGTTTTATCCCATTAAATTGGAGTATATATAAAAAAATTTAATGACTCGATTCCTTATATTATTATAAACTATTTATTTTTTTAATAAATATTTTGGTATTGTATGTGTTATCATTCAAATTCGAGGTTACTATTCCAATCACCACACAATTAATATGGGATTTGTTTAATTAGATTTACGACCATATATATTTGTTATATTGCGTTAATATTTCTTTAAATGACATTTTGCCGTATTAATCAATTATTTTAGATTAAATGTTGCAGGTATCCTGAAATCACTATTTTATTAATATATATTTCAGGAGAAAGGAATGTCTCGATACACAAATTATTAGTAATTAGGAAAGTTTATTAAATTTTTGTTATTTTTATATAAATTTTAATTTTACATGTTTATCTTTATTTTTAAATTATGGGAAGATAATTAAATATTTTACCAAGTAGTTATGATTGCAATTTCCATATTTGGACACCTTAATTAAGGTAATTTTATATGAATTTTATCAATTTAAGTATTACATATAGTTCTAAATATGTTACTACATATTATTCACCATCTTCATTATATTACCATTTAACCGCATGCAATATTCATTGTAGCTTGCATGCATTTATCTATTTTAAAGAACATAATCTATCGTTTAATTAATATTGCAAATCTTCATTCACAATTTTCATATAATCATTACGTAAATATTTGCAATATACAAATATGCAATTATAGGCCACGTTAATTGTTTTTTTAACTAATAAATTTGTATTAATATAGAACCCTCTATCCGCGCATAGACCAATGTGCATGTAATTGATATGGCATCATATATAAATAGAAAATTTTTCTTAAACTTTTTTTGCCTATTATTTTTGTTCAAAAATGTTCGCCCACCCCTGCGGACGGGATTAATATGCTCGTGAATTTGTGACATGTCTCGTAAATAAATAAATATTAAATTTTTAATAAAAATTTATTAATTATCATTTTCCTACTATAGTTTATTGATTAAAATATAGTTTAATATTATTTAATATAAAATAATAACAATAAAAAAAATATAATTATAATGATTTGTAGGTTAATAATGTTACAGCAATTATGTAGATGTTAAGTTATGCTATGTCACATCAATTATGTGCATGTTAAGTTGTGGTCACTGCAAACACTGAAGAAAGTGCTATATTTTTGTTAGGGCTATATATGAAGAATACCCTCTTTTGTAACTAAAATTGAAAACTATCCTATTTTGTAAAACTCTATTAAAAGTACCCAAATTATGTGTTTTGGACCATAATACCCCTTTTTAACAAAATTTCTCCAATAACCATATAGTTAAAACTAATTAATACTTTAAATAGAGAAAATCATGCATTTCTATCAAGCCCATCATGCTTCCGTATAAATTCAATATTAATACCAACTTGTTTATACCTTCTTTGACCGATAAGCTGTCGGGTCGTATCCACCGGAAGTTTTAGGGACCTCGTCCAACCACCAGGAGCACCTTATGGATTCCAGACGCAGACTCCTTCAACAGCTTACAGCACAGCCCTCGTTCGTTTCCTACCCGGGGCGTATAAGTATATATGTTGGTAAAAATAAGGAAAATATAAATCTAGAAGATGATGAACAAAAGCCCAAATCTTATTAAGGAATTATAAATATATATTACATACTAATTTAATCTCCTTTAGGGAGGAGACTAACTTGTTTAGCTACCTATGGTAGCGAGAACTACTATCATAAACTAGAAAGAGGAAAGAGTACAATGTTTATTGTTGGAGAGAAGTAGGAGAATTTTCGATGATCCCTAACTCCCTCCAAATGCTCGTTTATATAGAAGGCTTGAAGCCTCCCCTTCCCTGCATTATTGCCTCGGATCCTTATCTTCTAAATGATGCTTCTTCACGTGAAGCTGGGTCCAGATAAGGCTGCCGACACAAACATTTCTTAGTGGTTGGACCCCTTCTTTGAATTAGTGGTCCATCTTTTTATGGTGGAACGTCCTTTTCTTCCACCCACCATTGTCGTTTTCTTTTTGGTGGGTGCTGCTTTATCGGATGCTTTCTTTTACCGAAAGCATCTCCTGTTTTATCTTCACATGGCCCTTTTATTTCTGTCGGCCATCTGTCTTTTTTGGAGGGCCCCTTGGAGCCTTTCCTTTTGGAGGAGTCTTCATCTCCTCATACTCGTTGGCTCGAAACTTCTTCTTATCTGGTTTAGGTAAGAAGCCTTTTCCGAACTCAGGTTCACGTTGGGCTGGACAATCTGAACATATCCTGGATGCCCAATGGCCAACATGAGCCATATTGCAGAACTTGCGATGGGTTTCTTTACTCATCGCCATCTTGTTTTCCCACAGAAGAGTTCTTTTTCTCTCAAAAGCTTCTTCTGCAAACTTGGTTGTCTTCCCTGTCATAGTATTTAACAGGAATGATCCATTCAATGAGTTCTGAAAGAACTTGAATGGAAACTTGACTTTGTCCATCTCTGTAAGACAGACCCATAATCCCCATGCTCGCCTTGTTGTTATCTGATCATCTGAGATTGCGGCGATCATTGGAATTTCACTAGTTGGTGCCTTGATTTGGTTGAAGGCATCCATTCGGGGTCTTCGTAGCCTTATGTAATGGAAGGCTTCGTGATTCCCCTTTCCTGCAGGTTCTGGGGCTGCACTTATGAAATACAGCTCCAATGTATCACCTCGGCAAAGTTGTTCGTTGTTTGCCCAGGTATCATAAACCGCTTCCTGGATCCATCGGGGTAGACCTTTAAGTTCAGGAAACGCTGGGGACGTAGTATAAACGGAGGCAAGGGCCCCAAATTCATACCACTGCTTGACATCTTGGGGTTTTGATCCGGGCAGCATCCATACCCTTGGATATTTCCCCGAGCCATCAATCCTGGTATTACTAGGATTAATACCTGCTCTAGTGAGTAATTTCTCCCAGCTAGCTTGATAAGCCTGTTCAGCAGAAGAGAAAATAATCAAATTAGTATTAGACTCAGATTTGCCTGTCATAGGCCTGAGGCTAATCTCTCCCTCTTTTACCCCAGAGGTGGAGGGTTGACATGATGGTTCAGACGGTGAAGTCTTAGCATCATCATTTCCTTGGGCTAGTGGTTCAGACTCCACCAGCTTAGGACTTGCTAGAGGGGTATTTGAATCCCCATCTACCGGTTTAGGTGCCGGAACACGAAACTCTGCTATCTCCAGAGGTTTTCTGGAAGCCCGCAGGATTGGCTTTTCCAGAGCCGACCATAACTGAGTACTGGTCAGCATACTGGCTCGTATTCTACCAGAGACTTTCGTCTTATCGGTAGCTTGCATCTTCCCCATTTGATCGGCATGGAGAACGCACTCGTCCCATTCCTCCAAGAGCATTTCCAAATTTTCTCGGAGATGCTTTTGGGCTAGCATGATGGATCTAACCTCAGCTGGCTCCATCTCTTGTCAGAAAATCTGCAAGAATATTTTCATGAGATTTTAATACGACAATATCATAAATATAATATTGACATAAAGCTTGCCATCTAAGTAACCTAGCATTTTCAGGTTTTGATGCTATGTTATTTCTTAGGAAAGCTTTAACCTGTGTATTATCAACTTTTAAAGTAAATTTCTTTGCTAATAAAAATAAAGGCCATTTTTTAAAAGCCTTTACTACTGCAAAGAATTCCTTCTCGTTGATATGCCATCTGATGGCCTCATTTTCTGAGAATAAACCACTACAATATCTGCAAGGTTCTTCTCCATAAGGAGTGATCTTCATGAGTACTGCTGCCCACCAATGATCACTCGCATCTGTATAAAGGACCAGATCATCCTCATCCTGTGGAATAGAAAGCTTTGGGAGATCTTTACATTCCTCCTTTAGCTTTTTCATTCCATGTCGATGTTCTTCCGTCCATATAAACGGAACATCTTTCTTTAGTAGATTACTAAAGACCTTCCTGTGTTTCGCAAGATCTTTGATAAACATTCCTGCGAAATTAACAACTCCCAGAAAACTCTGAAGTTGTTTCTTCTCTTTTAATGTTTCTGGAAAATCCTGGACCTTCTGCACAATATGATCTTGCAAAGTTATTCCAGACTCATCGATCTCTATTCCCAAAAACTCCATTTTTTGGGTCGCAATTACTGCCTTCTTCTCTGAAAGCACTAATCCTTCTTTATAACAAACATCTGCAAATAAATCAAGATGTTTGATATGTTCATCCATATCTTTTGATGTTATAAGTATATCATCAATATAGACAAATATAAAAGAAAAATAATCTTTAAAAAGATTATCCATCTTTCTCTGGAAAATCTGGGGAGCATTAGCTAACCCCATTGGCATTACGTTCCAAACGAAATGCCCCTGTGGTGTTGAGAAAGCTGTAAGTTTTTTGCTTTCTTCCTCCATGCGAATCTGGTAGAAACCTGACTTGCAATCAAACTTTGAGAAGACCTTAGCATTGCGTATGCAGTTAATAAGGTGATCTCTACTTGGAATAAAATATCCATCAAACTCTAGAATATCATTAATCCCTTTGTAATTAATGACAAGTCTAGGTTTACCTCGCTTGATCTCACCATGATTCCTTACCAGAAACCCAGGGCTACTGTAAGGTGAACTAGCCGGCTCGATCAACTTCATATCAAGATGTTCCTTGATAATAATTCTCATATCCTTCTGATCAATTAAGTTCATTAGGATAGGTCTGAATCTCACGAACTCATGCATCCTTTCCGGCTTCACCTTTAAGGTTGCTTTGAGTTGGTTCTTCTCCCACCAGGCCAAAGGATTCTCATTGTAGCATCTCGAGATCTTCCTTTTGACATCGGCAAGGGACACCTGCATTTCAACCCTAATTTCTTTGTTAGAAATCAAAGCTGCTTTAAGGATCTGGATTTCCTCCTCTTGAAGATCATCCTCCCGGATGCAGCTAAGCACTGCTTCGCTAAATCTTCTTTGATCCTTCATCTTTGGATGACGAAGTTTGCCTTCATCATTCATATCACCACGCTTGCTGCGAAAGGCTACGGGAATCTGTCGATTAAACGCCTTCCTCAGTCTCTGAACAATGATTTTATGCTCACAATTGGTTGTGAACACTAATCTTCTTTGCTCATTGTCCTGCGTGTATCGTTTGAACATCTGTAGGAAATTATTTCCTAACAAAACATCAGCTCCCGTATCATGAAAATACATCGGTGGAGTTTTAACCTTATACCAAGGTGTTTGTCCCGCTCCTCCAATTAATATTTCCACTTCTTTCACTCCTTTGGATAAGAGTAAAACTCTTTTAGAGAAATCTCGGCCAGCAATTTGAGGTAAAATATCCTCAACATCTTCTGGGAAAATTCCCCTTCTTGCTGTGCATATGCCTGCACCTGAATCAATATAGGCCGAGAAGTACTCTGCCTTATATTTTTCATATAACACTCCTACTGGAATGTATATTGAGAAAGGACTTGTCATACGATTAGGAGTCGTCTCTCTTCTATCGTAATCATCATCCCTTGGTCAATCGGTTTCCAGGGCTTGAATCGTTCCAAAAAATCCCGCCCTAGAATCAGAACATCTTCTCGTCCTGCTCTGCCTTTAACCTCTACCATAAAACCCCCTAGGTCAAGGGTTCCATTGTAATGGTTAACCTCCGGCTGCTGGAGGTAATATAAGACACTACATGGAAAGTTATTTTCCCATCTTGTAGCATCAAATCTGGTTGTCATCCCTCTCCATCCCTCTGGACATTTCAGATTGACTGAAACTTGTGGATTCCCTGGGAATTGGGGATGACTTTCTTGGATAAGTTTCCTCCCAAAGGGTTGAGATATAATTCTATCTCCTTGGAAGGATAATCTTCCTGAGCTTATCTTAAGACTTTGATCATGTCTTATGACTGGCCTCTCTTGAATTCGAATGTTGACCTCCCTCCTTTGTGGAATCTCCATTCTATCGGGACCAATTGCTGTAGTCACCTTCTTGAAGATATCAGGTATTTCGATAAAAGGCTTTCCCAAGAATAACTCCGTATGATGGGAGTTGGAAAGTGCATACGAAATCTGATATGTTATCGAATAAGGTGTATTTCCCTCATCCAATAACTCTTTCCTTTTGAAGTCCTGATAAAGCGTCAGAGCTTTACTGAAACCCGAGTCGTTGAGATTGTATGCAATCTTAGGATATACAATCCCCACAACTTGGCCTGCACAAAGATTCCCCGTGATGGTTCCCATCACCGAATCTTGTAGGTTTCTGATTCTCCTATCACATATGGCTATGTCGATTGGAGCATCAATTCCTGTGAACATCGTGGATTTGAGAACCAGTTGAATTGCCCCGATATGAATCCATCTCATCTTTTCGGCAATTTCTGGTTTAAGTTTCTCCAAATCCTCACGTATGTCGCTTGCTGGAATCAATTGCATCTCCACTTGATTCCCCGTAAACTCGATCGGAAGCGACATCTCTCGTCTAGTGATTCCGTAGACGATGTGATGTTTCCTTCTTCCCAAACTGAAATTCCTTAGAACTTCGTCTAGGTTGCTGGCATTAAAACCTTGATACTTCTGAATGTTCAAGGTTTTCTTCATGATTTTGTCGATCAGGTTTGGCGAGATCATCGTTCGACTGGAAAATCCAGTTCGATCCTCTTTCTCCTGATGACAAGACTCAGCTTCAGTCTGAAGATTCTGTAGATCCATCAGAATCTCCATCCCTACTAAGAATCTCTTCTTGCTCATATATACTCTCGTCGGAGGGTATATCTTCAAACTGGTATACTTGAACCAATTCTTGGTAGTATATGGCATCTTCGATGTCCGGAGTAGACTCGAACCTTCGCATGCCTCTCTGCTCGTTATCTGGGCAATTTGTTGAAATATGCCCCTTGGCTCCGCAGGTCCAGCAATTACAATCTTTAAAACTTTCATTAGCTCTGGTATGAGCTTTTCTAAAAGTTTTCTTTGCTGGAGTTCTTGAACTGGATCCTTGGAACGAACCCCTGCTTCTAGCTGGTCCGCTTCTTTGTCCAGTTTTGTATGATCTAGCCTTCTGTCTAGACCACATCGTCCTTGGCTTCCAAGATCTTCCTCTTGGATTTCTTTCTTTGGAATAGGGTTGGTACCTATTCTTTCGTCTTTTGGTTATTGATGGCTCGCCTCCAATAACAACTGGAAGATCATTATCTTCACAGTTAAGGTGAGCTGCTTTGTTGATTCTTCGCAGCTTCTTCAGGTTTTTCTGAGCAGTGGCTTGCTGACACCACTCTGAAAGCTTTTGATGTACATAAGACATCCTCTTGGCGATGCTGTCACTGCCCTTGGGGATATAATCTCTTATCATCATCTCCTTCCATGGGCTTGGAAATTTTAAGAAGAAAATTTCCTTCGCGATAGTCTCATCAGCTTTTGACTGATGCTGGTAGATCGTAAAGAGTTGAAGAAATTTATTGAGCGCCTTTGGATCCAAGACTGTGAGTCTTAGATTATATAACGCCAATAGATACTTTCTTCTTTTCTCTCTATCAAATCCCTCGTAATATCCTTCTCCTATGAAATGGTCCTTGAAGAGGACACTCATTCTTCGGATAATCTCCGAGTAGGATTCCACCTCGAAGCATTGATTTCTTACTTCGAGGTGTAATCCTTCCCAGGCGATTTTTACTACGCCTGCGAGACTGGTTTCAAGAATCTTGACCAGTCCTTCTTTGTTAACGTCGAGAGTAGCTGCTGCAATCCGCATTGCTCCTCCCCACTCGTCGATCACTGATTCTCGATCTTTGAAACTGACTTCATCAAGATCAAGCATTACGCCATATGGATGGATGGGATCCAGGGTGGCCTTTCCAACCGATGAATCTTGGATTCGGGGTTGTCGTCTCCTTCTGGTTCTCTCCATCAGTATGGCTTCGTCTGGTACCGTCGCGGTATATGAGGGTCCAGCATGGAAATCACGAGCTTCTCTCATGACTTCTTCAGGTGGTGGTGGTACTTGCTGATTTAATGGTACAGCAGCGTTTCCCTCCCTGATGTGCGCCACCTGGTGTTGGTTCATCTTGAGATCAACCATTTTCATGTTAGCAAAAGATTCTGCTAACTCTTGTAGATCTTCAAGTCCGATTCTTTCAAGGTTACTCATGATTTTTCCCCTTGAAATAATCGTACATATCTTTCCACTTGAGGATCTTTTCCTTTATCCTTCACGGGTAGAGGATATTTTGGCCCTTCGGGGAATAGCATCCGGTTCCTTCTTTCGGGGAGAGATCTATTCTCCAATTGGCCAACTCGACTTTGAATATCTTGCAAGATGGTTAGGATCTCATCTTGTTGACTTGATATTCTTTTTATCTCTTGGGGTACATTAATTAGGCGGCTGCCATAATTTTGTACCGTCTTCTGGATTTCCCTTAAATCAACCGAGAATTTTGATATATCGGGGTCGATTTCTCGGAAGACCGGAGTGAACTCCCTCCTGTCTTGACTCATTAGAAATGGGTTGAATGTCCCATTTCCATTTGTTGGTGTACCTCTCCTTGAAGTAAGAGGTTTGCTACCTGTAGATCTTGGTATCTACTCATCATGGAGAGGATACTCGATTTCTCGGTGGTAGATAAAGGACCGTGAGTCCCTTCATCTAACTTGTTGGACCAAAAGAGATATTTCTCTTGGTGTTGTCTGTCCATAATCTCCAATAGTTGGAGAAAATTCCTGTAACTAAAGCATCTCGGACAAGCGTCCGGATCCATATTTTCTCTTGGAGTCTCCTCCGTTAGGAAATAATTAAATGCAATAAATAAATATAATTCCTTAATAAACCTAGGGCTCTGATACCATTTTCGAAGCGCTGGGTAATGCCAAGATTTTTAACTCAAAACATGCAAATAAATGATCAACATGTTCTAATTTCAATAAATAATATGCTCAAATATGTTTATAAAAACCCAGTCGTAAAAACCAAAAATTCGGTCGCCAAAACCCGGTCACTATTCCAAAACCCGGTCACTATTCATCAAAACCCGGTCACTATTCATCGACCAGATTTTGATATAAAATGAAAACCTTCCAAATTTTTAATTTTTTATTACCATCTTAAATTATTTTGAGCATCTTATTAATTGAAATCATTTTAAAATACTAATTATAATTAACCATATATGTAATAGAGAAATTTGTCCTTAATTAAGTATTTTAATCATGGGCAAAATAGTCCTTTTGGGCACTTTTCATAGACTTTTACAAAAGAGGGCACTTCTCATTTATATGTTATAGAAGAGGGCATATTTCATAAATAACTCTTTTTGTTATATCACTTATAGACAAACAACATTATTATTACAAAAATCACAGGAAAATTAAAAAAAAATAAAATAAAATAAAGAGGTGTCCAATCATCTAATTCGTGCATATCCATTTTCTTTTTGCTTTTTCCAAATGATAGATTATAGATGTTAGATTATTGATTTTATTGTGTTTATTCAATTCTCGTATATTTATGATAAGTTTATCGATAATGAATTATATTTAATCGATGAATTAATCTAACAATTTCATGATGTATTGGATGATCATCCCTCTATTCCTATTATTACCAACATATTTTGACCAAAAAATATTGTATATATTAAAGATTAGGGTTTACACATTGCTTCGTAATTTTTGCATGACCCATTCGAGTTTATAAGTTATTACTAACGTCCAAGAAAAAATATTCAATATTACAAATGGACATTTATATAAATTTCAGCTATTAGTAAAAAAAAATACCTCAAATTTCTAGAAAACAAGAGATATAATTCAAATGACAATTAGTTGAATTTATCTAAAAATAAATCTTGAAACTAGCACTAATTCTCACCAAAATTTTGGTATCACCTCACCATGCACCAACTCAATGGCCTTGAAAAGCATACACAGCTACAGATGCCTGCAATTCTCTATCCACCTTAAAATGGGCGTGGAAGAATCTTCTTTTCTGCAAGTTATGGATTCAGGTTGTCAAACTACTAGCATTCAAATCGACAGCGAACAGAGACGACGTTTTCAAGCATCATAACGAATACGAGAAAATAGAACTAATTGAAATGTGAGACCTTCTTGAAATGATGTGAGGCTAGAAACTCCTTCAACAGCTTCTCTTGTGAATCAAATAGCACAATGTGACTAGGGATGCTCCAGTTCTTAGCAAAATTTGTTGAGAAACCAATGGGGTCCTTTAAAAACTGGTCGGACTCGTCCAAGATTCCTTTCTCATCACTGTTCAAGCAAAGAGTTGCATGATATGCAGATGATGATACAATGGTAATTGAGAGATTAAATGCCTATGGATGTGATGCTGTACCTCGGTGTACAATCCAAGAAGCGCATGGGAAGGTTGCGATGCAGAGCTGAGTAGTAAGGTGTAGCATGGCAAGGTGTGAGGAAAAGGATACTTTCAACTTTCTTCGCTCTAGCCTCCTCAGCGAGATACTTCATGACATCCTCAGTTCCTCTCTGTGGAGTAAGAATATAAGAAGGAAATATTATGGAGCTTGTGATATATCTATCATTCATCACTTGATGAATTGAATGCATTAATAACATAGAACTAAGGTTTCCGCTCGAATACTGCAACGATGAAACCTAATTCAAGTAAGAAATTCAGTGTAGGATTAAGCATAACCAGCTTTAAAAGGTAGCTATGCTTCTGTGCATAAGCATGCTATCCAGACAAAATATATTTGCTTTTCTTGGAAAAGTTCCAAGTCTTTTGTATCTAAAGTATTTAGGCAAATCATCAAATTTCATGTCACGAGGTATCAAGCTTACGGATTTAAAGAGAAAAACCACCAACAATGGGGAAGCAGCACAGCATTACTGTACCTGATGAATCATGCTCATGTATAATGCCATTGGGATATTAGTTATGAGCAGGAAAAGGACAGCTAGTTCGAGCTTTGGATTCCGTTTACTGTGGGAATTTGGACCTTCTTCAGGTTTCCTCTTTGCTCGTCCAAGGTTGGCTAGTGAGTACCCTGAGAACATCAACGCTACTGGAAGCACAGGAAGAACAAACCTGATAGTTGGAGGCTGAAGATAATTAGAAGCACTAAGGGGTTGAAACACTAATGCTGCTTTAGATGACAGAGCACATAGTGTAAACTAAACCAACGTACCTGAACTCTTTGTGTCCAAGAAGGCTATAAACTGCCAAAACCCATACGATCAATCCAGGAAGCTTCCACTGCTTAGACTTAATAATACCAGCCATGGTAAATGGTATGTATGTAAAGAGCATAACAGTGAATCCTTGGGTCAAATACCAGTGCCATGCATGAGTTCCATAATAGTCTCCGCCAGATGAGAAGAAATTGAACTTTAGAAAGTTGAGAGGAACGATCACCCAAGACCCGTAGAACTGATAATCCAATAATAATGTGAGACCAAGCACAAGCCCCCTGATTCACAGGTAAGATTTCAAGATGAGTATAATGCAAGGATGCCTTTAAAAGGTAATCACAAGTTCAGAATGAGTTGTTACAAAATGGAACTATTATAACTCAATTCTAAGAATATACCTAAAAGTGGTTTGCAAAATATGGGTCTCTACTTCTAGTGTTTAAAAGGACATCGACATTAATGATAAGTATATCAAAC
The DNA here is from genome assembly GCA_026898415.1 of Leonotis leonurus. Lineage (NCBI taxonomy): Eukaryota > Viridiplantae > Streptophyta > Magnoliopsida > Lamiales > Lamiaceae > Leonotis > Leonotis leonurus. Next base: position 2,074,714 of record JAPKLX010000017.1, read on the forward strand.
AGAAGAATCTTATCATCATCAAAGATAATCTGCATTACTAATACATAATCTTCTTTAGTTTTCTAAAATTCTAATATCATGTTGATCTCTCACTTAAAAAGATATGATGAGATCACTGATCAACTTCAAATTGATAACTAATGGTAAAAGATCTTCAACAGTCATAAACTTAATATGATTCTAGAAGACACTTGAGAATATCTCCCAAGAAAAATCGGAGATGAAACAACTTAGTAATAATCCAAACCTCATTCTCCATATAGAGGGTATGCAGTAGTATGTAACAAATATACCATGCTTATTGATCTGATGACTTACTATGAAAGCGACATACAGAACTTAAACAGTAACCCCTGAGACATAAGCACAAAGAAACAAAAGGAAGCAAAGATGTGCAATTGTTAAGTGTACTAACCCAATGGGAACCACCTCAAGTAGAAGAAACTTCAGCTTATCACGTGCGGTATATAATTCCAGAAAACCAACGTAAATCCAAGTAATAGCACTTGTTGGTCGAAGGGCACATGCCATTGCCGCTATAGCCAAGGCATACTTTCTTGAACTAGATGGAACTGCAGTGGCAGATGCTCTCAAGCATGGCCAGTAGTATAAACTCACAATTGTGAGCACTGTTTCTAAACTATTAGAAAGAGTACGAGGCATGCAGAAGAACAAGAACCAGTTGGTTAACTGTGTGAAGAGCTGTCACAAAGTTAAGTCCCACTCCCACAAGTAAATGATCAAAGCGAACAACACACAAAATTATCACTTGTAAAACCATAGCATTGCCAACTAAGTAGGTTTGACAGAAACAGAAGCAAGAAACAAAATTGGCAGATAGCAAGGCAAGGATACAGCCCATTCGGCAACGCTGCCACCAAATAGAACTCGAGAGAATTTGTAAACATAAAGATCGCCAAAGGCAGCAAATATTGATTGCAGCAGCCGAGGCGACCTTGTCTGTGCAAGATAGAAACAGGGCACACATTTAAAAGCTATACACCAATTAGTGCAAGAATACCAGCAAATTTGATACTCTAAGAGAAACATTAGTACCATGAACCAAGGCGTATCAAGATGGAGAAGGGCGAGAACTTTATACAGAGCAGCAAAGATAACAGGATGCAAGTAACTCCTTATCCCTTTCTCCCATTCCCACGTCAGATGCCCATACCTAATATTGTCAAGCAACAATTCTTCAAAAGGTGGAACGGAAACTTTATGTGTGCGAGAGAAAGAGAGATTACCCAAAAGTAATTCGATGGGCTATTTCAAGAGCTTGCCAGTGCTCATCCGGATTGAAGTACGTCTGCACGAGCAACGAATTGATAATGCGCGTAAACAAACAGAAAAGAAAGATTTTGCGCAGAGATGGTGGAGAGCTCGTGAGATGAGGGGTTTTGGAGGTGGATTTCTTGTCGTCATCTTCATCATGGGGCGATGCGATTTCAGAGTTTTTCCTTTTCTTCATTTCCTCCCTAAATTTTCTCTTTCCCTGATCGCCCAGATGGGTTCTGAGTAGCCTGGCGACTTTCCTTTCGTGGTCTCTCCCTAGCCACCGCGTGATGTTGGCGATCCCGATCAACACTCGGTTCTGACTCGGAGCGGTAACTCAGTAAGAGCAAAATCGGCTCAATTCTTAGCTGATTTGAGAACAATTTGGATCTCACAATTTTTTTAAATTTTCTGGTCCAGTAACATTTTCTTATGTATTTTCTAAATTCAACATTTAAAAAAAAACAAAAAATGCATGTAATAACAAATACTTCCTCGCTCGGTTTATTCATACCAACATTTGACAAATGGGATATAAAAAACTGATGTTTTTTATGATTAAATTAAAATAGACTTTACTCTGTTCACGAAAAATGTGTTCTGAAATATTCGACACGATTTTAAGAAAAAATTGAAAATATATTTTATTGGAAAAAGGGTTTTACATAATGGAATGTATATAAAATTTAAAATATTGAGTGTTTTGTGAGATTATATCTAAAAAATAAAATAATACACTAATTGTAGACGACTCAAATGAATACGAGAGTACATTTTTTGTAGATTGAATTTTTTTTTTAAAATAAGTACTTTTTTCGTCCCGCTAAATGCAACCACAAGAGATTTGACACGCTGATTAAAAAAAGTAAAATATTGTGTTTTAAAAAAATATGAATTATATATTTTTAAAAGTAAATTATTTTTCTTTATAGAAAATTGATCACGACGACGCAATAAGAAAATATAACTACAATTAACAGGACATACAGAGTAATTATTATTGAAACATCTGAGAGTCAGTAAATAATAAGACACAAGCAGTATAACATCTATCACTAAAGATGTTCATATAATTGAAATTGTTCAAAGTAGTGAAATTACTTTCGGGTTGTGTTCTCTTTTAGGGATAAATTTATCCCTTAAAATTTGAAGTGATAATATTATCCTCCGGGATTTAGGAGAAAAATAGTGATGAATTTATAATTTAGATGAGAGATGGATAAAAGAGAAGAAATTTAAATGACAATTATACTTTTATCCTATATTTTCAAGGAATAAATTTATCCAAGAAGATAGCCTCAAAATTATAATCTCAAAAGTCTCCCTTTAACAACTTATATTAAAAATATATATAATTAAGTATTGGAAAGATAATATTATTAAAAGTTAGTTAGGTTAGTTATATACACTTATTAATATCTTTTTATCCTCTTTTCTCATACTTGTCGTATCCAAACTCAAAAATATCAAAATTTTAGGTAGTAAGAATTACCCAAAATACCACTCACTATACATGATACCGTTTACTAACCGGTTGAAAATGAACGACCATAAATTCATAGCTACTACTTTCAATCCCTATTTCCCACTTGTCATACAACAAATCTATTTTCTATCCATATATATTTACATAGATTTCAACTACCTCATTTTTCCCAAAAAAGTTAAGATTATATATATCTCTGATCTATATATACACATCATTTAAAAAAGGCAAAAAAAAAAAAAGAAAGTGAACCGAAGCGAAGATATGGTTGTACCAGGAAACGTGAAGGCAAACAGCGTGCAAGCGCCGCCGCCGCCGGAGCAGGGGCGGCCGTTGAAGGGAGCGGGAATAGCAGCCGCACAGGCGATGGGGCAACCGGAGGGGGGACACCAGGGGCCGCCGCGGCCGGGATCGGCGACGCAGCACTCGACGGAGGTGCTCCACCAGCGGAAGAAGCTCCCTCTCTGTCCGGCTAGGGCGGCGGTCGGTGGCTTCGCGTTTGTGGCGGCCATTGCTTATATGACTCTCTATTCCAAGAAGAAGCCCGAAGCCTCCGCCCTCGACGTCGCCAAGGTCGGATCCGGCACCGCCACACCTAAGAACACCCACCCCCGCAACTAGACTAGACCTATCGAATCTCCGCCGCTGCCGCCGGCCGGGTTTCTGATTTGTGTTTGTTGCATGCTGTTATTCTTGTGCATGTTGCTGTGATTTTTTTATATTTTATTTATTTGTGTTTAGTTTATTTTAAATGTACATGCAATACAATGGTTTATTTTGATTGTTCATCCCTTACTCCATAATCTTATTTGCTCTCATTTACTTTTCTTGTCTATACCAATATTTTTAAAGTATTATACCAAAAATAATATTCTCTGTTTGACTAATGTTCTTCCTATTTTGACCAAACACGAATTTTAATAAAATGAGTTGTTTTTTATTGGTAAATGATAAAATAAAGGTAAAATATAGTGAGTGAAGAATGAAACTTTACATAATGTGTAATGTATTATCAGTGGATAATGAAACTCACACTAAAGTGTACTGAGCGAAAAAAAGATTGCCAAAAATAAAAAGAAAAATGAAAAGAAACTTGACGTACGTACTAAAATAACAAAATGAAAAGAAATTTCGTAGACCGAGAAAATAATTATTTTAAAAAAATTGCGTCTAGTAATAGAATAAAGCTGGAAATATTCATATTTGTTAGTTAATAAATAAATCGCGATATCATTGATTATTTTTCTTCATTAGTTGTATCACTAATATTTAATTATAGTCTTATAGAAGTCAACATTCATATTTATTGATATTATATTAATAAATCAGCAATATGCTGAATTAGATAAATATTGATTATTTTAGACTATGTTTTTCTTGGTCTGAAAAATGATATTCCGTACCACAAATGATAAGATAGAATAAATATGAATTTAATTTCAATTTAATTTATATATATATATAATTAGAAGGCTATTTTACTCGGAGTAAAGTCGATAAAAATTTGAATTTTAGCGGCTCGCGTTTTGTTGTAGAAAATTAAAATACAACATTAGAATTGAAAATCACAATAATTAAAATAAAACTAAACTATAAATTAAACTTACTTCTAATTTGAGCACACATCGTGTTGTGTAGCTCGAGTTGCTCGGAGATCATTCTCGACATATCCTTCAACAAAATCTTGTAATAAACAAGTTTTGTTACGTCCTTCGTCCTTCGTGAAAGTTGTAATTGCGTCAGAACTATTCGCCATATAATCTAATGCCTCGCCACTTTACCCTTCCCTTTTCTTTTCGCGGCCTTTGTCCCCATCGACTCTGTGGGTTGAGTCGCTTGTGAAGCCTTCTTCCATATTGTTTTTGCTCATTTTGTTGGAGTCGATGTCGGGAACAACTCGTTGGAATTTTTGCGTGTTTCGCAAAATCTCCCAACAATGACGGTATTTGTACTCCGACCTTTTTATTTGTTTATACTCCACCAACGCCTTTTGGTAGATATCGTGGTTGGAGTTGTCGCTTGCCCATTGGCCGCGTCCCGCGAGTCCCATGCCTGCAGCGCTGATCCGCCTCCGACCTCCCGCACCCAGAGACAGCCTTTCCACTCAGCAGCCGATGACCTCACCCAACGACCTCCGGCGCCCCACTGCCCGTGCCTGCCACCGGTCTCCCGCTCCTGCCCCGCTGCGGATGCTCTTATATTCTACATTCATAAAGAAGACAAACATTGTTAGTAACTAATGACTACTGAAACTACACAAAATTTTCTAAAATAAAATAAATCGACTTTAAAATCATCAGTATAATTATTTCTAAAACACCTTCTAATTAATTAAAATGAACCTTCAAATAAAATAAAATATTAATTACTCCCTTCCGTCCACCAATATTTGTTACATTTTAAACTTTCCATTTATATCACACACACTTTAATTAAATAATAATAACAAGTGGGACCCAACCTCCACTAACTATACTCTTTCATCTAAAGTCAAAACACTATATTAAAACACGTGCCGGGTTAAAACGTAACAAACAATCGTGGACGGAGGGAGTAGTATAATTGCAAGGACATATCAGTCATTTTGCAAATTGTGCTGCCCCACTTTAGTTTTGACTTCACCTCTGCAGTTTCTCTCTTTCTTCTCTCTCTCATGTTGCAGAGAGGAACGCGAATTAATGGCTAGTACCGTTGGATTCTGCTGTAAGTCTCTTCGTTTGATATAGTCTACTCATACCTATGAATCCGAGCTAGTACCTATAATTCTTGATTTTTACTACCTGCGAGAAACATGATTCTTTTTAACTTCTCTCTCCGGTGATGGATTTTAGTGTTAGATGCTACCGTGTCTAGTTTACAGCTGTGTTCTGCAGTATCCTGGATTCTCAATTAGGCTCCAGCAAAATTTGATCATTGTTGAGCTGCTGCTGACCTCTTATGCAGATGTTGAATTTACAGCTGTCATTTTTCTTGGTTATGAACTTATGATGAAGAGGCAGTTAATTTTGTGTCAAAAGTCTGTTTTTTTTTTTAATTTCTTATATGGTTATTCGTGAGAATTTATGGGATAGTGAAGGCTAGCGTATACTATGCAGGGAGAAAAACACCGAACAAGTTAGGCGAATTGGTCATTTGCAAAATTGATGAGCTTGGAGAAAGAGATTCTGTTGACCTAGAGAAGTATTTGTTAGAGTTCATTTGGAAATTCTAGTTTTCGGGAGTGTTTCTTCATAGCAACTTTGATAGACTCGTTCCATAGATTTGGGGGTAGAGTAATTTGGGAAAGTAAATATGAGATGTGAATTGCATGATGAATCTTTGTGTCAAGTAGGGACTTCTTTTAGGAAGACTTCTCTGGTGGTGGAATGTGGGGTGACAGGTGACTTTTATAGTTTGGACTTTCGGGCGATGACTGATTCAAAGGTTCTTGTAAATTTTCTTTATTTAATTCAGGATTTAGGAAGATATGGGATTGGCGAGGAATAGTTTTGCATTTGCATGCTAGCTTTTGCATAGTGAATTGACGAGATATAAAGCATGTAGTTGTGCTTTCTGTTTTCATACTGCTTGCATTGTTCAGCTTCTTCAGCATGATATCCTAAAATAAGGGAAAACAGAAAATGAACTACATTCCTATTGCACATCAGAGCTTTTTAGCGTGTAACGCCTTATTACAGATTACTTACATTACTATATTCTGCTTGCAGTCAAATTTATTTAATCATAAAAAATGTTTGATTGTGGTCCAAAGACTCAATACATCACAGGGCAGCGGGACAAGTTCGTAAGGTATATTTTCATTTGCTTATATACTCCACTAAGTTTAGACTGCTAATCCTAAAGATGTTTCCCTGAATAAGTGGGGTTTTAAATAAATATAATCTGTAAAACTCTCACAAACGGATGTTCAATCATGACTGTAAAATAACTACATCTACATGTTCTCAATTCACTTAGGAGTTAGGACAAAGTATACTGCCTCATTGTCAAGTATCTGATTATAAAGTTTTTCTCTTTCTTCTTTTTGTTATTAGGTTGGATGAGTTGGATTCCAGACTCTCTTCCCCATCTACTTCAGTTGCTACAAACAAATTTGGCTTGAGTGTTGATGGTCTGGGACGTGGTAATAAAAAAACTCCTGCTCCATCAAAATCTTTTAAGAGAGGAATGAAGAAAGGGTCTCAAGGACTAAAATCTATTGGTCGGTCCCTTGGTATTGGTGTCTCTCGAGCAGTTTTCTCCGAGGACCTCAAAGTGTCAGAGAAGAAGATATTTGATCCCCAAGACAAGCTCCTTACACTCTGGAACAAGCTCTTTTTGATGTCATGTATTCTGGGGGTATCCGTGGATCCTCTGTATTTCTTTCTTCCAGTTTTCAATAAATCATCAAATTGCCTGGACATAGATAGGAAATTGGCTATCACGGCTACAACACTTCGCACAATTTTTGATGCTTTCTATCTTATTCACATGGCTCTCCAATTCCGAACTGCTTATATTGCCCCATCTTCACGGGTGTTTGGGAGAGGTGAACTTGTAATTGATGCTGGAAAGATTGCTAAGCGGTACTTGAAGTGCCATTTCATCATTGATCTCCTTGCAGTACTTCCCCTTCCACAGGTTTGAGAAATTGCATCCATGTTCATCTTTTTGAATTGTATTCTACCCAATGTTTGGTCTTTATCATTAGCTAAAACATAAAATTGCAGTAACTTCTACATCTACTATCTCTATTTTTTTGAACCACTCAGATAAGAGCTGAAAACTAGAATGCAAATATATGTTTCTTCAATAGATGACCTACGTCTGATAGGTGAGGAAGATCATAATTTATATTTAAGAGACTTGATGTTTTTTATTGAATAAATTAGTTGGTGGAATTTTGGAATAATTGGATTCATATCTCCTTTCTAATTGGATTTCAAGGTAGCTATAATCTAATCGGGAAGAGAATACTTTTGAAATAAATCATACTAGCAACATTTCCATATGGGATGCTTAATTAGAAATTTAAAATGTTTACTATTTACCTTCTTGGGCTTATTTCTCCTTTTAATTTCCTAGTTTTTTTCGCCAAGACATCCTTCTAGTAGATGTCTGCACTATATCTTTTGCACCATTAGAATCAGAGGGATTTTTATCAACTTACATTCTTTACAGCCCGAAAGTTTCATTTTCTCAGTAAACAAAATTGGCGATAACTCTATAGTCTATATTTCAATGATTGTACAGTTTAGTTATTTATTAGCATTTTCTTCTTTATTCCTGAACAAGTAAACATCTTCTTGAATCTATGCAGATTGTTGTCTGGAGATTTCTGCAGAGGTCAAATGGATCAGATGTACTGGCTACAAAGCAAGCATTATTTTTCATCATTTTGCTTCAGTATATTCCTAGATTTACTCGAATGCTGCCGCTTAATTCAGAACTAAAAAGAACTTCTGGTGTCTTTGCTGAAACTGCATGGGCAGGTGCAGTGTCTTATTTGCTACTGTACATGCTTGCCAGTCATGTAAGCTTCCTTTTAAACTATTGTATGGCATCTCACCCAACAACTGGCATGATGGGTTTTAAAGTTTCTACAATTAGTTTTGTTTACATTATACATAACATTCTAATTTCCAAAAACTTCCTTGAACATTTGGATCTCCTAACTTTGTTTTAAGATTTACTAACTCCTCAAGCATGATACATTAGCTGGTTATCACGGTCTATCATCCATGAATATTTTTAGTATCCCATGCAATTAGATGCTGATAAGTATATCAGCTGCCAGTGCATATAACTGTCTCCTTTTGTTGCCTATCAGCATTGTGCCCACTTGAGTCAGGTTCCGACCAGAACAGTGTTTATAACTCAAAATTCATCTGTGTTTGTTATAATCTATAAATACTTGACTGATTAACTTCCTTTTAGTTATGCAAGATTTTTTCTTTGGAAAATCTCTTATTTTTTCCATAAGAATATTTTACTTCTTTGCTGTTAAAATTCTAAGATGTTACTTTCCTTTCATTAATATCAAAATGTTAATACCACCAATGGACCGTCAAAACCTACTGGCATGTGAGGAAATCTTTTACGATGTTATGTTTTTAACATTTGCTAAATGGTCAGCTGCTGGATACCTTTGGTGATATCTATATTGCAACATAGTGATAGGAAGAAGTCTGCTACTCCCCTATATAAGTCACTGCATACATCTCAATCAAGCTATGATGGTCTAATAAAATATAATAGATGCTGCATTTTCATGGAAATATTTACAAGACACCATATTATGTATGCGAACTTGCAGATAGTTGGGGCATTCTGGTACTTGTTATCTGTGGAGCGTAATGATACATGCTGGCAAAGAGCTTGTAAACATAGTGCTGGAAACTGTACCACGGAATTCCTATATTGTGGAAATCAATATCTGGATAATTATAATATCTGGAACAGTAGTAGTGAGAAAGTTTTAAGCACAGCTTGTCCTGTAGATGAGCAAGACAATCCACCATTTGATTTCGGAATATTCAGGCAGGCTTTGGCGTCTGATATAGTTTCATCAAAAAAGTTCTTGACAAAATATTGCTACTGTTTGTGGTGGGGGCTGCAGAATCTGAGGTAAACATACAACTTCTTCAGGTTTGCTTATGATATGTGAATGTTACAGACTTCCTAGTGTGGATGAATGTGTTGTTGTGTGTTTAGAGTGTCAAGTCCTTTATTCTACAAGCACTTGCATAAGTTGGTCAAACTTTTCTACCTAACATACACCTGTTGCATGTTTGTACTTCATAGATTAATCCAGAATCTTGATAATATGATCTATTCAAAGTCTTCCGGTATTGTATTATATCAATGACATGATTCTTCATCTTTTCTGCAGTACCCTTGGGCAAGGACTACAAACCAGCACTTACCCTGGAGAGTCTATATTCAGCATTGCTCTCGCCATCGTGGGACTCGTTCTCTTTGCACTCTTGATTGGGAATATGCAGGTAAATGGTGATTATGTTACAAATGAGCATCTTAGTCACCCTCCATTTCCATCTTCCGTTTCAATGTCACTATTATGAAGCTGATTGTTTTTCTTGTTATTTTTGGGATCCTTATAATCCGAATCTATGATATTAAAGTTTCTCAACCTGTTAGTTGTTTTACTCTTCCCACAGACATACCTTCAGTCACTCACTATTCGCCTTGAAGAGATGAGAGTTAAAAGGCGTGACTCGGAGCAATGGATGCATCATCGCTTGCTCCCACCAGACCTCAGAGAGCGGGTTAGACGCTATGATCAGTACAAGTGGTTAGAAACGCGTGGAGTGGACGAGCAAAGTTTGGTTGAGAGTTTACCAAAAGATCTCAGAAGAGACATAAAACGCCATCTTTGTCTGGCATTAGTCAAGAGGGTAAATTTTCTATTCGGAGATGCTTCTAAATGTCTTGTGATTCTTGATTCTTCTACACAAAGAGAACATTTCCATTGATGAGTCAACTCGTAATCAACATTTTTGCAGGTCCCTCTCTTTGAGAACATGGATGAGAGATTGCTTGATGCCATCTGTGAGAGGCTGAAACCTTGTTTATACACTGAGAGCACTTACATTGTCCGAGAAGGTGATCCGGTCGATGAGATGATATTTCTCATACGCGGTCGCCTCGAGAGTGTGACCACCGATGGTGGAAGAAGCGGCTTCTTCAACCGTAGTCTACTCAAAGAAGGTGATTTCTGTGGCGAGGAGCTTCTGACATGGGCACTTGATCCTAAGTCTGGCTCCAACCTGCCATCTTCTACTCGGACCGTGAAGGCACTGACCGAAGTTGAGGCGTTCGCACTGACAGCCGACGAGTTGAAGTTTGTCGCCAGTCAATTCAGAAGACTTCACAGCAGACAGGTACAGCATACGTTCCGTTTCTACTCGCAGCAGTGGCGCACCTGGGCAGCGTGCTTTATTCAAGCCGCATGGCGACGCTATTCCAAGAGGAAGCTTCTTGAGCAGAAGAGGAAGGAAGAAGAGGAGGCCGAAGGGTTGGCCAGGGCGAGCAGCAACACTGGCGGTAGCTCGTATAGCATCGGTGCTACTTTCTTGGCTACGAAGTTCGCTGCAAACGCACTTCGTGGGGTCCACAGAAATCGGAACCTCAAAAGTGCAAGGGAATTGGTGAAACTACAAAAGCCACCGGAGCCTGATTTCACTGCCGATGTGGATTAGGTCGAGTTCTAAGTGTGAATTTGTATAATACTTTGTGAGATGATAGTATTATGTTACATAATCATGCTTTCTGGTTTTAATTTTTTTTTTTTTTTGAAGGAATGTGTAAAAATAACCCCTTGTTCAATGTATATTAACAGTAGTCTGAGCTATTTATTTAAACAACTATGATGAAACTGCATTTTAGCAATCATAGTACAGTTTCTAACTTCTTTTTATTGTAGTTTCGACAGCATATTAATATCAATTCCTCAAGAGTTGCTGCAAAAATGAGTACATACTCAATAATATTACAGAATCAATACAGAGCTAGTTCCAAAAACAGTAGTAGCAAAGCTATAATCACTAGAATATCTGCAGCCATAAGAAAGTAAAATTGTCAGCTTTAGAACAATAGGGCCTTTGAGATCCGGACAGTGATTTAGTCTATCTTAACCGATGAGTAGATGAGCCTTGTGAACCAGAAACACGCATAGAAACCAATGGTACCAGTGAGCACGAAGAATGCATACGAGCCAATCAGCATGTAGCCGAAGTACAGGATGCCAGAGACTGGTTTTGTTATGTTGAGCTTTGTGAAGAAGTAGAATGCTGCATAGAGGAATAGGTATAGAGCAGAGGAGCCTGAGGTGAGGTAAGATCTCCACCACCATAAGTAGTCTTCACTGCATAGTTGGAAATAGCACAGTACAACAGTGATCTCTGCACAGGTCACGATCAAGATGAGGAACACGAGGAAGAGGAACCCGAAAATGTAGTAGAACTGCTGCAGCCATATGGACGTGAGGATGAAGAAGAGCTCAATGAATACAGCACCAAATGGGAGTATGCCTCCGATCAAGATAGAGAACAAAGGGTTCATGTACCACGCCTGCTCAGGTATCTGCCTTGGGATCTTATTGGTTTTCACTGGAGCCTCGATAGCTGGCTTCCTAAAACCTATGTAGCTGCCTACAAACACGAGTGGAACTGAAATCCCGAACCACATGAGGACTAATACAAACATAGTACCAAATGGCACAGCTCCAGAGGATTTCTCGCCCCAGATCAGCGCATTCAGAACAAAGAAGATAGCAAAGACGGTTCCTGGGAACAAAAAAGCTGTTTGAAGAGTGATTTTCTTCCAATCTGCTCCTTTGAACATCTTGTAGAGACGGGCTGACGCATATCCTGCAAAGATTCCCATAAACACCCAAAGAAGAAGCATCGCTGTCATCAAGCTTCCTCGGTTAGAAGGGGACAGGAAACCTAGTGCTGCAAAAATCATCGTCACAAGTATCATTCCAAGAAACTGAACCCCAGTACCAACATAAACACAGAGGAAATCTGAGTTTGTTGGAGGCCTGAAAACATCCCCATGAACCAACTTCCAACCAGTCTCTTCTTGAGCTTCTTCCTGAGTCTCCAACTGATTGTACCTAGAGATGTCACGATAAAGAGTGCGCAGCATAATCATAGCAACCATTCCCGAGAGGAAAAGGACAATCATCAAAGAATTGACGATTGAGAACCAATGGATTTGATCATCAGCCATATAGAGATAAGTATCCCATCTAGAAGCCCACTTGATTTCACTTTCCTACAAAGAGCACAGCAGGGCAGCACAACATTACAATTGATTCCTCCTTACTGGCACAAACGTATTCCAACTCACAGTAAGAAAGAAAGCTTTACCTGAAATTCCACATCATATGTAAATATGATTTCCTTCTCTTCAACCTCCTGTGGAGTATTGGAGTTGGTTACTGTGCGTTTTGCGTGAGGGTCGCATGTTGTCAGTCGTGTTTTGCTGCCATCCCATTTACCATCAAATCCATGCTTAACACTGAATACAGTATAAGATTAATAATGTTAGAAGATAAAGCAGAAAGATTCTGTAACTTTGATGATCATTAATATATTACCTGAAGTGTTTGGCTTCAAAACCCACAATTCTTGCAGCATCAGATTCTTCATCCTTATGATACCTCACTGTGAACGCCAAGTGATTGAAGATAAAATACTTCTCTTCTTTACTCTGGTAACACAGAAAAGACAAGAAATCAAAATCTAAATCGCCATTACTACAGGACTTCCACTAAAGTAGAATCAATCTGATACTTACTCCAGCATATTGTCCTTTGAAACCAACAGGAAATCCGTGCTGATAAATCAAGGAATCTATATCAGGTCTTTTGAAAGGTACAACCAGGGGTAAATTATCCAAAATCCTGTAAAAGAAACCACAGAAATGGATTGTAATTTCAATATATTGGACATGTAATGACAACAAAATCTTTGAAGTGTGGCTTACATGTTCACGCGATATTCATCATCAATCTTTTCTTTGAATTCTTTTACCTCTTTCGCATTAAGCGTCACATGACAAACAATGTTGCACATCTGTGGTTCTCGCATCTTAAACTACAGGGATGAACATAAGGAATGAATACAATAAGAATGATATAGAAGAAAAGCGAACAACAAAGACAGGCCAAAAGAAAGACAAACCTCATAAGGAGAGTTCTCAATGCGATCACCACGAAGAACTTCCCCAAGATTCTCAGCACTGTCCACAATTTTCTGTGGTTTACAGTAAGGAAGAGAGTAGTAGGCATAAGGAAGTTGAGTTTTCACAGAGGCCAATTTATTCACCTTCACCTTCAGAAGATCACCCTGTATGAAAGAAGAAGACAAACTAAGCAATTCACATTTCATGAAACGAAAGTACATCAAAAGGCAAAAGTTTTAGGTAGATAATGTCATGTATCAGGAAGAAAGGTTCAGAATCAAGATATGGGAATATATAGTTTGTTCAGATATAGTTAACATAGTTTATATGTTCATATGCATTATTTAAACTAACAGAGTACACAACTTGACACACACCGAATCTTAATTCTGTGAACAGGGTGAGACTTAAGAAAAGGTGACTAGTATGTTTAAACGAGGAAGAGGAAGATAACATTGACAAAAGGGGTATGGACATGCATAAATTTTGGATATTTTTGTGATTCCATAATATATGAGAAGCCGTCAGTATTTACCAGTTGCATAACTCACCTGGGCAAAAGCCCCTCTAAGATTACATATATATATATATATATTCATGATATAACATTCCGAATAATATCATTCAACTCATCAACTACCCCAGATTCTTCGTATTGTAATGAGGAAATGCAACATAATTCAGATTCAATTTGCATATTGGAAGCAGCGACATGTAGCTTGAGGAAGAAACTAACAAAACGCCATCACTAAATGACAAGGGTTTGGCTTGTTATTCTGGAAACCAGATCTTAATTATGATTTACATTAAGTATGCATTTTGAAGTGCTAAATTCGCATTAAATTATACAGTTTGAAAGCTATCTTCTCAGTCTACATAATCTTTAACGCAACAATTACAATCTAAATCAAACAAAATTCCAACTCCCGAATCAGAACCCATCAGATTCATATATCAACTAACAACCATAATATACCCTGATCAAATACAAGGACTTCATCACAAATAAAAGATCTACCGATAGAACACTCATAATCAACAAAAACCCAACCCCACAGTCATCCAAAGAAAATCATCACCTTCACATACCAATTATCCTCCACAGTCTACATACATCAGTTAGAACTCACACAACCCAACTGTACATGGAGATTCAAGTACCATCACAGCTCAATTACGAGAGAGACGGTCATAAATAAACAGAAACGAGCGATTAACGGAATCAGGGTTACCTTCTCAAAATCTTGGGGGGCGACACCCGGAAGGTAGAAGGAGTGTACGGCGTTGACAAGAAAGAGGAGCATAAAGCACAGCCACATCGGAATCGATTGAGGCTTTCTCCCCTCCATTCCGATCTTTCTTTCCAATAAGTCACCACTCACGAAAATCCCCAAACCGAATAACCAAGATCCACCGCACCGCAACTCAGCAAATCCCTATCCCACTCCTTTCTTCCTCGCTACTAGATCGACATATATGTGTGTGCGCGTAGTGTATGTATAAGCGTGAGCAAGGATCGAAGGAAACTGGAAGCAAAGAGAGGAAGAGGAGAGAGAGAGGGCGGAGTTACTCTTTTGGTTGCAGATGCGATCAGAGCCGTAGGATTGAAGGATAGTGAAATCGGAGAGTTGAGATGAATTCAGTCAGATTAACGATGATTAAGATATATCTTAATTAATTAAATAATTTAATTAAAATTGGTATGTCTATGTGTAGTAGTACTGTTTATTACAGTCTTAGTCAGTTATGAATTGTCACTATATGTGTTTGTTTACATGACTATTGACTTGGAAAATAATGAAGCCTGCACTGCACTCTCAACTCATTCTCAAAATATTAGTTGATAAAGAAAATTGCAGTCTATTTTTGTAAAATTAGTTACTACAATAAAATTGCTCGAGTCCAAGTATAATTTATTGGGGAAATAGTCTATCATCATGGATTTTTTTTTTCTCTCTTTATGCATCACAAATTCATGGAATTGATAAAAATTGCTAATTCTTCCTATAGTTTGTAGAAGTTAGGGGCTGATGATGAGGTGAAGTGATATACCGAGTCTTATCGAAATAGTTTAATTAATTTGTGTGTGACAAGTGATCAACTTTGAATGTACTAGATTTATTACTTTTGATTGAATTATTTATATTAAGTAAAAATTTAAAAGTACATATATAAAATGAAAAAAAATCAAATATTTATTTGGTGAATGAATCAATATAAATTAATATATATGTATGTATATCTATTCTATATTTTGATTAATCTTGATCCACTTTGCTCATATAAGCTCTACTTTTTAGTAATTATAAGGTTGTAAACGATAAAACATAACTATTCGTGAATAATTTTAGGCTCGTCTAGAAAATTTTTACTTATAACATAATTTGATAGTAAATGAGTTCATAAATTCGAGTCTGACAATACTCTGACTCATTGAGTTTGTGAATATGTTCAAATTCGTTAGTATACGAACATGTTACCGAGCCTTCATTATAGCACACAATCAAGTCTTCTATTAAACATTCAAAAGACCCAAAAACAAAAATAGCTCATTTTCAAAAATAAAATTTACACGAGCTCAAACTCAAATTAAAAAACTAAACTATTAATATAAATATCAAACACATCAAATTCAAAGATAATATCATCGAGCAACACAAGAACCTACTTGAACATGATAATTAAATATCGAGCCAACTCAAATATTCTAATATCACTCAGTCATTTTCAAAGAGAGACATTTTTTTTCCACACACGAACTAAGAAACATTTACTTAGACTTTAAAGTGTGTACAATTCGAAAAGATAATAAGGATATAATTAGTGTTTATAAATTACACACTTATTATCCTTATTATTTTTGTTTTAAAAAATAATTATATTGGAAGATTATTCCAAAATGGAATACGAGCTTTAATTTTTAAGAGGACTCTTCTCGAATCCTACTAAGTACGCCTAATTTCAAGTTGGGCCATTTAATCTAAAACTATCAGGTTTTGGGCTGGGAAGAATATAAGTGGGCCTGAATTTTCAATTAAAATAAAAATTACACGTTACAAATTCAAAATAGGCTTATCAACCGACAAAATACTAAAAAGAAAAAACTAATTACATTCAAAATGATTACATGATTTCTTTGGATCAGCTTATGAGCAAAAATAGTACAAAGAAATAACAGAAAGTAGCAATCTTCCATCACAATTGTGAAGGATTCTACAACCAATTAATTATAATGAGACGTCCCCACTAAGCTAGTAAGCTTTAGACAATCACATTAAACAATACAGATAAAGGTAAAAGAGCAAATTTGATATTTTTTTGTTAAGAGATCAAAATCTTGAGTCCCCAAACCTGCCTAAAAACAGCAAATATCTAACCACCACTACATTATCTCCCAAACCCTAACCCTAAGCATAGAAAACCCTAGTTCCCAAGATTCATTGGGTCCCACTAACCAACCAACCCTACCCAATTTGAGTGTGAAAGAAACCCTACTTTCTTTATTAAGCCCCAAAATCCCACAAATGAATTGTAGCATCATCAGAACATGCAGCAACGTACCTTTCATCTGCAATTAGGGCATTGCACTCTTCCATTATTTCTCTAAATCTATACAAATATTGGCCATTTTCAATTTCCCAAACCCTAATCACTCCATTAGTATCCCACATAAACGCATATCCACCATTGATGCACCCAAGGGTAACTTCTCCTCCTACCGTAAACCTACACACGTCTGCCATGGTCGCCACCTGACGCACGGTGGTTCCGGCCCGTGCCTCGGGTACGACTGTGATTACGGAATTGTTGTAGGCATCGAAAGCGCCTACAACAATATCCCTAAGGAATTCCTCCTCCGCCAACACCACTCCTTGCTCCCGCAAGTGGAATACCATAAGCCTAGCTCCGGTGCACGCCACTGCCACGTCGCCGCTTGTTACCCGAATTCGACCGATGATTCCGGTCACCTCCGTCAGCATATGCCACCCGTTTACAGACTCCGGATCGGTCAACGCGCCGCCGACGAAGACCAGCTCTTCGGTTTCACTATTCCACACGTGAAATGCATGCCCAGGAATACCTGCAGTCAAAATTAGGGTTTCAATTTAGTATCGGAAATGAAATTCGATTTAGGGTTTCTATTTTTGGTTTTGGAAACACAGACCTGCGTAGAGGCCGACCCACCAACGTCTACAGCCGGCGAAGTCGACGAGGACGCCGTCGTTGACGACGTGGCCTAGGTGCGCGCGGCGCAGCGGGGCAACACCGGAGACGGCGGCGGTGTGGATGTCGCCGTCTATGGTGGCGAAGACGAGGCGCGAGTCGGAGAGGACGATGCCGGAGACGGCGCTGGAGAAGCGGCCGAGGCGATCGCGGTGCTGCGGGTAGAAGGTGGAGAGGTGGAGGCGGGTTGGGAGGTGGAAGAGATGGACGGCTCCGTCGGAGAAACCGGCGGCGAGGTGGTTATCGGAGAGAGCGAGGCGGCGGCAGCTGAGGCCGTCGTCGTCGTTGTTGTTGTTGTCGGTAGGGACGAAGTGGAGGGTGAAGTGGTCATACCTGTGAAAGCGGAAGTTGGCGGCGGTGCGGTGGCGGTACATGTACTCCTCCTGCCATGAGTCACGGCGGAGGAGGAGCTCTCGAGGACTCCAGATTCTTCGCGTCAGGTTCCGCCACAGAAGCTCGGAGTGAGATATGGCGTGCCACGTGGTGCACACCTGTCAATTAATTTATTGAAGTAAATATATACAATTCAATTTAAGCTACGACCCACATTTAATTTCATCAAAATTAAAAATATTTTTAGATCAAATTAAATTAGTAAGAATGAAATAAATAGAGTAATACGTAAAGCCTAATCATTTAAATTTACTAAGTGATTAAATTTTATACATCACTTAATTTATGACTATAATTTAGCTGCTGCTATGTCAATTGTCAAGTGGTTTAATTTTTTTCAAACCAAACCAACAATTGTAAAATGGAGGGAGTAACATTTTCAATTTCCTTAATTTGGTATCCTATTTGGTTATTTTTTAATATTAAGACTATGTAAATCACAAAACATTCATAGATAACTTGGTATTTATAATTTCGTGCGTTGTTTACAATCACAAATGAATTCCATTATAGTAAAGAAGTTGTTAGGCTTGATGATATGGGAAAACTAAAAGCATGCAAGTGCATTTTTCAAAGCTTTAGCAAATGCAAATGGATGCACAAACCAAGCATTGGAAAGGTAGCCCCCCTTTTGACCCATGCTTGAGTCCATACCAGACAATATTAAATAAATTAATCAGTATTAATGAAATGAAATGAAATTGAAATGAAAAGACCAGAAAAAAGGCTGTTTGGACAGAAATCCAAGAATTGTGTATGCAGGCATGCCCTCTCTCACTCACTATCTCTCTTGATACAAAAAAGCTGATCATTTTCCACTCTCTTCAATACCAATACCAATACCAGTAAGTAACTATTAATAAATAAATTAAATGAAAACTGTGCATGGAAGCAAACTGCAGTGAATTTCCAAGAACCACTTTACTTTATCATCAACTATTACTACCAATGACTCCAAATAAAAAAGTCCAACTATTACTACCAGACAACCTAGACGACTTCTACTACGTGTTATTTTCTTGTCTCTCTGTGTGTGAGAGAAACAGAAACTAACCTACACAAAACCATTCACTATATATGTGCCAATATTCAAACTACATATGTAGGACTTATTCATATAAGTAGGCTTCTTTTACTATTGTCTTCATTATAAGAAAAACACCAAAGCTTTTTATCTCCACTCAAACAAATTTATAATGTAGTACTGACTAACATTTTATTAAAACTAATGTTCTTGGTAGGCAATAAACTGTAGAATTTAATGAAAATTTACATCATTTCCCAATAATTAAATAGAAAAAAAGCTTCGATAATAGATTGAGTCCAAAATTGATATTTAGGGTTATGTAATAGACAAATCAATCAAAATTCTGAAAGTGGATGGTGCTTACAAGTAACCAGTGGGGTCACATTCCACAGTGTAAAGTAAGGTTTACACGCATTCATGGTAGTATATATATACACTCCTATATATTTGCAGATAGAGAGAATTGAAGCTGGGAAGAGTTGTCATATACTCCACTGTATGAGATAGATAGAGAGGCATGCAGACTAAAAAGAGTAGGGTAGTAGGGAAATGCATGTCTTGTATTATTCGACCTGTCTCATATAGTAGCTAATACTCACTCTTTTTTATCAAAACACCTATATATTGATGAAGAGAAAATAATAAATACAAAGAGAAACTGACAGCTTCACTCCTCTCTTAAATCTTACTAAGAAAAAGAAGATAAGCCAAAGGGTCAACAGTATAAGAAAGTACGCATCTATATGCAGACAACATCAAAAACAGTGGAAGCTTTAGTTCTTAGCTTATATCTGAGATACTGACACAAGATTCAATCTCATATATACTATATTGCTTTCTCACTTTTAACAAATACTCTACGTACTAGTAGTAAATTATAAAACCCCCCTTTTTTCAAAACTCGTTTTCACCTTGAGTGCTGCATATAGACCAATGGATAATACAGTTGAAGATATCATTCCAAAGTAGTGTGTTACTATTATATATTTCATCAAACTATATAAAGATTAAACCTTGATTGAGATAAAGGAGTGGGGTTTTGTTCTGTTCTGCAATGAAAGTGAAACAAACGAACAAGGCTCCGAGCAACAGAAGGAAAGATCCTTTTAATGTAAGACTCTCCAAAAATGGGATGGCATTAGATTTTTCTTACACATCTAGAGCTCAAAACATAGGGTATAATATAATATATCATGTTCATGCTTTGCTTTGCCACAACTATATAGACTACCCACTACTACTACCCTTATTATATATACTTATTCCCAACTCCACCTTTATTTTCAAGATTCTCTCCCTCTCCCTCTTCCTCTTCTTCATTCTCTTATCACTTTCTCATTATGGTTCTTGAGGGGTTAGATAAGATTATTACACACTTCAAGAACTTCAACATGGCATCTATATATATATATATATACACACATACATAGAGATCACCAAAAACACACACACAAATGGTGAGCGAGTGAAAAGGGTACCTGAAAAATGTTGGAGAGAGCTTGAGCTGCAGAGAGGCGGCCAATGGTGCGAGATGCATCTACTGCAACTTGTAATGCGAGGGCTTCGAGGAAGGGCTCGGGCCAAACTCCATTGCTAAACCTCAGTCTACTGCGAGAGGAGGAAGGACCTTCGCCGCCGCCGCCGTCGCCGCCCTCTGCGGAGGAAGATGAAGACGAAGAAGTTGACATGGGTTGGTGTGGACTATAGAGAAGTACTTCGAAAGTGCAAAGGAAGAGATTGCAAAGATTTGGAGACAAAATAAACAAAAATGGGGATAGATAGAGACACAAAAATGAGGGGGCCCCAAATGTGGTCTTTGTGTGTTGTGTGTGTGTTTTTTCGAATTTCAAGACATTGTGGTTTATTATTAAATATGGTAATAATATGAGTAACTAACATAAACCAGAACAACTTCCGGCATGCAGAGACAAATGCTGGATCGATGCTAATTTCAAATCTAATTCTCTTTTTTTTTTTTTTTGTATATTCATTCCAACGATATGAATCATGAAATCATCAAAAACTCCCCTTTATTTTTTATTTTTTATTTTTTTTTGTAGTTTATACACTATATTAGATTGATAATAGATGATTTAGAGTATGATAATGCAATGATTAATATGAGGTTATATGAATGTATTGTAGAGAATTCTGAATACATTATTATTATTTGTAATAAAAATTAAGTAAGGAAGCAATACTTAATTTTAAAATATATGTTCTTTTAAAAAAAATTAATTTTATATTAAATTACATTATACAATGGCGACATAAATCACTTGAATTTGAAATCTATTATCGAGTCTATTGACATGAAGTGTTGTGACGTTTAATATAATAAATTTAAAATAATTGGTTCAATAAAATCGATATATCAAATTGGACTTGATGTATGTGACCAGTTACATATTAATTTGTAACAACTTCGCACAAAAAAACTCATAATTAAAATTTTAGTATAAGAGGAGATTAATAAAATAATTATTAATGCAGCATATTACAAAATAAATCAATTATTGGAAGTTAATAATTAGTGGAAAGAAAATAATGAAACTCATAATAAAGTTAATGAAATGAAAACATTAAACTGCTCGAGACTTTAGCTTGTACTACTGTCTGTGTCTATCTTATTGAATAGTCATGTTTTACTTCTTCTTTTTTTAGAAAGATAAGATCGATCTGTTAAACGATAAGGAGTACTTGTTTTTCACCTTAGGTTTTGTGATTTGTGAACACATTTTTTCTTGGTTAAAAAGTTCATATTTGGTATCTTGCAATATAAAAATATGTACCTTGTGTAACTGTAAAATTTGAAGATAAGAAACAGTTGAGTTGCAAATATTAATTTGGTGTTAATTAAATTATTAATTCTATAAATGATTAAGTTGGGATGAAGTGAAACCAAAGAGACCAGAGGCAGGAGCTTCAATCCCATAATAAAAATACACGAAATTTATTACTAATATATTTACCCACCGAAAAGAATCGAGATTGAAGAATACATGAGGCTAGAGATATCAATTTTGCACGAAATCGAAGCATTAGTCAAATTAACTAATTCGAAATCGGAAAGGGATTTAATTGATTTTTTATTGGGTTAGACTAAAAAACTACTTGAATCTCATAATCGAGTGCGTTAACCAAATTAATTGAATGAAATAATTAAAACAATTTTTTATGATACAACTAGTAATTCATTTAATATAAATAATCATGATACTATATGACTTTTTTCTATTTATACTTATACGTTCAAATGTGATTTGTGAGATTATGTACTAAATTCTTTTCTCTTATTTTATTTAACAAATTTATCTCTACAAATAATCATCATAAAAATGCATATATAAATTAATATTTATAAAAATGTTATAGTTGGATTAACTCGATGAACTAGTTCGAAAACAAAAAATTCAGAGTTAAATTTACAACTTTAATTCAATTCAAAAAGATTCATCTGAAATTAAACCGAATCAAATAGTAATACGACAACAAATAAAATTGGTCTGGTATGAAAACGAGTAGGTTGGCTCGATTAATTAATAAGATCCCTATTGCCATAAAAGAAAATAAAGACTGAGATTATGATATAAATTCTTCTTTTTTGACTGAAGAGACCAAGAAATGTGGCATGCTATAGTCTAATCAACACATTACATTACATCCACACTCTTCTCTCTGTGTGTCTGTCTTGCTCTCTATCAATCTATCTGTATACATATATTGTGTGTATATAAATATGATCTATAGAGATAATGAATGGGAATATTGAATACTGAATATTGCAGCAGCAGCAGCACAGCAATGGAGGAATTGAGGGCCTAATTACTAAGTACAACAAAGTAGCTGACAGTACACTTGTAAAAGTTTTTCAAACTTGTTTACTTGGCAACTTTTGAGCCACTTATATTATTTTATGGGATATTCCATTTTACATATATAAGATTCATTTTAATATTGCAACCATTTCTTTTTTGTTTCTCTCTTGATGTAATAGTAATACTATTAACCATTTTAGTAAGTTGGTAGTGGTGGAGTGAAATTGAAAACCCTAAATTGAACAAAAGTATGTGACCTCTTTGTGTAATAAACCTGATAGGACAACTTTACAGCTTCATCAGTTTTTTAATCACTGTTTTCTGTTTTTACAAAATAAATAGTTGAATTTATTGCAGAAGAAAAGTTACTAGTGACTTAGTCAATTATATTGTTTGATGTTAAATAAAATATGCATTGACGTGTGTGTGGTATTGTAAAATTGAATAATGCATATTTTGTACTCTCTTTCCCCTTATCTTGACACATTTTTCTTATTGGAAAGTCTCACTCAATTAGACACATTTCTATTTTTGATCAATTTTAAAACACAAAATTATCTCCTCAAAAGTTATTATAATTAAATATTGATATATGAACCAGAAGAAAAGTTACTAGTGAATGTTTTGCTTTTTAGTTGTAAAAAAAAAGCAGATTATATTAAATTTAAATTATAAAGATGTATCACATAAGACTCGATCTGAAATTTATTATTTTGAACATTAACCACCTATCACTAATTTAACACACAATATTTTAGATAAAATAAATTCTTCAAAAATGAAAAAAAAGGATGACACTAAGTTTTGGGTTAGACGATCAATCTTCATATCAAATTGAGTTATCCAATAATATGTTGTCTTTGGTGTTGGTTCCGAAAAGAGTAAATAAAAATTTTTAAATGCGGAATTTGGTGGTAAACTCGTTTTTATAAAAAAAATCAATCAAAATCAAACATTCAGTTTGAGAGCTAAGTGTTCTTCCTATCGAACAAGTTTTTACAATGAGTATGAAATCTATGATAACTTGCTCGATTTCTAAGTTCTAAATATGAAAATAATTTAGTTTAGAATACACGGAAAAAATATAACAACTATAACTTAGAAAACACTTGAGAAATGAGTGTTTCAGTGAAAAAGGCTTTGAGCTTGAGTTGAGTGAATTCTTGTAGTTCTTGAATCTTCTCGTTAGTTATTCAAGTGAGAGACGCTCTCTATTTATAGTTGATATAGATCCGGACTAGCCGTTGAATGTAGTCGTTTGAATTTTAAATCTTATCCAACCGTTGAATTCTTCCCGTTGAAGTCGTCGTCTTTTTTTCTATTTTTGATATATGTCCTTTTAGACAAATTTTGCAATATGTAGCTTTCCATAACTTAAGTATTGACATTCAGGTTTGGACCTTCAGGTTAGACCTTCAAACTGGTACCTTCAGGCTAGACCTTCGAGCTGGACTTCAAAACAGAAGCCCCAGGCTGGACTTCAGGACAGAAGCCTCTTCAGGTTTGACTTTCAGGACAGACTTCAAGGTAGGTCCTTCAAGCTGACTTTCACGCAGGTCTTCAGGACATAATTCAAGGCAGGACTTTCAAGACAGACTTGAGGGCAGGACCTTTAGGACATAATTCAAGCCACACTTCAAGCTTGGTTTTTCAGGCTTGCCCTTAAGGCTTGGTTTTTCAGACTTGCCTTACACAAAATCAAGTTTTGTAACCAAATCAAAACATCATAAATATCCTAACATTTGGGTTGGATGGGCAACCTTCATATCAAAAGGTTACCCATCGTTGGTTTCTTCTTGACAAACAGTTTGGTCTCTTATCGAGCGTTGGGTTTATTATCTAATGCATCTATTTATACTTTGGTTTATTTTGTTCCTTTTTATGTATATCTTTCATATGTATTTGATATTGAATTAATAAATATGTTGTTTATTCTAAGTTAATGAAATAATTAATTATTATAATCATAAATTAAAATTTTTATATAATAAATATAATATAATTATTTTTAATTTAAATATATGTGTGTCTATATAATATACAATTAATGAAAATAAAAGAAAAATATTTTATTGGTGAAAATGAGTTATGTTGTAGCTTGTACAGGTGGAAGAGAGATAAATTAATATTTTATTTAAATGATTGGATTGTGAAGATTGTGCAATATCATTGATAAATATAGTCTTAGTAGCCTAACCAAATATTTCATGTGTTCTTCATGTTTTGATTAAAAATGCTATTTAATTATTTGCAATATATGCTTTCCGACTTATTTATTATGTCTTGTTTTCTTTTTTTTAATGTCTTATTAAATACTCTTTTCCGTCTCATTAATAATTACTCGTTTTGATCAAAATTGTAAATTTTTTTTGGTGAAAATGGATCATTATTAATGGACTAGCTAGGGATATGTTACACATGATTTTTTGTTATTAATAATCAGTCACCATAATGCAATCTTACACAAACATGAAAATAATTTTTTAATGTATAGTTAAATTAAAGGGGAAATGATTTTAAAATACACCAACTATAGTCATTTTCTTAATTTTAACACGAACTATTAAACATTTCTATAAATACACGAACTTTATCATTTACTCAATTTTTGACATAACGTTGACTTTACACAAAAATCGAAACTGACATGGCACAACTTATCTGACGTGGATTTTTTGAATTATTTAAAATCCATGAACTTTTAACGTTATATTAATTTTAACATGAACTTTAGTACTTACTCAATTTTTGACATAAAGTTAATTTTACACAAAATCTGGACTTATGACATGGATTTTAAATCAAATATAAATATTTATAAAAAAACGAATATTTGAATCGAATCGAATAATTCGAATATCTACATTGAATCGAATACGAATTTAATTTTAATATAAAATATTTGATTTGATTCGATTCGTTTACAATGCGGCGGCGCCAAAATCGTGCGGGGACGTGCTCGGAAAGTTGAGGCAGACGCTGGGGCCGCAGAAGTGTAATAATCGTGAATAAGATATATTCTTAAATGCTAAATAATTAATAATTGAAGTGAAGCAAAAATATTAATAATTTAAAATTCACGTCATAAGTCTCGATTTTGTGTAAAATCAACTTTATGTCAAAAATTGAGTAAATACTAAAGTTCATGTTAAAATTAATATAACGTTAAAAGTTCATGGATTTTAAATAATTCAAAAAATCCACGTCAGATAAGTTGTGCCATGTCAGTTTCGATTTTTGTGTAAAGTCAACGTTATGTCAAAAATTGAGTAAATGATAAAGTTCGTGTATTTATAGAAATGTTTAATAGTTCGTGTTAAAATTAAGAAAATGACTATAGTTGGTGTATTTTAAAATCATTTCCCCTGAATTAAATTATAATTTAGTTATCACTTATCAATTATCTTGTGACTAATTGAATTTGAAATCGTTAGTCTTAAAAGTTAAACACTCCACATTATACAAACACACAATAAATATAACTTTGTAAAATGGTTCTATAACCTTTCAAATAATTAGTCCAGGAGAATGATAAAAGGATATCTAATTTATTAGATCACAATCATATTGTATTAAATGGCATATTTGTAATTTTGCCTGTATTTAGTCGTGATTAATAGTCCTCAATACAACTTATGTCACCTTCCCTAGTTTAAAATTTAAAACATCTTTACTTTGTATCATATATGCTATCAAATTTATTATTTTACTAATCTTATAAAAATATAATTATTGTGTTACTAATAAATCATATATCTCTTTCCACAAAAATATACTTTTATTACATATTTAGGTCATCTACCAAAAATATATTCTTTCATTTTCTTAGACATGGTTCCACTAAAATCTCACTATTCTAAATTTATCAAATATTTTATTTCATGAGTTCATATCTCCACTAAAAACACACTTTACGGTTTGTTCTTAAAACTCGTGTTTACTAGCTCACAACACATGAGATTGAAGAAAAGGGAGAAAGAAACCAACATCAAATGAGAAATATAAAGGAAGTTAAATCCATGAAAAGAAATCCACAAACCACATTTCATCCTTCCTTTATTAGTGTACCAATAATTGCCCCAATACCTCACTTGCCTCATAACTAACAAGAGTTCTTCACCACCCACTCCACCAGCGTAGAGATCCCAAACCCCGTCGCCCCTTTCTTTTTGTCGCTATACACAGGTCCTGCCATATCTATATGCATCCATTGCACCTTTTCATCCACAAACTGCAAAAATACCATTGTTCGTTACGTTTCATGGCTACATTAGGCCAATAATAATTCATTGGTTTTTGATCAAGTATGCTAAATAAGTATGGGATCTAGGCTCTGTTTCTTTCTGATTTGCTTCTTCTATTTCTTACTTTAACTTCCCAAACTAGTAGTATTTCTTTATGATTCATTGCATTAAACTATCATCTTGGTTACAGCTTCTAATTTCTTCATAAAAAGCTATAATATGCCAAGATTTTGCATCTTTGATCAAATTGGAAAGCTCGAATGCAAATAAGAAACTGCTTGATGCTTTTACCTGCTTCAAAAAGAGAGCTGCAGTGATGGACCCACCTTGGCGGCCCCCTGTATTTACCATATCAGCGACTCCCGATTTCATGGACTCCCAGTAACTTTCTTCTAAAGGCATTCTCCAAAGTTTTTCCCCACTGAGCTCCGAGGCTCCTACTACCTCTTTCGCCAAGTCATCACTAGGAGTGAAAATACCTGTTTTCATGCATAGGAGCATTCATTGGATACTCTAAGTAAAACTAACTTCATAGCATTAAATATCTGAAAAAGGATAATGGAACAAAAGGAATACATCCTGATATAAACAATAGTATGGATCCTTTGTATCTTAATCTGATGTATTGTAAGTTTGCTTGCTTTTAGATAGATGAGATTTTGTCAATTCTTCGAAACTTAATTGTAGTTCACGTACCAGCAATAGAGGGTCCAAGAGCAACAACACAGGCACCAGTCAGTGTAGCAAGATCAACGATCTATAAATCAGAAAGGAATTCGTTAGAAATCTACTGCAATTATATATGGGTTTTACTCATTCCTAAAGTACTTCTCATTCTCATATCAATCAAGAAACTTGGGTTTTTTATTTTTACAGATTAGATAAAATCAATGCATTTTCCCTTGTGATGAAAGAAGATTGGCTAATTTCTGGCTGTCATTTTAAGTCAAAAAAGGGATTTTGCTTCTCCAGAACTATTCATCTCAAAACTAAAAATTCCGAAGGACATTATACCGCAAATAATGTAACTTATATAATAGCCACCACAGCCTACCTTCTCGACTCCTTGATTACAAGCATATACTAAAGCATCAGCAAGTGTAAGTCTGCCTTCTGCATCAGTATTGTTCACCTAGCATAAAATAAAACAAGATATCAAGAAAAGTATAAAAAACCTATATCATAAAATACAAATACAAAATTGCAAGCTTGACGGATTACAGTTCAGTGCTGCATATTTCATTTTAAGGGTATTTTTTAAGTTTTTCTCTGAGAAATTTCCATCAATTGTAGCCCTTGTCCCAAACTGATTCGCCAAGGGTATGCTAGTAGGAAAGGAAGTGTATAATAAATTTAGGGAGAATACCTCAATTGTCTTTCCATTTGAAGCTGTGATGATGTCCCCAGGTCTCATACCCGTTCCGCTTATCATATTCTCACAAGCAGCAACTATGAAATGAACCTACATGCACATAAAAATTATGTATTTCTCTTTTGATCAATCTCGAGATTTTGTAATAAGAAAGGCATAAAATTGTGTGTGGTGGTGAAACTGTGTCTATACAATATGTTCAACAACTAAGCAAAGGACACAATAAATAGCTTATAACTCAGAAACAATATGAGTAAGCAAAACAGAATAACTCTCAAAAGTTGGCAACAAAGAACCGACCTCCACTCCAGAAGGCTTGATTTGGCCAAGAGCTTTTGCTGCACCGAGTACTGCTGCTGCACCTCCCATATCAACTTTCATGAGTTCGATGGAACACCCGGGTCCCGTCTTGATATTGTAACCACCACTGAAGTAAAGATAGGAATCCAAGAATTTGAATGAGAACATAACATGTTTATTGAATATATTCATTAAGTCGAACATCCAAAAGGCTCTCTCATTACCTGTCAAATGTCAGGCCCTTTCCGACTAAGGCCAGCTTGGTTTTGACTTCACCACTTGGTGGCTTGTAGCATAAATGAATGAAGTGAGGAGGGTTATCGGAAGCTGCTGCAACACCCAAGTACGAACCCATTTTCAATTCTTTGCATTGCTCTATATCCAATATTTTTGCAGACAAAACATCACTGTGTTCAGAAGCAATCTTCTCGGCTTCGGCTGCAAGTACTCCTGCAATTTATGAAAAGCAAGAATAATAAGAATTAGAATTGGTTGCTTGAGTATGTCAGTAACAGAAAGCTATTACAAACTCAATATACTACAAACCTGGAGTAAGGACATTAGCCGGAGCATTTACAAGTTGCCTTCCGAGGATGACCCCAGAACAAACATTTTCGGCATATATTAGTTTCTTTTCTATCTCAGGTCCAGAGCCAAGCCCAATAATATCCACCGACTTGAGAGATGGCTGCTTTGATTCCGACTTGAACCTATTATCATCAAAAGTACCCAACACAGCTCCTGCAAGTTTAAACAAAATTCAATTTCCTATAGTAAGGCTTAATTCATATATTTAACGGCCATTGAGTGAAATGTAATGTTAAGAGTACCTGAGGCTATAGCGGAAGCACTAGCGAGCTTCAACTCTGAAGGGATCCCTTCAGGAGAAGCAAGAGCAATGGCAACAGTGCTTGCCTTAGCCGACTTGGCTGCTGCAGCCACGGCCTCACCGAGACTACGATATGTTGTAGTTGCTGAAGCACCCGAACCAAGCCCCATCAAACCAACTCTCTTTGAACCAATACCAGGAAGCCTAAGAACAGTCAACTGTCCAGCCTTTCCGGTGAAATCCTCCTCAGCTGAAACTTCAGACAATGATCCTCCTAACTTTGAATCTAACTTTTGAAGAACTGCATTCCTGAACTTTGAGTTCTCATCTCTCGATAAGTCCTTTTCTGTGACACCAACAGCTAGTATATCTCCCTTCCATTCGACTAAATCAATCTCTTTCGCAGCAAACGAGATCTAACATTATTCAAGAATCACATTAGTCCACTTATGCTCCTACCTATACGACCCTAATCCAACAATCAATCGATTAATCGCACGTGCAAATTTCAGAAAAAAACACACAACTTAAAAGTTACTACTACTGAGCAGAATCATGAATCATCATCACTTGTACCATTACGCGATTAAGCCGATTTGGAATATCACAGTTAATCAACATAAAACTTCCAAAATTTAATATTAATCTACAGAACACGCGAAAAAATAATACTTGCTCCAGCCACAATTTATCCAAAGACATCGACAAAAATTATCAAAACAAAATCCAAGTGTAGTCATTCATTCAAAGGCGTCGATCAGAAACAAAGAATAAAAGCCAGACAAGTGGTTCGAAGAGTGAGAGAGAGACCTTTGGTGCGGCGATGTTGTTAGGTTGAGTGAGGCCGAGAGTGGCGCGAGCAACAGAGTGAGCCATGCGGTTTGGTGAGAGGGGCGTGAAGGCGAGGGTGAATGAAATCCGCCTCAAAGCGGCGGAAATGGAGGGGTAGGAATGATAATAGGAAGAGGAAGAAGAAGAAGTAGAGAGTAGAGTGAGAGAAGCGGAAGATACTACTTTGACTGTGGCCATTGTATATATATAGATAGATATAGATACATGATACATATATATATATATATATATTGATACATACAATGCGAACACGTCATTCTTGACGTTATGAGAACGGGATCTGTGTGTTCTCCTCGATCCGGGCCGGGCTGGACCGCGGTTTGTCCTCAATTATAACTTTATGTTCGCCTCCTCGGGCCGGGTTGGGCTGGCCGGCTGTTTGTCCTCGATACGACACATATTTTTATACTGATTCAAAATAGTATGATTTTTCATTTAAAAAAATTACTCCCTCTGTCCATCAATTATTTGCACACTTGGGTTCGACACGCGTTTTAACGAATATTATGAATGTGTTGTGAATGGAGTAAAAGTCGCACAATATTTATTTATTAAATATGTGTATATGAGTGCAAAAAAAGTTGGTGATTGATTAATAAATAAATTAAATATATTATAAGTGGAATGAGAGTTCCACATCATTTATAGTTAAATATGTATTGTCAGTGATTAAAAAAATAATAGTGGGTCCAATAATAAAGCAAGGGAGTATATTTTATTCATTGATTTCAAATTAAGTTATTCATTTTTATTTTAGTAATTAATCAATACATAAATTATGAATTATATAATCTATTCAAATGGACTAAATTAATACTCCTTCCGTTTCACTTGTTATTGTTTTTTCGAGAAATACAAATTTATTCCTTCATTCAAATAAATTCACAAAATATTAATTTTATGAAAATATGTAATATTCCAAAATCACATATTCTTTCAGAACAAAAAAGTGTATAATTTATTGCAATGTCTTGGATTGATGGACCGTAAATTTCTTGATAGGTGATTATTATTATTACTCCATCCATTTAATAAAAACTAGTTTGTGCATCCGTGCTATGCACGTGAATATGTTATTCATCAATAATTTTTGCATAGAGATATTTAAAATAATCGAAAATGATGTAATCAGATAATAATCGATTGTTTTAGAACCTTAATCATAAACGATGGTTCAATTTCAAATCATGACTGTGTAGAGGACGGTTCAGTTATAATTTCAAAATTTTGAAACCATGATCAGCGATCCAAACCAGTAACTTCAATTTATTTTATCCAATTCAATTTATTTCTTATTTGTAAAATGTATTTTTATATAATTCACAATAATACATTAAAACTTATGAATATATTAATAATAAAATAAATTAAAAATCAAAATTTAATTTTGGAATTTGGAAATTAATAAAACTTTATGATTTTATATAATAATATAATAATATTTAAATTTTATTTTTATAGTCATTCTAATTTTAAAATTAACAAATAAAACGACATTAAAATTTTGAAAAGTTAAATGATAATATAAATTATTACGTAATCATAATAATAAGAATTTTTAAATTTTCATATATATTAGTATTAATTTTTTGGATAGTTCATAAATATAATTCTAGCCGTTCTATACGGTTCGATTCCAAATCGTGAACTATCTTAAAAACGATTTGGTTCTGATTTTGAATATTCGAAGGAGTTAGGTTCCAAACTACAATCATGAGCACTTCTACTTCTGTAATTTTATAAATTTTAATTGGTTTAAATACTAATAATAATTAATTGATCATATAATAAAATTAACATAGTCATATTTATAAGTGTTATAATTTTTAGTTGTTTGAGCAATTTTTTAATTAATATTGATCTACATATAATTTATCTCACAAAGAGTTGATTGTCTAAAAATATCTCTCATTGTGTTAACTAAAAATAAATATGAACGATTCATATTTTTATATTATATTATTTTTTATTATTTTATATTTAATAAAATAAAATAATTTTAAATATTTTCTCTAAAAATATTAAGACATCCATTAAAAAAAAAACTTTATAATAAGCTTCTATGCATGGTCTCAATTTATAATGGATTGAGTTTCAACTTTCATGCATAATATTAAAACATATTATAAAGAGTATTCAACTTTATAATTATGAACATTATAATTTAGTAAAATATATTATATGTATAAGAATATGTATACATATAATTATTTTCAATTTACTAATGTGTTATAATTTTTTATATTAAATTTATATTTTATATAACATATATCAAATTAAATGTATTGTCGAGATCTTTAATTTAATATGCATAATATTGCAAATATTTTTACGAAGAAAATAAATAATTTTAGGAGAAATGTGTTGTAGGAGAGAGAAAATAATCTATAAAGTTTTAAAAATTAATAAGCTAAACGCTAAACATAAACCAGATTCAGTTGTACATGTATAATATGATTTATTGAATGCTCAAGTTATCTTGTTGCTCTATTGGTTCACAATAATGTTAATTTTTAAATTTAATAGTTGTAGGATTATATTTGCCATTGAAATTGAAGTTATTTACAAAATTTGCCACTCAAATTGATTTCAATTGGAATGCTTCATGTTTTATATATATATAGATATGCTGACCAATTTTAATA
This sequence comes from Leonotis leonurus, assembly GCA_026898415.1. Taxonomy (NCBI): domain Eukaryota; kingdom Viridiplantae; phylum Streptophyta; class Magnoliopsida; order Lamiales; family Lamiaceae; genus Leonotis; species Leonotis leonurus. The sequence continues at coordinate 2,107,868 of JAPKLX010000017.1, forward strand.
CAATATAGTAAATATGCTGATTTGACACGAATTTTAATAAAATATAGTTAAATTGAATGGTAAAAGTGTTATTAAGTGTTAAAGTATAATACATTTGAATGATATTGAAAATTGAGACCCACAAAAAGGTGTTATTGAGTGTTAAAATATATTTCATCCGTCCCGTTAAATGCGGTCACAAGAAATTCGGCACGGAGTTTAAGAAAGTAAAGTGTTGTATTTTAAAAAAGTAGAATAAGGTGTTTTAAAGGTAATATTTTTTTATTTTCATGAAAGTTGTCACTTTTAATGGGACTGCTCAATAAAAAAACGTAGTCACATTTAACGAGACGAAGAGAGTAATTGATTTGAATGATAGTGGAGAATTGGACCACAAAAAGTTGTTATTTATGTCTAAAAATAGAAAGTGCATGTTTATATAAAACGTACCAAAATAACAAAAAGTACTCTCTTTGTCCCATTAAAAATGACTCCCTTGTTTTTGCACGCAGACTAAAATAATCTCTTCTATTTGTTTACCACAATACATTTAAAACACAAAAAAAATACTATAAAAAAAAATGGACCAACTTTAATAACATGGATAAAAATGAAAAAAGAGACCATCAAAAGATGAGATGGAAGCAGGGATGGGCATGGGCCGGGCTGGGCCGGGTTTCTACCTGCCCAGGCCCGGCCCAAGGTTGCTGTAATCTGGCCCGGCCCAGGCCCGTGGCCCGGGTGGGCCAAAATATCAAGCCCAAGCCCAGCCCGACATGGGCCGGGCGTGCCTGGGCCGGCCCACTACGATTTTTTTTTTTCTAAAAAAATATAAGTTTTTAAATGTAATTACATATACAAAATTATAAATATAATTACATATACAAAATTATAAATATAATATAGTAATACACAAAGAGTATTGGGCCGGGCTTGGGCCGGGCCGGGTAGCTCGGGCTCAGAAATCGGCCCAAGCCCGGCCCATGGGCCAAAAAATTTATCCCAAGCCCGCCCATTTGATCTTTGGGCCGGGCTTGGGCCGGCCCATTGCCGTCGGGCTTGGGCCGGGCAAAATGCCCATCCCTAGATGGAAGGATTACATGTTTTTCGTAAAACGGATAGAGGATTATAATACTTGTATGACTACTTTAAATATATAAGATATTATATTTATACTAATATTATATTCTTCCATAAGTACATCCGAACAATTTGCGCAAATGAGATAATTTAGAAAATATTCTGTTTGATGTAAATAGTGGGAAACGGAAAGAAAAAATAATATTACTACTAAAAATACTTGATTGTTGTGCCAAATTATGGCATGGCATTATAAATGCCCCTCTGGATCACATGATTCAGTTTAATATACTATATAGTTTTATCCAATATAATATCGTATACACATAATGCACACTAGCAATAAAAACAACAATAATAATAGTTGAATAGGATAAAAATAGACGAAATTGTGACATCACTACATTGGTTCAATTATGTTTACTAGTTTTGCCCTTTGATTAACATTGATTTAATCTAGAGAAATAAAGCTTCGGTTTTATTTGATTAACTTGATTAATTGAAGGATTTTTGTAGGCTATGGAATTGGAAATGGATAATTGGGGCTTACAGCAATTCTTGTCGACGTAATTTAGTAAACAAATTCAAAGACCATGTACATTATCTTCTTTAGATACTCGAAGATTATTTAATTTAATACTATTATAAATTGTTTATTATTTATTACATTTTATTCCAAAACAATAGAAAACAAAAAACAAGTTTTTCCACAACCCCTATCCAATCCCTCATTAATTAATTCTGATGCATTTTGTCTCTTTATATGAAATATATTTATTATTTCAATGACCTCAAAATGGAAAAGAAAACGTCAAGACAAGGGCATGAAAGTAGCAACAGAAGACTTCAAAATAAATGGTTTATTTAGATATTATAATGAAGGAAAAAAAGCATCTTTATGTTCAGTGTACGTACTTCATTGGTTTTTTTGGTATATCATACATGTATTTGTATGCAACCATATTTTATTATAAAATAAAAAGGAAACACCAACTTATGCTTACTGTCGTGTGTTTTGATTAAACAATACTATCATGGCGTCTTCAATAATTTTAGTGCACATTCTGCACAAATTACACTAAAACTATTATTCTTTATAATATTCCACTACGCCTAATTATGGACCTGCCTAAGTTATATATAGTGTTATTAATTTCTTGAGTTATATGATTTAATTGTTGGTCTGTGTTGGTGGTAGTTGAAAACAAGCACACAAACTAAGCTATGCATTCTCCTACTGCAGCATAGGATTTTCTATGTTTATGGTTCAACTATATTTGTTACTCCTAATGTCAGAATCAAGAGGAATCCAAGATTTCTCAAGCTAAATGAAGGGATTCATGAAGTCCACAAATATTTTACACAACTTACTCCCAATTAGTATTACATGCTACAGCTACAATCAACCTATTCTTATTACTCAGTTCTGCAGGTAGATATCACCACACTAGCTGCAAACTAACATAAACTACAACAAATATAACATACAGAGATAGAAAATGAGAAAGGAAAAATAAATCAACTGTGTTATTAGAAAATAAATTTGAGCAGGAAATGCGCACCACTATTTGGCTTTTCCGGTTCTGCCATCCCCAGTGCTTGGTTTCAAACTTTCAACAGGGCTTTATTTCAAAGCCAACGCTCAAAAGTGTTCGTGCTGATTCTGATGTTTTATCCCCGCCGACTAGAGCCTCACCCGTCAATTCACCTTCTTTATCCACTGACCATTGGGTCTGTTGGGTCCTGTGTGGTTTGCTTTTATTTTGCATATTGTATGAGGAATTGGGAGAAGTAGCAACCGCAATACCACCTTTTGGTCCGTCCCGCTTTCTTGGTACTGGTGTATCGTGATCATGAATTCCTTTGTATGTTATTACTACAGCGCTAGAGTTATCAACTGCCCTTTCAATGTGCTTTCGAACTGGACATCCAGCTGACGTGCATCTATAGTAGTTCCTGGAAATTCAGACATACGATGGTTAAAACAAATGGATGGTAGACACACTGGCAAAACAGTTTGGTCTTTGCATTCTGCATAAAGTAGTTAAGGATTCTGTAAAGTGGGTGCAAATTGCCAAAAGACGAACACTCTCAGAAGTTGGGATGTTCTTCACAAAGTCATGACCAATTTGTTCACAATTAATTTCATGAGACTCCCTAACATTATGAGCATTTCAGCACCAGTAAATTACATGTACTCAATATAGTGTTTCCCCGCCAGGAATATCTCGATCTTACCATACTTCAGATAAGGTATCATTTACAGAAACCATACTGCACATGTCACAGGTCCAGTTTGAGCTTATACCAGTTAATTTTCGTAGTATGAGGCAGAGAAATAAAGCCAGTCTTTCACTCGTGACCTGGATGTAACAGAGATGCAAAACCCCAAGCAATGGCAGATAATACAACTAAGTTTTAAAGAACTCAAGAGAATCTGTTCTTGACAAACCTTATCTCTAGAATCAAAGAGGTAATTCAGTTTTGGATGCCTTGGGGCACCAGATTTAGATTTTTAACTGACATTTCAGAGTATTTGAGCATTTGTTACCTAATAAGAGGGATCCCATCTCCCGGGACACAAATAATTGGAATCACCTTCAACAATAGATTCACAAAATAGATCATTACATTAACGTAGTGATCAGACACTTTTACCAAGAGCAGAAACTTCTAACATCAATGAGTCAAAGCTCTATCAGTGGTCATGGTATGTATATTCAGATTTAGCAAATTTTGTTGTATGCTAGCGTGAAGACTGGCACCACATTGCTTCGCATTTTCAGCTGGAAGTACAACCATGATATCTTTCAAGGTGCAAAATCATTGAGCCATATATAGATAAATTCTCCAGCACTTGAAACTCTTGGAGATTTCAGAATCCCAGAACTAATCCATTCTCAATAAAATCATGATTTATGATAAGAAATACCATCCTTACAATCTTATAGAAGTTAAAATTCCGAAATACTAGATTATAACTGAAATTGAAAAAGAAGAGGAGTAAGGAAGAACATAATATGTGATTCTACAGAGAAAAAGGAAGCGCAACCAACTCCAACCCATACCTCCACTGTCTTCTTTTAATTTTCTCTGTGATTCACTTTTTTTATATGCCACAGGCCAAGAACTCAGAAATCTAGGATGAGGTCCTCATTTACAGTTAAGAAGAAAAGATTATTACAGCTTTGCAAATTGCAAGCACCTTCCGACTCTATTTAATTATTATTCTCTTTTCATCCCAACTATAGAAACAAACAGTCCAGTACTGCCATTCCACAAAACAATGTTAACCACCCCAAAGAAAATTTCATATTTCCTAATTGAACAGTAATTAAAACTTAGTTAAGGGCAGTGAATTCGCTATTCTAAGAGCCATGTCATGTTCTTCTTATTATAGGATTATACTGAGAAATACTTATGGTTAAGTATGAACTATGAACTGAAAAGAAGATTATGCATATGGTATGTGCATGTGGAATCCTTATCCTTTCCTCTTGTTTGATTTCACTTTTTCATTGACCTAGGAGTACATCGGAGAGTAACGTAAATTAATAATAACTGAATATCTAAAACAAGTTATGTGCGTTACACATTATATTTAAATTGACCGTAAAGGAAACAAGTACTGAACAAGTCTAGGAATCACATACAAAAAAAGAATACTAACAAATATGAGAAGATAATTAAGATTTACGATTTAAAGTGGTGCAGAAGGTCAGCTGTGCAAAAGACAAAAGTGTTACCACATCATTTTTAGAAGATAGCGTTTAGTGTTCTGGTGGCTTCAAATAGCAGTAGTGTGCAGGAATAATTCAAACTAAGCCAATGCAAGAGAGCATAAAAGTTATATGAAAACTCGGTGGTACCTTGGATGAGGATTTCCCTTCACCATTTTTTGTCCGTACTTGCGCCATCTGTAGCCATCTCCTGATATGCCCACGTCGCCAGCTGCATGAACAACATATTTAGGCTTCTTTCCAAGTTTAGGAAGGGATTCAACTTCACCAGTGGAATTTCTTTTTTGCCTGGTAACCAATAAAAAATAAGAAAATGTCAAATCATCTGATAATAAATCTCATAAAGGGAATATTATAACATGAAAATGGCTGTCCATCAAAGCAACATGCCTTTTCTTTAATTCAGGCCCGTCACCAAGCTGCTCTTTTATATCAGCTCCAGTGGTCTCATCAAGGGTCTCATCAGAACCACTTGACTCCTGTTTAGCTTCAAGTGTCTCATCAAGTGCAACTACAAGTTCTTTGGATGGAGTATTTGGCACCGGTTCATTTAAATGTCTAACTAGATGACTTGTATCATTACTCCGATTGACAGGTGTAGTTGATATAGCAGGTTTATTTTCTCTAGTGCTATTTAATTTCTGTGGAGGATCATGATTGTGATGACTTCTATAGACAGTTTCTATGAGACGGCTAGACGTATCACAGCACTCGATCTTCTTGGCGTAGCAATCTGAGAATGTGCATCTGTAATAGCTTCGAGAACCTTCTGGACTCTTCACTTGCTTTTGACCATACTTGCGCCAGTTGTACCCATCAGAAGGAGTTCTTGGTGTAGGCACAATGGATAAACGTCTTGGATTATGCTTTTCCTGGGCTGGAATACACACATTCTTCCCATTTTCTAATGATCGCAATTTTTGTTCCGTTGGATTTGAAATTGCAATACAGGAAGTCGACTTTGTAGCAGATGCAATGCTTTTACCGGCAATATCCTTCAACACTTCCTTGTTCACTGCTTTTACTTGATACTGAGGTAAGAACAGATTTTTTAAAAGCTTGAATTAAAAGAAATACTATAAGAGATAACAGAATACACAAGCAAAAACTTAACAGGCTGACTAAAAGCTTAATGGTAGTGGTTTTCAAATCAACCAAAGTTTAGACAAAATTCAATTCACGAGAAGAAAACGATGAAAGCGAAGTCCAATAAGTTCACAAGCAACAAAGAAAGATGCCGCGAATGAAATTGCAAACCTTCAGTTCTCCTCCCGACGCTAGCGGTTGCAGCGAGTACTCCACTGGAACCTCTGCAAAATTCAACAGTTTTTTCAAAATCCATCCCACATTTCACTCTCACTCTCTTGCTCGCTCCTCATCTCTAGCAGTTACACATGTAAACGTACGTGTTCAATAGACCTTCACCTAAGCTTAAACTAAAAGCAGAATGCCATTCACGAGCAAAACCGGAAACAACCAAAAAACAGAAAACACACACTACCGGAGAGATGATCAGAAGAATCATCAAAATCACCGGCTGGAAGCTCCTCAGAGGCTAGGGTTTGTAATTGAGAAGTTTTTGGTTCTCCTTTAGAACTTTTCCCGAGTGCATAATCACTGCTCACTCGCCTCGGTTCATCAATTTTCTCCATCTTTTCATCTGGAGTATCTGCTTCCCTCTCCTCAGAAGCCTCCAAATTCTCGCTCTCCTTCTCTCGAATAGCATCGAAGCTCCGATTATCCGCTCCTTCCATGGCGGATTCCCACACAGAGTCAGTGTGTCGAGTGCGTGCTTTTGCGACTCAGGTAATAAAAGGCTTTCTTTATTTCTTTTCGAACCGTTTTTTTTCGTAGTAATTATACCTTTTCTTTATTTGCTGTGGTGATGCCCGTTTCGGAATATTTGTTCTGAAATGACTAAAAGCGCCGTTCAGTGGAGGCTTATTCTCGGATGATGGAGGTGACTGGCGGGGGTAGAATCGGTAAACCGCGATAATGGAGGTGGTCGAGGGAGTGGAGCGAGGGATTTTGGAGTGTCAGTAGGGAATTTTAATTGTCTTTTATAGTTTTAACGTCCGAATCAGAATTTCTTGTGAACCGGACATTTATTCCGGTTTTTTGGAATTTACAGTGCATTTGGTCGGCTTGACTTGAACCCGGTTCGTGGGTGGAAGTCCAGAAATGCCCTTGCACTTAGGAATGGACGACAATAGCAAGAAAAAAGTAGTTTATTTTTTCTCTTGCTTTTAGATTGAACTGCCAAACTTTTATATCAATGAAATGAAACACATTTATTACAAAAATCTAATAGTGTTGAATAATGTTTACCTCATAAATTGGTTATTAAATTATACTCAAGTTAAGTTGGGTTTGTTTATTATTATACTTCTAAAATGAAATATAAGTAAGGATAATAAAAACACTATTATATCTCAAAAACACAAGGTCTAATATTGTGCCTCATTTTGTATAAAATAGAAAATAAAACCAAAAATCTTTTGATTGTTCTCTTCTCTACTTTTGTTGGGTTGGTGAGGCAAATTAGGTGGATTTTGTTAGGAACCCATACTTTACTACTTTTGTATTGTACTTAATATTTTATCTACTCATATTTTTATGGCTTGATTTTGGCAATATATAGATAGAATTTAAATCTCCCATGACATTTTTTTTTATTTTTTTGATCAGGGACTTTAGAGTAACATTATCTCTTTGATTTACTTGAAAACTTCAATCGTAAGCTCAAAAATCAATTCAGCAGCTTTTCTTTATTTCAAATATATCTTTTTTGCAGTTTCAATTTTAAAATGTTATTTAGTCTTTTCTTCTTTCACCATAACCCATTGGGCTTGAAATATTTTGGCTCGAGTCAGGCCCAAAATCAATCAAGTCTCTATTTTTGACAGCTCTCTATATGTACTCCAAGATTTATAAGGGCAGTCAAGAATCCAAAGGTTCTGGGGCCAATCATATAACTAGAATGACATCTCAATTCTCAATATTGCAAACTTGAGCAGATTCAAGATAGGGCAGAAATGAAGATCATGCAGAGTGCAACAAAAAACATATATGAAATACCATATGTTTTCTATATAAGCTGGAATATGTGCTTTTAAGTTCAACAGCATTAGCCTTTTCTATCAGTTTCACCCATCGGAGGAGGCCAGATAAAGTTAAAGAAATACACATTTGACACCAATAATAGGAAATATAAGAGTTGTCTTAAGATAATGGCCGTAAGAAGAGTATCTATTACTTGGGAGGAGGCCAGATAAAGTTAAAGAAATACACATTTGACACCAATAATAGGAAATATAAGAGTTGTCTTAAGATAATGGCCGTAAGAAGAGTATCTATTACTTGGGACCGATATCTTTGAGGCCGCAGATCTGCTCCTCTCCCATTGCAGACATGACTGACACCACGAGATCCTTTCCTTCCTCAAACCCACTTTTAATCTACAAGAGGTGGCCATCAAAAAATAATGTTCAAGGAAAATGAAGTGGAGACGTTTAATCAATACATGATATACTAAAAGTAAGTACACTCTGATCACCTGACTAAGAAGGCTGTCATCAGTTGGGAGCCTGAGATCATCTTTGGTGTTGCCATTTTCAGTAAGAAGTGAAACCTGCAAATTATAAACAACTCTTGATTACAGACTCGAGCAGAAGACTTTGTAATTGAGTAATAGATAGGTGCAGAATTGTATAAGAGCGAAAGAATAATAATTTAATATCAAAGACATAATAAGTCATAGTGCAATAGTGCATAGAGGAAGAAGCTTACGAAACCATCTTCAGAGATGTCGATCAGTTGATAATCAGTACGGTTGACATGAGGCACCTGAGAAAGACATTGAATACCAACATCAGCCAAGTTTATTTTCTATTAGACAAAAATGAGGTAAGGAGCACTGGATATAGAAACAACAAAAGAATAATAAAAGACTTGTTACATCACAGTTGTGGGAGGATGGCACAATATCTTCAAGCTTCTTCCCATTAAATATGTCAATTGCCACAAAGTGACACTTCGCATGTCCATGTTTGCCAGTCTTTGAGGTAGAGACTTCAACAACCTATTGAAGTGGAAGACATAAGTTTGAGTTCCATTCAGACATTTTCTAGATAACAAAAAGATCCTCACTTTATCATAAAAAATCACATTTACCACCATGTTTAATTACTAGAAAGAATACTACAATTCCGCATAGAAGTAACTGAATTAAGACAACAAAACAAAAATTCAGTATCTGCAGTGTCAGGAGTCAGGACAGTGGTTGCATGTACTCCTTCAAACTTGACAGGAACTTTTTTAAGTACTAAAATTGATTTCAAGCCAAAGGGGTGGTGCAAACAATGTAAGTCACTTTGAGGATCTAAGGCTTATCTTCTGGGAACTTTCTGTTGGTTGTGCTCGTTTGGCGTACAAGTCATTTGTTTATTGCAATAAAATATTGAGGCATCATTTACTGAAATGGCAAGTGATCAGGTAAACATGAGAGAATGAGATTAATTGAACATTCGATATCATGTTTCTTCTTAATCTTTTTCAGGCACAAGAATTACAGTTCTATTCAGAAACATACGATTACAAAAAACATGGCCAGCTATAAAAAATGACTCAAATCGTGGCAACTACGCCTTCAAATACTTAGATTAAAAGTAAATTCATTTAATATTATTGACAGTGAATTCACTGAAGCAGCATTACCAAACCCCGTCACAGAGGTTGGCGGCAGCTCAATTCCACGAACAAAACAGTGAATTTTTTTGTTCTTCGACAATAGCATACAATACAATAATTTAAGTATTTCACCCCAATAAATCCAAAATTAGGCATCTTTAACAGTACCGAATATCGAATACATACAGTAACGAATCGATCCCAAAAAAAAAGGATTCTAGCAAGCAGTACATAAAGAACTGAAGAATAGCAGTACTTGGTAAAACAATCAACAAAATCGGCATCTAACAATAAAGTCAGTAACCCGTCAATATCTGGTTAAATTAACACAATCCCAGATCATAAAAAAACAAAACTCCATAGAAAAAAACCCTAGTTTTCGAATCAAATCCCGTAAAATAAGGGAAATAGCAGCTAAAAGAAAAAACCTTGCAAGGCCTCCCTTTGATGACTATGTAGCCATTTTTGCGGATGGTTCCAGCTTGCTGGGGGTAGGTTTTGGAAGCACCGGCATCGGCCTTGGATTCGAATTGATGTTCCTCGTCGGACATTTCTCTCTCTCTCTCTCTTACTGCTTTTGAGAAAGACCTTCAGATAAATATTTACCAGTACTTTTGTTTTTAATTATGTGATTCATTTTCTTTTTCTGGGCTGTAAATTTTCAATTTCTTATTTTATTTTTAGTCCTTTTCAATTAATATTTCATGTTCACAAATCACAAGTAAAAAATTACAACATGAAAAATAAAAATTTACAAACAATTCCAAGAGTAACTATGAAAATATGATTTGGTTAATTTTATCATTTCAAATAATATTATATTATATACTTCATCAGTTAACACAATTTTTATTCAACTAAATCCACTATAATCATGTTAATATAAATTGAATTAAAAAAACATATTCAATTATTTTAAATTGAATTGTCAAATTAATCGACCTAATTCATTGAACAAAAATGATCACCAAACACAAGGCCGGAGTTAATAGGTATCCAAATGTATCTATAAATAAATATTAGTGATCTTTTAGTAAATAGTTTAATAATTATCGCTTTACTATTAGATTATTAATTATAATATAAATTAATATTATTTAATATAAATTAATAAAAATAATAATAATCATACCAAATAAAAATTATAATGAGTCATATGATAGAGGTGATATTACGTTATCAAATCAATTATATCGCATTAAATATGTCGTAGTACACTTGTTATTATATTTAATCCATCATTATTTATAATATGTTTCCCATCATTTCATGCAATCAAAGAAATCCAACACAATCAATGACCTCGATAGAAAATAATGATATTACAAGCAATAACAATAGGGCATGTTACGATATTTATGTTTAGTATAATGTCATTTCATCAATTCCATATATAGTATTAATAAATTAATTAATCCCAGTATTATTCACATTCTTATAGAAGCACACAATATAAAGTACTTTCTTTTTTTAATTTAGGACATTTGTGTATTAAGCGGGATAAATATGAGTATATAAAAAATAATGTAGTTTAATATATATTTGATAATGATAATTAAACTAATGAAATATCTTATTATCTCGTGTAAAGTTCGTGATAATTGAAAAAATCATGATAAAAATAAAATTAACCCTAAAATTCAAATATTTACATACATTTAACCATATTATTTATTTGAAAACATTGCATACATTGGAATGTTGCCTTCAACACTACCCCTAGGCCCTAACATCAAATGGAATCAAAATCCAATAAAAATAACACACATTCTATATATTTACTATTTCTGTCTCATTACTTATGTCGACTAAAAAATTCTCACAATTTTAATTAAAGTGCTTATGTCTCAATTTGACTGAAAAATTATCATAATTTCGATGAAAGTAAGAGTGAAGCGAAAGAGTATATATTAGGTAATGTCCATGGAATTTTGTTACTAACTGTTTAGGTAGTTAGGTATGTGTCTCAACTCTCATGTGCATAAACACACAAATCACTTTAATAGCTATTGTGGTCCTATGTCTAGATTTCACATTGTGTCCAATAAATGTCACTTTCCAGCACAATCCAACAGTTTCCACAGCAACATAAATCAAAAAGCATATCCAACAAGCGTTTCTCATCCAAGAACACGATGATCAAACCATGTGTATGTAAAATCAGACATTGAGGCCAAGCATTAAGTATATAATAACAACTTGAAGCTGATTATATGTAAGTAAGAAGAAAGAAGAAGGAAAACAACAAGAAGAAGAAGACTCCCATCTCATTACTGTGTAGCAAGAAGTGGTTCAATATCCTTGAGCAATCCCACCACCTGGTGCATGCTTGGTCTCTTGGAAGGAGCTTCAGCAGTGCAAAGGTATCCAATCTTCAAGGCCTCGACTATTTGAGCAACGGGCCCCGTTCCAATGATCTTCGGGTCGATGGCTCGTGACCCTTGGCTCTTCCTCACCAGTCCTCGCACCCAAGTCACCAAGTCCCCTTCCTTCTCTTCAGGATACTCGTCTTCCACGGGCTTTTTCCCTGTGATGAGCTCGAAGAGGATCACTCCGAATCCATACACGTCGGACTTTGGGGTTGGTGATACAGGTGAGGTTCTGTCTGGCTGAAGAAACTCGGGAGGCACGTATCCCGGTGATCCACGAGCAACCTCGTCTTCAACACCGTTCCCGAATATCTTGGCCAGTCCAAAGTCCGAGAGCCGCGGCTCTAATTCGGAGTCGAGATAGACACTGCTAGCCTTGACGTCTCTGTGAATGATCGGAGGTGAGCAGCCGTGGTGGAGAAATGCAAGCGCACGAGCAGTTCCAAGCGCGATTTTATGCCTGAATCCCCAACTTGTGAGCAAGCCCCCGGAGCAAGCGTTCTGTATACCCTGATTTTCGTCTTCCCAAGTATCGTTGCTCCAATCTTCGGTCGTTTGAACGCCTAGAGGCAAATCGTAGAGCAAGTTGTGTAGATTTCCATTCTCCATGTAATCATATAGAGCAATCCTCTGCTCTCCAGCCAAGCAGTATCCGGTTAGAGGAACGAGGTTAGGGTGCTTGATGCGGCCAAGATACTCGAGCTCTCTTGCAGCTTCATCGTCTGTCATTGTCGATCCGTGGACCAAAACTTTGACAGCAACATGAATGCCACCTGGCAACACGCCACGGTACACAGGGCCGAACCTCCCTTCAGCTAACAATGTATCTCGATCAAAATGTGAAGTTGCAGACAAAAGGTCCACGAATGTGAAGTTGAGCAACGGCTTCTGAAAGATCACCACAGGCACTGTTGTGGCTTGCTTAACATCAGCTACCCAAGTCGTGGAATCCGTGTGGAACGAGAAGGGTCCCGAAATATTGAGCTCTTCCTTACTAGAACCCTGCTTCACTGCCCACATTGAAGCTTTGCTTCTACACCCAAACGCCAGAAAGAGAAGCGCCACAAGCAAGCAAACCATTGAGAGGGTTAGAGCCACCTCAAGCTTTAGCCCTCTATGTTTCGGAGCATTTCTCTTGAACAAGGTCGGATTTGCAGCAATAGGGCAGCTGTTGACCGATCCAACAAAGGCGGTTTGGAAAATTTCTGAGGAGAATTGTGAAGTACAAAAACTAAGGTTGTTGTAAGAGAAGTTGAACCTCTCCAACTCATGGAGTTCTTGTATGAGCATCAATGGAATCTCTCCCGTTAGCTTGTTGTGAGAAAGGTCAAGAACTCGAAGATTCTTCGTAGCAATCGGGGGTACATGGTTACTGAGATTGTTCTTCGACAGATCAAGAATTCTCAAACTACTCAAATGAGAGAGATTACTAGGAATGTGACCAATCAAATTAGTCCCAGATAAATTCAGATACTCTAAACTGGTAAGCATATCAACTTGCAAGAATTCTTGCTTAGTGAACCTATTGTGTGCAAAATTAAGGTGTTTGAGATGCACAGCAAGCTTTATATCAGTAGAGAATTTCCCACTAAACTCATTCTCAGAGACATCAAAATGCAGCAAATTCGACCAATTGAAGGTGGAGCTGAAGTTTACCTGATAAATGTGGCCTTGAAACTGGTTCCTGCTCAGATCAACCACCTCCAATGGCCCTCCAAAAACACCAACAACAGAGCCCTTAAACAGATTGCCTGAAACATTGAGGTGCCTAATTGATTTCATCCCTGCGAAATCCGAATCCCGGCCTAAGACGCTGTTCCCAGCAAGATTCAAGAACTTCAACTGAGGGAATGCAGCACCAAAACCAATAGGAAGAGAGCCATTAAGCTTGTTAGATGAGAGATCAATCGAAACCAAGGACTGGCATTGCAGAAACCCTAATGGAATTCTTGATTCGAGCCCGTTTCGGCTGAGGTTAAGGGCTTGCAAGGTGAGGAGGGAGCTGAATGCTTCAGGGATGCTACCGGATAAATTGTTGAAAGAAAGGTCTAAGGTTTGGAGTTGGCCAAAATTGCCTATGTTGCTAGGCAAAGCCCCAGAAATTAGGTTAAATGAGAGGTTAAGATTCTTGAGAGAGCCCAAACTCCAGAAATCATCAGGCAAAGCAGTGATTCTGTTGTTGCTAAGATCCAAAGTTTCAAGCTTTATGAGTTTACCAATGGTGGAAGGTGGGATTGGACCAGATAAACCAGAACCTGAGGCCTCCAGTTTAACAACATTCACACCATTAGCATCACAAACTACTCCTCTCCAAGAACAAAATGAGCCAGAAAAGCCATTACTTTTGCTCATTTTCTGTAAGAATTCTAGGAGAAAAGATTCATCTGTGTTAGGTTCTTGGCAAAATAAAGGCCTAAAGAACAGTGCAAGAACCAGAACATAACCACAAAACCCCAAACCCATCTCAAATTAGGCCTAAAACAGAGTAAAAACAGGAAGCAAGATAAAAATTTCTTTAACCAACCACACCACCCTAAAACCCTCGTGCTCAACCCTTCAAGACTGCAACTTTATGCACCATCAATGCTTCAGCAAGCATTATTTTTTGGCCACCTGCAATACAAATGAATTATGAATGCATCCCACCACCGCCACCTCCATAAACCAATGAAAGTGAGTCTTCAGAAAGAAAGAAAAAAAGCTGCCTCAACTGCAGGACTAATAGTTGCTGCTACACCCGAATACAGAATATTGTGAGACGTTTCTTGATTTTTTATATTGAGTTTTGAGAGAGAGTAGCGAATCTGTGGACTTGGGCACGTTCTAATGAAGCCAAGAAAGAAAACAACTAAACTCTGAGGAAGTTTTTGGCTATAACACAAACTACTAAGCCAGTTTCTTCAATGCAAAGGAGACCCCTTTTAAATGAGAAATAAAATGCAAGAAAAGGGTGGCCGTCTACACTACTATGATTTACTCTTTACATCACTCATTTTTCCTTTTACCCTACCAATATTTATGGTACTTCTTCTTCACATTTTTTTGTAAGGTTGTCACTTGTCAAATAAAAATAATTTTGTTATCTGTAAAAGGTGGCTCATTTTTTTGGTGGATGGCTTTTTAATATATGGGCTCAAACTCTTGTGTTTTTCTTAAACATCAAAATAAATAAATAAAACTTTTCTGAGGCTTACAAGATTACTAATTAAGAAATGGGAATTGGATGATTTCATTTAGGTGTGGGTTACTGCCTCTCATCATTTGGTCCTCCTTCCTTCAAGTTAATTCACAGCAAATAAAATGCAAGTTAAATTATTTTGGTTTTAATGATTATGTAAGGTGGATGAACATCATAACGGTTGATGTGTAATAATTTTCTTGATTTGGCCTACTCATTTTGCTGGTTCTTTTAATCCATAATTTTAAAGTGTATATATATTGGATGTTATTTAAATGGTTTTAACTATTGGCAACAAAAAAAGAGTAACTTATTTTTAGCACACGAGATGTGTAATAGAAAGTATAGCAAATTATGATATAAAATAGGAAATAAAATTTGACTTTCCTTCACCATCCACATATAGTTTTGGGTAATGGAAATCATGCTTTTTAATTAATCCCTCAAAACATTCAACAAAGAAGTTTATTCGAATAATCTATTTCATACTTTTATTGGTTCATTCGCCACTATTTTTCATGATATTCACCATCCATTTCATGCGCACTGAACTACTAAAAAAATACAGTAAAATCCCCAATTAGTATGTAATTTTATAATGTTAATAATATTTTTTTCGTCCCTTAAAAATGATCACAATAGATATGACACAAATATTAATAAATAAAATATTGTGTGTTAAAAAAATATGAATTAATATTTTAAATGTAAAATTTATTTCATTTAAAAAAACTATCACTTTTAATGAGTAGTTTCAATAAAAAAACACAACATTTTTAACGGAACTCGTCACAAATAGAGCACTAATTATGAGTTGTTTGTAAGAAAACTAAATTATGAGTATTATTTATATACGCATGCGAAGTTGATATGGGTGTTGAAAATATATTTTTAAAAATGGTATAAATATAATGTTATTTTTAATATCTGACTATTGTTTTTGTATGAAATTATTATTAATTCCGTAATGCTCTCATGTCTCCTAATATTGTTAACATAAGTCAGCATACTTTTTAATTATCTGGAAAAAAGAGAAGCATAGTCAAACAATTAAATTCAGAAGAAAGAAAACAAGAGTCTATAATGTATCGAGTTTAATGATCACATTGAATTTGTAGACTGTAGTAGGAATTACTTTTCCACTATTTCTTCACCAATAAAATAATAAATAATGGAACAACACCTTCCAAATTTCGACTAACTCTCAACCTTTTGAATTTTGATCATTCAATTTCAACAAAGTAAAACTTTTTAATTATTTTATAATATAGTAAATCATTACAAAGCAAGGCGACATATTTTTTTTCACCATACGATATAATTACAAGAACACACACATATTAATGGGCTTTTAAATTATAAAATTATAAAATTGGTAAACAAATAATTGTATTTTACTTAAGATGAAAAATAGTGAAAATAATACATCATCAATTCAGCAGGCATAAAACATGGACCATCCTTATCTATAATTCCACCTCTCTTATGGTCCATATTTACCAAAAATTGTGCTGAATTTCTGTCACTTTTGTCATATTATTGAATGGTTTGATCAAATTTAATGGTATGATATTTATGTTTGTGAACATTGTTATGTATATTTATCCATTCAAACCGAATTCTAACTACACGTGTACACTTATAGTGATTAGTAATTAATAGTCACATCCAACAAATTGGAATTAGTAGATAGACCGCTGGGGCGCAATTATATTTTACATATTCACGAGTGTCACGTAAATAAACAATAAAAATTTAAAATTACAATAACTCGTATATTTAAAATAATATTATCTCATTAATTATATACATATTAAGTTGTGCTCATGAAGTAGGATAACACTAA
The DNA here is from genome assembly GCA_026898415.1 of Leonotis leonurus. NCBI lineage: Eukaryota > Viridiplantae > Streptophyta > Magnoliopsida > Lamiales > Lamiaceae > Leonotis > Leonotis leonurus. The sequence goes on from JAPKLX010000017.1 coordinate 2,124,749, forward strand.
TTATATTAGCATATACAAACTGACACTTCATAAAATTATATCGTGTTATGTGTATGATGATATCATGTCACGAACACTACTCATTTTATTTCGTTAAAAGCAATCATAAATGATCCGATATCAATAATAATAAAGTAAATTATTGTGTTTAAAAAATATAGTAATAATTAATGTACTCATTCCTTTCATGAAATATCCGAGCACAAATTTTAAACTAAAACATTTTCTTTTTTTAAAAGTGAGAATCTTTAATAAAACGACCAATAAGAAAATATGACTATTTTTAACGGAACGGATGAAGTATTATTTTACTATAGTCTCAATTTTCATACACGTCAATTAATTAATTAATTAATATGTGAATTAGTCAAATATGAATATAATCTACATAGACAACATTTAACTCATGTGTGTAATTAAATCTAGATATTATTTAATCTTCACATAACTTTTAAACAATATAATTTAAGTATTATCCATACGTAGCACCATGCAATCATTCCAGTCATATTTTTATTTTAATTATTCAAACTACCACCTGTGCATCGAAATAAAATAACCATACTATTAAATATCCAAATAAATGTCAAATTAAAATATATTTATTTTCTGGTCGGAAATTATATTATATTACTCCTATATTATTACATATATAACACCATAATTTACGCATGGAGTTAAGGAAGACAGCAGCATGCATTACAATAATGAGAGGTTGAAAACAAAGCAACGTATGAGAGTTTAATGATTCTCAGTTATCACTGATGGTGGCTTCATCCACACTACACAATTATTTATTTTTATTTACTGATTACTACAAAATTATTCATAAAAATCTCAAGCCAAGATTTGATAATAAATTCGTCACTGATAATATTTATTTATTTCAATATTATCATGTACATCATTCAACTTCGATTTTTTTTTATTGATTTAACTTTACGGGAATAAATAATAAACAAATAATTTAGAAATAATTCAATGATATATAATTAATTTCTTCGTTTATTTTAGATTGTCCAAATACCCAAACTCTCATATGAAACATTGTTCCTCGATTAATTGATTGTTTTATTACATATGTACAATTAGAGTACAGACACAATAAATATTCATATGTTACTATTATTTTTCTTAATTCCTTGAATAAATGGGTAAGCATAAAAGAGGAACATAGATACGAGCAGGCCCATTAGAAATGGATAAACCGTGAGCCCATTTCAACATTATATAAAGCCCAATACTAAATGTATTATAGGTCCATTTATTTTAATTTCACAAACTAAACACCTACTATTGTTGATTTATTCTCGAAAATAAATAAAAACAACACTTTAAAATTTATAAACTGTCTCATTTTTTGTACAATTTACTTATTTTTCATATTTTATATTCAAAAATAAAATAACTAAACGAATGAAGTCATTTATGAAGTATTTTAAACTTAATTGATCAGAATTGAACGGGTTCATATGAAATTGAAACTCACTTTCAATAGAAGTTATTTTTATAGGTGAGACCGTCAGACACAACTGACCAATAAAATGTTGTACGCGCATTTTAGCGTACTGGTAGGAGTTTTTAATGTTCGATGCAGTAGATATTAGATCCAATTTATACGTGATACATTTTTGTAATTTAAATTTAACCCTCACCTTAAAAATGAAATAAAATAATGAGACGAATGAAATAATTTATGAAGTATTTTAAACTTAATAGATCAAAATTGAACGGGTTCAAATATGAAATTGAAGCTCACTTACACTAGGAATTATTTTCAAATGTGAGATTCAACTCACCAATAAAATATTATATGCGTGCTTTAGTATAGTAGTAGAAATTTTGTTCAATGCAATAGATATCAAATTCGAGTTATATGTCACATGATTTTGTAATTAAAAGTTAATATATTGTTAAAACGATATTTTTCTATTATAGGTTAAAATATGTTAGATTTCTTATATTACCATAGTTATCTATGACTTAACAATTTTATAGTTTATTTCATAACTATATTGTAATAAAATACAAATATTATAGTATACTCCCTCCATTTTAATATTTTAGAATAAAATAATCAATTTTTCTAATTCTATCCTTTAGTATTAAATGTACTAATATAAAATTTTAAAAGATAAAATCAATCATAGAAATGTAAAATTAAATTATTACTCTTCTTGGTATGTATAAAAAATGAAGTAAAACATATTAAAAAATAAAAAATGGACAGAGTATTTGATTATAAAAGGTAAAGAACGTGTCATGTGTGTAGGCAAAGAATATACATAGGAACCCAAATAAGGAAAGAAGTATTACAACTAGACATGCTCCCGGTTCAAGGACCGGCGGTTCCAGGCCTCGAACCGCCAGTCCTCGGTTCTCAAATTATTGAAACGTAATCGGTCCGGCAGGCATGCTTTCCGGTTTCGGTCCGGGCTTGCAAACCAGCGGTTCGGGCCGGTTTTAACCGCCGGTTTTCAACACTTTTTCCTTTTCTTTTTAATACTTGTAATTTAAATTTTTGGGTACATTTTGTTGTAAATATATATTGTAATATACCTGTACTAATGCAATATAAACACAAACAAATTAAGTATTCCTTTAAATTACATTAATAATGTTGAAATTTACAATCTAAAAAAATAAAAATTCATTGATTGAAATTGAAAATTACAATTAACTTGAGGAATGAATACTTCATTCTTCATACTTGTAGTTTACAACTTTACATAGTAGAAGAAAAAAAATAATAATAATAAGGACTTGAGATCAATTTTATGATTAAAATCGAGTTGCCTACGTATCCTCGTAGAGGAATCAAAGTCCGCGTAGTTCTCTTACCTTAATGTCGTGGCATTCTAGCTTTCGCCCGCCCCTGATGCATCCGACTCGGTGAAGAGTTCATTTGGGCTCTCGTCTCCATCATCATCCTAATTATTTTCTTGTTCTCTAAGGTCGGCCCTCGACCAATCATCAAGCAACATAGTAGCTTCAATGTTTTTTGGCTTCATGTTTGATCTCCTTTGGTCCAACACAAGGCCTCCAATGCTAAATGCTTGCTCGACCGAGATGGTGGATGCCGGGACGGAAAACAACTCCTTCGCCATAAATGAGAGTATTGGGTACTCCGATCTCATTGACCACCACTTTAGCACATCAATTTGTGGAGCACTATCTTCAACACCAAAAATATGTCGAGAACCCAAATACATATCCAATTCACTATTTCCTTGACCTATAGGTATACTACGTGATCTATCTTGATACATGTTACTTAATTGTAGAACTAAGGGATCTAATGAATTTAAATCAAGTAGTATGTATGAAGAGGTATTAGTATTATATCTAGGAGGTTCATTTATGTTAAGATTATGACCATGAATCATCCTATATTCGGCGAAAAGAGATCTTAATGTTCTTTCTAAATCATCTTTTACTTGGCTTACATTATGAAGAACAAAGTGAACATCCTCTCCATCAATTTGAATATTTAAAAAATCCATTTGTCTAAAAGCTCCATAATAAATATCTAACATTTGACAAACACCATCATATTTCCATTTAGGATCTAAGCACTTAGCTACTAAGAAAACATAGAGAATGTAGGTAAAATATTTAAGTCATTTTTGAACCATAAAATAAATCACACCTTGCAAGTTTGTTTGAGCAAAACAAGTTTTAAAACTAAGAGCAATATACATGCAATGTTCTAAAATACGAACGGAAGTACAATAATAGACACCCGATAATTGTTTAGTAGCAATGTTAAATACCTTCAATAAACCATATAAATCCATGCATTGGTCCCAATGAGAAGACAATAAGGCCATGTTTGGTAGATAAGATATGATAGGATAAGATTAAATTACTTTATTAAATCATGTGTTTGGTAGCAAATGTGATAAACACGTCGGCCCGGCATTAAACATTGAGCTCGTGTCAAAATCACTAATTTACCTTACATTTTAATCCTAAAGAGGTGGTGAGATTAAAATAATCTTGATACATCATATAAATTTAATCTTATCATGTTATATCCTATCATGACTACCAAACATGACCTAAAGTTAATTGAGCTGTTGCAAATTATTTCCTAAAAAAATCACATAAATGTTTTTTATACTCTAAAGTACTATTAAGCATGTCATAAGTTGAATTCCATCTATGTGATACATCTCTAACAAAACCCCTATGTTGAATAGATTTTTGTCTATAATATTTTTGCCATTTCTTTGCTAAAGATATATTTTTGCCCAACATGTTCACGACTTTTCTAGTCGGTAAAATTGTATCATTAAAAATTTCAAGTGCATCTTGAACACATAAATTTAGAATATGACATATGCATCTACTATGAAAATATTTACCGGTAAAATCGGGTTCGCATGCTTCTATAAGTTGAGGAATACTAGCGGTGTTAGCCGATGCATTATCAAAACCAACCGAAAACACTTTATTAATCAAATAAAATTTATTTAGAACGGTAACAATTATTAAAGCAATATTACTAGCCGTGTGTGGCTCATCAAACTCCTTAAATGCAATCAAACGTTTTTGTAACATCCATTTAGCATCAATCCAATGACAAATAATTCCCATATAATTATTCTTATGATAAGCATCGGTCCAAATATCGGCACAAATAGAAACTTTGTGATATAAATTAGTAAAATATTTCATTAAGTGAACTTTTTTTTATCAAAAGCTTGTCTCCTAATTCGCCTAAGCATGTTAGTTCTACCAATTTTTTTAGCTTGAGGAGCAAATGCAAATTGGATAGTTATTTCATACGTTTTTTTATCGGCAAAATTGAAAGGTCTTTTTTCCATAGCACAATACCTAGCCATAATATCTTCGACATTGTTTTGATCATATTTAAATAAAGAAGACGTACCCGTCGTCGTCGAATGTGTTGTTGCTCCACGAATTTGAGTTTGAGTTGATGTCATTCCGTATTCTCCCGGATGATAGTTCTCCATGTGGCGCTTCAAAGTGCCGTAGCCTCCTCCGTGATTCCACTTGTAACTAGAAGTGCAATAGTTGCAATACGCCGTGTATTTCGTTTTGCCATCATCCTTTTCACCTTCGGTTAAGGCTCTACGGACCTTCTTGAAATGCACCGTGAAGATATCCGAGTGTAGAGTTCGTGTGCTTGGTGGTGGTGGTGCTTGGACTTCTTCCTCCTCCTCTTCTTCTTCTTCATCTTCTTCGTTGTCTCCAACGTTGCATGCTCGATTAACCTCCTCGGAGAACATTTGTGATTCTATTCTACGAATTTCGGCCTCGTATGCTCGTTGCTCTTGTGTTTCGAGCTCATCGGCATACTTTCTAGAGATTTTTTCCGCCGCCAAAGCTCGAGCTTGTTTCGATCCGACTCGAGCTCTTCCTCCTCTTGTGTTTTGAGTACGTGTATCGTCGCCTTGGTTTGTGGTGGTGGACTTCTCCTTTCCCTTGTCGGCATGAGATGAAGACATGATGATAATGGAGAGTGAGTGTGAAGATTGAGATATTGAAATTGAGAGAGTGGAGTGTAGATGGAGAGTGAAGAGATGGATTGGAGTGTAGAGATGGAGTGGTGATGGGGAGTAGAATGTAGATGGAGATTGAGATAATGAGATTAAGATTGAGATTGAGAGCTTGAGTTGATAATTGAGAGTGGAGATGGAGTGTGATAATGATGATGAATTTATAAGAAAATGGGAAAAGAAGAAGAATGGGGGAGAATAAGGTGGAAGGAAAAAAAAAAAAAAGAAGAGGAACGACTCTTTTTTTAGCCGTTAGACACTTGGCTGCAAAGGCATGGGCGGATCTATGAAGGGGTTGCACTGGGCTTCAGCCCAGGGCAAGCCCAAAATTTTTAGTGTTTTTTAGTGTTATATATGTATATTTTTAAGGCTAAATACACTATTAGCCCACCCCAAAATTTTTATGTATGTAAAAAATATAGTGTTTTGAAAATTTTATTTTTTTAGCCCACCCCAAATACAATTTTTGGATCCGCCCCTGTGCAAAGGGATAGCGACCGCTAGGGGTTAGCGGTCGCTACCCCTGATCTCTGTCCGTTTGAACCGGCTGAACCGGCGGGCCCAAACGGTAACATGGAACCGGCGGTTCAAGGGGAGGCCCGGCGGGCCTGAACCGCCGGTTACGGTTCGCTACATGCTTAAACTGTAACAGGCCCAACTTCACACGGTTCCGGTCTGAGCCCTGAACCGTTGACCCCGGTTTCGGTTCGAAACCGTTGACTCCCGGGCGGTCTAGTCCCGCCGGGCCCGGGAGAATGGGCATGTCCAATTACAACCCTATTATAAATAACATACACCTCACTGCAGCCGATCCATCCCCAACTGAAACAAAATCGAACGCGCTTAATCTCCGCCGCACACCCACACGCACTATATAAGTAGGGTTTAAGCCATCACCGCCGACGTTCTTCCGACGCTGATTCACAAGAAACTTCACATCATTACTGCGTTAAATTATACGAGGAAACCTGAATAGGAACGCGTAGTTCTTGAGTATTTATGCGTTTGTGAGGTGCGCGTGTGATAGGGAAATAGATTTTTGTAGATTTATGTATGGCGGAGACGGCGCCGCTGATCAGCTCAAATGGAGCGGGTGGGCTAGAGCCGGAGTCCGATTCGGCGCTCTTTCACAGGAGGGTTGAGTTTCATCAGGCCAGGAAGCAATTCAATGGGTTTGTAAAAGATAGCAGCAGCTTTGGGTTTAAGATGGTTACGCTAAACCCTACTATTTCCGGGCCGGTCAAGGTTTCCGGGTCGGCCAACAAATCAGACAAAGATGAATCAACGGAGCTTTCCGGGGCCGGGCTGGATCCTGAGATCAGCTTCGAGATTTCGTTTCGCAGAATTGTGAGTTTCTTAATAATGTGATCATAAATATATACATACATACGTAATTGTGTGTGTATTTACTAATCCTGAACCGGGACAGCTAATATTTACGCCGCCCTTTTCGTTTTGCTTATTTTCAACGGAAAATTCTGGAATTTTTGAAATGTTGAGATGGACGCAGTTTCGTTCATTGAGGGACAGAGGATTCCCCGTGTCTGTTTTGTTTTTTATTTTTTTTGTCTTTCTATTATTATTAATTTGCCTCTTATTATTTTCAAGTTTCTTTGTGTTTAAACTTGCTGGCTTTTTTTGGTTATATGTATTTAAAGATGATTGTTTCAAGTGATATTTGAAATTTTAGAGGGGATAGTCTTCCTGTAATTTGGTGTGATGCGATATGATAGAAACATGAATATGGGACACGTGAAAAAAGAAATTGTATATATTATAATTATACATTCTCTATGCTCAGCATTTTTTCCTTCCATCTTACTTGGACATCGCCTCACACCATACTTCTGACTGGTATTCCTTTGGCTTTCATGTTTTAAGAACCTATTTTTCCCTTGGCATCATTGCTAAAAGTATAGTACGAGCAATATGCTTCAAAGGGTTCCCTCAAAACTGATTCTTTAGTAAATTAGCAGTCACTCATAATTTTGTATAGTAATGCTCCTCTTGCCTTCACTTTTCTGGAGGAGCAGAGATTGCTGTTCATTGAAGACACATATACCGATGGAGCCCATGCTATTGTTTTAAAATATTACTCCTTCGTCCCCCAAAAGCTTGCATTAAATTCCGTTTTTTTATGCCCACCAAAAGTGTGCATTTTCCATTTTGGGACACAGAACCCATTTGATCCCTTTAATTTTTATCCCAAAAAACACTTTACATTGCGGATCCTAACTATAACAACTGGAATTAAATTCCTGAAGAAGGAACTTGGTTAAACTTGTTTCATAGCGGCTCTGTTATTCACATAAACTATGCCACATGCTTTATCGACCAAGTTTCACCCAGTACTTGGTGGATTAGCATCTTTTCAGCTTCTTGGCTGGTTTTGGTTAAGTTGTCCCTCTAATGGCATATATGGATGATCTAACTTTTATGTTTGGGGCTATGGTGATTTAATCAGTTGCAAGTTGGTCTGCTGAACGGTAAAATGATGTTTTGTTTTTGTCAGTATTCTGTTTTGATATTCCATATTACAATGTCACATTGATGTAGAATGGCCTCAAACTTTTATTTCAGGGTGCAGGTTTGCGTAACCTCGGAAACACATGTTTTCTCAATTCAGTACTGCAATGTCTGACTTATACTGCACCATTAGCTGCGTATCTTCAAAGTGGGAAGCACCAAAATTCTTGTGAGTCTTCCTTGTTTCCTCTATCTCATCAGCTTCTTATAAGATTTCAAAATAGGAATAGACAGAAAATTCTTTTGTATGGTACATTATGAAGTTTGTTTTACACTTGTTTAGTATTGTTTTGTGATATGTTGAAAAGGTTAGCATACAAGTCATGGCCCAACAACTTTAAATAAGATCGAGTATTATATGCACCTGTTACTGGAGATGCAGTTGACTTGTAGGATAATTTAGTAAAAGAAGAAGTTTTATAGACTCGATGCAAGAAGCATGATTCTTTCCCAAATTCAGAACTGCAATGTCTAACTTATTCTTAAGCATTATTTTAGCATTCCCTTACTCCGTCCATCTATGGTTATGATGTTATTGCAGGACTGATGGTTAACCTCGCATATTTGAATTTGTATCTACTATGTCTAGATATTTTCTCGCGAAAGATGTGTTCTTACTCTTGTCACACATTATTTAGCATGTTTTTTTCTCTGACCATCCATATTTTTTGAAGGCCGTACTGCGGGGTTTTGTGCATTATGTGCCATCCAGAGACATGTTAGCCGAGCCCTGCAGTCAACTGGGAGAATTTTAGAGCCTAAGGATCTTGTTTCGAACTTGCGTTGTATCCTATGAAAGAGATGTGCTTTGAATTTTTTCCCATATTAAAAATGAATTCCTTCCTTAATATTCCTTGTATTTTATTTAAAACTTATATAATGAAAATATCTCTCATAATGTAATCATACAGTGTTGATCTCTCTACGGTTTTAGTTGGGGTCCTTTACAAAAATATTAGGCATATCTCGGAGCTTTCGCAATGCCAGGCAAGAAGATGCTCATGAGTATATGGTGAATTTGCTTGAGTCAATGCATAGGTGCTGCTTACCGTCTGGAGTGCCCACTGAGTCTCCTAGTGCTTATGATAAAAGCTTGGTCCACAAGATTTTTGGTGGTCAATTGCGCAGTCAGGTAATTATTAATATTTTATTGTCTCATTATAGTTGTGGAACTTTTGTTCCGGTTTTCTATTTCTCATGCTAATTCTGTTCTGTCATCATTTCCTAGGTGAAATGCATGCAGTGTTCCTACGGCTCTAACAAATTTGATCCGTTCTTGGATCTGAGTCTTGAAATTCCAAAAGCAGATTCATTGTATAAGGCACTTTCTCATTTCACTGCCAAAGAGCAGTTAGATGGAGGTGCCAGGGAATACCAGTGTGAGCAATGTAGACAGAAAGTAAAAGCTCTCAAGCAGCTAACAATTCACAAGGCACCTCAAGTTCTTGCAGTTCACCTGAAGCGATTTAGTTCACTTGTTCCTGGCCAAAAGATCGATAAAGAAGTTTCTTTTGAACCTACCTTGGACTTGAAACCTTTTGTTACTGGCCCCTATGTAAGTTTTAGTTTTCTGTTCTTTTCTCTTCGCATTTGTGCAAGCCCATTCTTCTAGCAGTCCTACTTGTACCCTGCTCTTGCTCCTTCTGTTTGGGTTGTGTACTTCAGCTTAATATAGACTTGTTTCCTCATCTCCTTAAGTTATATTGAGCTTCTTTATCTGCTTCATCTTTTGTTTCTGATCTGTTTGTTCTCTAATGGAGGCTTAAATCTATTATTTCATCATAGACTTCACTCCCTATATGCTTTCTTAAAAACATCTATTTTCCAATACTACTGTTGATATCCCGCCATTGGTTTACGGTGGCAATACTGGCTGTACACTTTGATTCTTCAGATTGATTACTTTATTATAGTCTGGTATTGAGGTCCATTTTTTCCCTTACTGTACCAACTGCAGGATGGGGATCTGAAATACACTCTGTATGGAGTTCTTGTTCATTATGGATTTAGCACTCGTTCTGGACATTATTACTGCTTTGTTCGTACCTCAAGTGGCATGTGGTACTCCCTTGACGATAATGAGGTAAGAGAAAATAACAATTGAAGGTCTTTCAATGCAGGGATCTTATTAATTCTTTAATTGATTCTTCCGTTGAAAGATGACCAAACTTTGGTTGTCATATGCTTTAGCCATAAACCACTTTGAATTCTTTTTACATTTTGAGTTCAAATTTTGTTGTCTTTGATAGGTTGTCCAAGTTAGTGAGAGAAAGGTTCTGGAACAAAAGGCATATATGCTGTTCTATGTTCATGACAGAAAATATTTCTGTCCAAGTACAGTTAATGCCATTCAGAAAGAAAAAATGGTTACGAGTTCAATAGGAAGTGCAGCTTATGCAAAACTCAATTTGGAACCGAAAGAGAAAAGTCAGATTGTTTCAGACGAGCAAAAGATAGATGGTACTTGTTCTGCAACTTTATCTGGGAAGGATGCACCATTGACTCCTCCACCTGAAGAGACCCCATCGGGAAAGATGTCCTCAAATACTAATGGCAAATTGACAGTTGATCATTTTGGTCTGATGAGTAATCCTAAGTGCAAATCATTGATGGTACCGCAAACAAATGCTCCCCTTAAGGAGCATTCTTCAGTGGAAATTAATTCAGGTGGTGTCAATGGCTCTGGTGGTGCTTCTGTTTTAAGTCACATGGCAGAAAATATTACCTGCAACAACGCACTGAGTGTTATAGAAGAGCATAATACAAATACTATTGTATTACCCGACTGCTCCATGCCTCAAGATTCAGCCGAGAAGCCTCCAGGCAGCTATCTGCTCAGCACAGTATTGACAGTCAAATGCAAAAGGGACGGCGCCATTCTTGAAACGGTATTTTTCTCACATATAGCCTGTAAGGAATAATGATGATTGCATTCTTGTTTAGCCAACTCGTGTGTAAGTCTAGCTAACTTGTGTCCTTGCTTCTTTTATCCATTAAGAATGCTAGCACAAGCATTCCCATGGGCACAGTTGGTGAACCATCAATCAAAAGTAATCACATGCCGCCATCTTCACTGGAGAATAGCCTTCGAGACGGGCAGGTACCTGTCACATCTTGCATTGGAACTTCCACCATGAAGGCTGTTGGTCCAAATACTGATGGAACCATCGAAAATGGGCAAACAAGCGATGCACAGTCCAAGTTATCCAAAATACCAGCCACAGCAGAGTCTAGCAGACTTGGATTGACTAAGAAGAAAAGGAAAGACCTTAAAGTAAAAAGGAAGCTCCTTCAATATCAGGCTATCACCATGTCATTAAGCTCTAACATTATATTCGGTGGTAGCCTCTCCGTACGGATGAGAAAGAAGCAGAAAAAGTGCCATAATATGCTAAAGAAGTCTCCCAAGCCGAAGGATATGTTGGGTGAAAATGAATTGTCATTAAAGCTACGGAAATCTGCAGAAGAGAAGCCATTTTCTCCTGTTGTTGGTCATTCTACTTGCTCTACAGAAAAGAAAGCAAAACATGTTTCAGTTTCAGACGGCCAAAACCAGAATTTGAGAATACAAAAAGCTACTGGTGACGGTAGCATATCGGGTGATCCCATTGATAATGACTTTAGAGAGAGGATTCTTATGGATGGTGCCACAACTTCTGCTGAAGAGCGACCTCATTTAAGGCAGTCTATTGCTCAAGGTACTGGAGTATCTGAAAGAGAATTGACTGAAACTGATGTCATGAGGATTCTTACCCGGGGCTTAGAAGAGACAACAGGTAACAAATATTATTTATGGTCATTCCAACTAATTATACTTTCTGATTATTTTCGTTCCTTCTCTTATCTTTCTCTGCTTATTGCAGTTGGTCGCTGGAATGATACTGGTGTTTCAGTTTCTGAAAAATCTGTAAAAAAGCCAGCAGGAAATACCCAAATAGGTTACATTGGGGATGAATGGTGAGTAATCTAATAATTAAAAGAAAGATAAATTTTTATGATAATGAAGAGACTATGATCATATTAGCTTGAATATAATGATATTCTCCTGACTTTTGCTATTCAGATTAGCTTGAAACTAAAATCGAACTCTATATATGATACACTGAGCTGATCGTGGGCTTTAGAAGATCCAGACATTATCTATGAGTGTATAGGGCTACTTAGTTAGATACATCATACAATAGTTCATCCATATATACATTTTACACTATTTAACATGTTACCCTAAAACATTAGTTTATTAACTTTGTCAATGGTCGATATTTCCTGCGATAGGGACGAGGAATATGACAGAGGAAAGAGGAAGAAGGTAAGAGTCGCCCGTATTAACTATGATGGATCAAATTTATTCCAAGAAATCTCAGACCAACGAACAAATGCAAAGGAAATGTCTGAAAGAAAAAGAAAGAGAGTGAAGATGGGTAAACGCAGAAACGGCAACCAAAGTTTTAGGATATGATGATGATGGAGCATAGGGGAATGTCGAGACATTCCATGGAGAGGAGGAGCTTACCTTCATCGCGCCCATTCCTAACCTAATTATCGGGATTTCTGCTGTTGAGGTGGTTTGCAAGTGTGGGTATATTTCTTTCCTGCTTTCAGCTTCATTTTGAGAAGAAGCTGTGAGTGTATATTGTGATTCTTACTTATCATTTATGCTTCCTTGTGTATTGGTTCTAAATCTCTTTGAGCATCTTCTTTTAATTATAAAATAACTACAATAATAATCGTACGGTACAGTTTTTTAATATACAAAATATGTTTTACATTTAAATAATTATATGTAAATATATTTTTATATATTTATATAAATATAAATATTAATATATAAATGTGGTATTTATATATTTAATTAAACATTTACGAATATCGAATCTATATATTCGAATTCGAATTCGAAATATTAAATTTCGAATGCATGTATTTTAGGGGCTTCTCATTTGATTTGATTTCCAGCTACCTTCAAAAGTATGTTGGTTATAAATAAAAGAAAAAAGTTTTAATCATTTGATCCAGAATCAGACAAAAAGTACAGAATGTGTATTCATTTAAACCATATCGAATGCTATATATCTTGAATAAAATAAAATAAAATAATTGAAAAATAAAATACATCAGTCAGCAGCATTAGTTGAAAAATAAAATAAAAATAGACATTGAATATGTTTAAAATGTCTTGGTCTGAGAATTACCTAAATTCTTGATTTTTGGGTTTTCATATTGTGGGGTTTGGACGTACTCGATAATCAGGTATTATCTAAAAATCAGAATTTTTATTTATATTATTAATTTTAAATTTTTATAATTTAAATTATTAATATTCAAAATATATGAAAATTTGAAAAATACTTGATAAATATGAATTTTTTTAGTTTCCCACCTGCATGGATGAAAGGGTATAATCTTTGGAGAAAATATGTGATAATATAATTTCGCGCAAATTCGAAAATTTATCACCACTTCCTCATCCGCTTTTATTAATTCGAAATTAAAAATCGTTTCTTGATGGTGGCTATCTTACCCATTATAAATTATTTGGAGTTGCCCTTTTGCTTTCTTTATCTTCTTTTGCAGTCAAGTGCAAATTCTATCAGCTATACCACATTGTTAATTCGTTATTATTATTTTTTTTTTTTGCAAAGTAGAAGGTAATTGTTAGCTGCTATGTTTCCTTGTTTGGTAATGAGTTTTTGGATTAAAGGTCTCGTGGGTTGGGGAAAGATTTTGTTTATTGATTCTCTTTTGATTAATGGTTTGTTGATAATTTGTATTTTCCAGTTAATATCTTTGATGGGTATAAAAGTTAATTAACCAAGCTTTGTTCCTGGTGGCAAAAATTTGTTTATATGCAATTGTCAGCTTTAGTTTTCTTTCTTTTTGTTGATTCAAGGTTTCATCTGCTGCGCAAATTAAACAAATTGTACCTTATATTTGAATGGGAGTTGTTTTATTCCAGGTTTTAAAATGGAAGGCATCGTTGTTAGGAGAGTCATCCCTTCCGATAACAGTTGCCTTTTCAATGCAGTCGGGTAAGCTTGAGTCCTAATGCGTGTGGCTTGCCTAGATTTGAAAGAAACATCAAACAACTTGTGTTTGATGGCATGAGTTGATTTGGTTACATTTTGAGTACGTGCTCTTAAATCGAATAACTGAGTTTTGGAAATCATATTGCAGTTATGTCATGGATCACAACAAAAGCAAGGCTTCTGAGCTGAGGCAGGTTGGGATCTGACTATATTATGTGTTTGGAAAAGCATTTCATAAAGTATGGCACTTGTTCTGTGTTTTAGGGCGGGAAATTTGATTCCTGATAACTAGAGCTGATTTATAACGTGTGATAATGGAATATTTGCAGTTCTGCACACTATTTTTAATATGTTCCCCTGTATTGATGCACTAACCGTAGTAGAATGCTCTAGTTTAAGTTTGCTATGATGTGATGAAGTTTCAGAACAAGGTTACTTGAAATGGTGAACTAGCATCTTGCAGTTGCTATAATCATCTCCTCCAAAACAAAATCATATCGTGCTTTTTACAGGGCAGGTTACTTTCGGAAATAGATCAAATCATGTTTCTTTTGACTTTATAATAATTGAGTAGGTGACGTTTGGCCTTAGATTTTACACTGCATTGCGTAGTAGGTACCATACATGTCAGCTAGTATGAACAATTTTGATTCTTTGGTTCTATTTGGTCTGTTTCTTTCTTTCCACTTGACAATTGTGGCTTGGATATGGGGAAGGTTATAGCAGCGACAGTTGCCAGTGATTTGGAGAAGTATTCCGAAGCATTCCTTGGGAAGACTAATCAAGAGTACTGTGCTTGGATACTCAATCCAGAGAAGTGGGGAGGTTAGTCAATTTATTCACTTCTCTGGATATACTTCCATTATCAGTTGATGCAGATCAGCACAAGCCTTGTGTCTCAGCATATTAGGATTTTTTTTTTTCCATTAAGGTCTGGTGTTTTTCTTGTTCAATAGGTGCTATTGAGCTTGCAATACTGGCCGATTATTATGGACGAGAGATTGCAGCTTATGATATACAAACCACCAGATGCGATTTGTACGGGCAGGTAAAGGTTTCTGATGTAGGTTAGTTCTTTCGGAGTATGTAATGGTGGGATTCTTACTGAAGTTAAATATGTGTTCTTCCGAATTGATGCAGGCAAAGAACTTTGGTGAAAGAGTGATGCTTATATACGATGGTCTCCATTACGATGCTCTTGCTGTATGCTTTTCTCACTCTACCTCTGTATGGCATGCTTTTCGGCCTTCAAATTAGCACAGAAAAGAGTTGTGAAAGATTGGAGAAACAAACAACCTAAGAGTTCTTTGAATGTGGATTATTATAATATTTCAACAGATGTCACCCTTTGAAGAAGCTCCGGAGGAATTTGATCAGACAATATTCACAGTGCAGACGGACCGAACCGTGGGGCCCGTTGAGAGACTTGCCCTTGATCTCGTAAAAGATCAGCAGAGGTAAAATAGTTTGCCCTCAAAGTCGTAGTTTGCGCCTGCTCTCGTTGTATTCTTTCGAGTTAAGTTTAAACATGTGAATTTTGTGCTGTGTTGCAATCCCTTTCACTTTTTTGGGTAAATATTAGGAAGAGGAGCTACACAGATACTTCGAACTTCACTTTGCGATGCGGTGTATGCCAAATTGGAGTCGTGGGGCAGAAGGTATGACCTTCTTTGCTCGTTTCTTGAGTTGTGTTGATAGTGAAAACTACTCATACGATTTAGCCAAGGAATGAGGTTCTCGATTTCCTCGAGTTATGGCCATCTTTGATCTTGCAGGAGGCGGTCGAGCACGCGCAAGTGACGGGGCACATCAACTTCCAAGAGTTCAAATGATGCCTACATACTTCACTCTCTGGTTCTTTAACCTGCATTTGCTCTCATATCCCATTGTTGTAACATTATAAATTCATTCTTTCTCTCCCTCTCATTTCCCATTTGGTATAAAACAGTAACAAATAAATGATATTAATTTGAATACTGAAATAATCGTTGTATGCTATCTTTTTTGTATAATGCTATTGTTAATTTATTTTCAAATTTCAATATATTTGAATATTCTACATACGTATTGCTATTTTTGACTTTGGCTGGCGATTTGCAAGGTTTTAATTATTGCTTCAACAATAATTTAAGCGTCTGTGCACTGCACAAATTATTGGCAAATGCCTTAAATGCCGGTGAAAATAATAATCGTCCAGAAAATAGTTTGCGTTTTGTCATTTTGAAATGTTCACAAAAATAGTTTACATTTAAAATTTTCTATTTATATCAAATGGATTCACCATACTTATTGCGAGCGAAACTTAAATCCCCAAACTACACATAATTCAATTTAAATAAGATCTAAAAAAAAAATTTAACTACATTTTAGACTAAAAACTTTTTAGTAGAAATCAATCTCAACCATCCCTTTAATGCATTTCATGCGCCATGGAATTTTCCATCTAAATTCCATTAGCTACACATTCTTATTAAAGTCAAAATATCTAAAATAAATTTAAATACATTTTAGGACTAAAATTTTTTTAGTAGAAAACAATCTCAACCTTCCTTTTAATACATTTTATGCACCATGGAATTTTCCATTTAAATTCCATTAACTACACATTCTTTTTAAAATCAAAATACATTATTAAAATAAAATGTAAACTATTTTCATAACTTACTTTTATCTTTTATCTGGGCAGTGCATTCTAATCCAATAATATGCAGTTCTCAAAAGGAAACCATAACTTAGGACTGACTATGTTGCTAGTTGAGGCAATGGACTTGCAAAAATGAATGAAACCCATGATTAAGAATGGACTTAATCCTCTTGAATGAGTATAGAGATATTGGGACCTAACTTTAGGGAGCAAGACTGGGATCAAAAATGATCATACCATTACCAATACTCAAGCATAATTGGGCATTATTTGTTTAAGGAACTTGATGGGTTGAGAATCCTCGGGGGCGAGCTCGTCAAACGGGACGTAGTTCCTCTCCTTGTCGTATACATGGCAGACGGTCAATATCGTCTTCATCAAACGCCAGTTCCACGTCGCCTCGTTTAAGTACTGTTCAATCATGGCAAACAAACATTGGTCAAGAAAGTCCTAGAGAGAATTCAAAGTCTTATGCATCTGCTCTTTGCTAGTAGAAAGACTAATGCAAGACATTTATGGTAAACAAACATAGATCCTATCCTACCTTTCCCCAGTTCTCTTGGAGGGATTGATGAGCTGCACGCAAGTTATAGCTCGGTATCCTCGGGGATATATGGTGAGGTATGTGTACGTTTATGTCATGGCAAAGAATCTCTATCCTGTCGAGCACAAAAGCATTTTGTCAACTTTGTGCAGAAAAAAAGATTTAACAAATTTTCAACTGTTGCATTTCAGAAACTTGAGTATTACCAGCTCGGATAATCGCAATGGACAGTGCCATTGAGCTGGGCTTGAGCTGCGTTCCACTCCTCCGAGGGCTTGAAGGGTATATGAGGTGCTGTGTGATGGACCATTGTGAAAGTGCTCATCTAAAAGGTATAACTCGATCAGATTACGATGCACGTTAAAGGTTAACAGAAGACGAACTTGATATATTATGCAGGTATGATTGTACTGAAATCCTTGTACAATGCAGAATCAAAGTTTAATACGGATTTATCAAGTTAGGTCGATATCTTCTCCGAATAACAGAACTATAGCAAAAGGTTCAAACTAAGCATACTGCAAAAGATCATGAAAGAGGCGAGAGCGAAGCAGTACCCAGAAGTGATAACCTAACCATGGCATCAACCAGAACTTGATCCATCCCATCACCCCAGTTTTCAGAACTATCAACGGCCATCCAATCGCGATGAAAGCAAACACACATGCCAAACTGATCTTCACTCTGTTAACTTCATTAGGTCTGAACTTTTTTACGTTGAAGTGCACTATCAACCTATGAAACGTTTCAAAATAGTCAGATTTTATTATCAATGAGGTTCTCTAGTGAAATACAGTGAGTTAAACTTGGTGTAACCGAATGTTTAACTATATAGTATGAGGCTATACCAGTGTGCTATGGACATCCACGGCCTAAATGGTCCGTAACCATAAATGATTGCCTTCCGGAGAATTGAAGAGGACTCGAATTCCTCTGGATCAACAGGGAGCCATGCTGTGTCCTCTTCCAACCTGCAATGGAAATGAGAGAGAAGGTTCAGTCTAACAGTTCCGATTTGATGTGTATCAAAGCTACACAATCAAAAGTCTCAAATTAATGAAAAGCTGTCGAGAGAGAAGAAGAAGGTACGAACATGTTCGTTTTTGCATGATGCCTGTCGTGCTTAAAACGCCATGGCTCGTAAGGGTAAATGAGAGGCATGAATGCCAGCGTTCCAATAATGTCTTCCACCAACTTGTTCCGTGAGAATGATTTGTGTGCGCAATCATGTCCTATCACAAAGAACTACACAGCAGGGCAACATAAGAAAGAGTTGTGAATCATATGTCAGGTACAAAACCATAACGTGTTAAGAGAAGAAAGGAAAGCAAACTAACCCCCGTAACAGCAGTTCCGGTCCAAGCCCAAGCTAGAGGGAGTAGATACCACGGCGATTTGGCGATCATGAAGATCCCCAAAGCATAAGATGTTACAGAAATCAACACAGACTTCCAAGCTTTGGCATCATCGATCTCAAACACCTTGCACAGACATTAGGCAAGAAAAAAGTTAGGGATGATGAGGTTTAAAGTCTCTACACACAACAGGCATGGCATGGCTTTCTCAAAGCACTACAGCAAAGATAGACATAAGAACTTGCTAGAGAGCTAACTAAGAAAGTGGCACCTTCTTTGGAAGTGTATCGATTATATCTCTTAGTGTCACGCTATCCGGAAGGGGTTCTCCAATCTGTCGAAAGCCGTATTCATGGACTAACTGCTGCCTGTACTCTGCACTGTCTGCTGCCGGAGAAGGTGCTACGGCGGCATTAACAGCTTTCACGGTTTCGCGCTTTTGCAGGGATGTAAAGCATTGTTTCTGTTTGCTTAATCTCTGAGGTAGACTTTCCCACTTCAGAACATAAGCACCTTTTATAGTTCACCAATTCTAAACCAGTTATTGACTATAGAAACTGAAGCAATTAGGCTTTCTACATTATCCTCATTCTTAAAAACCAACATAGCATTCAAAACTGGAAATTTTCATGATCAACAAATCCCAATTCACAACACTCACCCAAACATCACTATAGAAATTAAAAGGAAACACACACACAGTCAATACCAGATGAAGTGTAACTCTGAGGGAAACTTCTGTTACCCTCATTCGGCCTTTTCTGGGGCCCCTACAAAATCAAGAAAACAACCCACATACTACACGTTAACTCTGTTTGTTTGTGTGCGAGTAGGAAAACACAGAAGAGAGATACATACCAAGAAAAGGAAACCAGAGTTTGCAAGTCCACACGCCATTGCAGTCAGGAAAAACCCCAATTGAGGAGACCCTTTTCAATTCTCTCTTCAATAACACTCTCCCATATGCGAAGATAGGATTTTGGTGAAGAATTGAAAAGAAAAGGGAGACTGAATCTAAAGGAAGCTGTGGTGGGGGTTTATATAGTGGCAGTTTTAGAGTATCAAGACAGCTGCAAGCACAGTTGGTTAGAGTTTGTTTGGGACCAGAAACCACCCAATCAGAAATTCATAATCCAGACACATCACTGTACCTCAATATCAATTTATACAATTTGCTTTCCCATAGGCCATAGCCACTCGTTCACACTCTACAAATTGCAAACACAAAACCAAACGTTAGCTAGTGTAGGAAATATTGGATTTGGAGGTCTACTTTGAGGTACTGTCCTCATATTTATTGTACTCCATTCGCAAAGAAAATATAAAAATTGAATCTTTAAATCAGGTGTTTTTCATCAATTAACTAATAAAAATATAAGAATTGAATCTTTTTCATACTTTTCACATAATTTAATGAACAACTAAAAACATAAAATAAATTACAGAGGAGTAACTAAAGGAATTAGCTTAATTTCCACATTTTGTAAAATATAATCATTTTTTAATCAAATGTGTATAAATGATTTTTTGGTCATTACCAAATATATTTATATTGTTGTAAGGTCTAATTCAATTACCCTAATATAGAAAGTCAATAAGTTTGATAATTTAAATGAATGCTATACATAGCATTAATTTTAATGATCATAGATAGTTATACACGTTAGTGGAGGTTGAACTAAATTGCACTATTGCATTGGACGGTGATTGATATATTATCGCGTTTTATTTATTTTTTTTCATTAAAAATGTTCATTTACCCAAAAAGTAAAAGATTTTATCTTTAATATTCTATTGTGGCCGTTTTTAAGAAGACAAATGACGATTTAATTTTGTAAAGCCCTTTTTTCATAATATAAAAATAATTTCAGTATTCTGGTATACATGATTTTATAAAAATATACATAAATTTTAGCCCCAAAAATAATTTTTTTCAGAAATTTTAATTACATGTAGTTAATTAAACTAGCAACTTATAAAAGTATTTCATTTGCAATATTAACAATTATAACTTGAAAATTGAATGAAATAATCATCTAGTAACAAAATTGTGTGTCTACTTATTATTTTAGTATAAACATATTTTATATTTTTGTTATAGCAATATATTTATAAAATATTTTTATATATAAGCCAGCTCAAATCAAAGAGTTGGTGTTAAGGCCCAAACAGTATTTTTATATATTGGGCCCAAACAATATTTTTATTTGGCCCAAACTAAACTTATTAATTACACTCCGCCCCCTTCTCCTTCCAGACCTTCCCCTTCCCCACTCATCACTTCTTTCTCTTTCTTTCAACGGTTCTTTCTCTGTCATCCGCCATTGTTCGTCGCCTCCTCCGACGGAGTCCCCGTGCTCCCTACACTCCTTCACCGCCCAAATGAGATAGGTAAAAAAACTTCTTTTACCATATGGAAATTGAACTGACAGCAAAAAAACGTATCTGAAAATGCCCTAAACGTAATACGTATTTTAGCCCTATTTTATTTAGTTTTTTTCCGGCAGCCGAAGTGGCGTACCTGTGCTTCTTAGAAAGGAATTATATAGTGATTATTAATATAAATTGATAATTTGGAAACATATTCGAGCCCTCAATATTCGTAGAGGTCCGAAGCGACCTCCTGAATTGTCTCATGAATGATCCGGCCTTGATTCTTAACACAAATGTTTCATGATTAAGGTGAGTTTGCTTTGGTGTTCAGTTAGAGCATATTCAGTAACGAACAAAGACTTGTTCAATAGAGAAGTGATAGATAGGCTTCTAGTAATCTTGTAACCACGTTACTCCAGCTCGTGTAACTTGTGTTTGCAGACAAGGCATAATTAGCAGATGAGATAGGACCACATTTACCAACACTAATGATATTTGGTAATATGGAGGAACAAGGACATTTTTTATGATTGGTGGTAGGAACAGCGCAGTGAAAACTAATGATATTTCAGGAGAACGAAGAAGAAGAGAGTGGAAATAATATAGCAAAGAGATCGAAGTGGATGAGAAAAATTTAAGAATTTAAGTTGGGTTTTGAAGAGCAAGAGTGAAGGATACTTTAATCTTTCTCTAAACATCTAAATCAAAAGATCTCAACATTTTATGGTCTCTTTTTCTTTTCTAATTCTGTTTGGTCTTCAAGCATGTGGTTTTATTTATTATATTTTTATGATCTAATTTCATTTTTTTATTGTTTCTACTTTCTATATCAAATTGGTGTATTTTTAATTGGATCATTAGCGCTATTTTTGCTGATATTAAATATTTAGGTTACACGCCAATTGACAGACAAAGGTCTCCAAACTTTTCTTACCCCAATTCCTCTCCTTCCCGTCGCCATCCCTCATTGCCGCCGACTTCTCCCCATCATTTTTCCCTATGTTTAAGAATTTGGGTCTGGGACTTTGGGAAATTTAACCCTAAATTCTAAAATCTGAAAATTGCATATCAGATTTCATCTCCCCCAGCTCAGCTGCCGCGAGCCACCACCGCCCCGCTCGAGAGTCGCCGCCACTGCTTCGTCACAAGCCGCCGCACCAGTTGACGTTCCTCTGCACTGCCCAGCTGTTCTCCATACGTGACGCTCCCCTTCGCCCTGCTGCCGTGAGCCGACACCGCCCCTCTCTCACGCCACCGCCGCCTATTGCCGCTGCCACAACTTTTGCAGCTATCGTCACTCTCTCACTTGTTGATGCCACAACTTTTGCAGCCACCACATAACTTGAAGGTTTGTTTTTTTGACATTTTCTTGCAACAAGGTCTAAATTTCTTTGCTTCCACCAATTTCTTAACATTCTCAACATGTTGAAGGAACGAATGAGTACAATTTGATGAAATTTGTTAGCTTTGATTGGTTGTGGTCCTGTGGAACATTCATTTATTTTTCTCAAATGCAATTCATGCAATTCTGATCAAAAGTATAATTTCCATGTTAATAACTTAATATGATCAAAAGTAATAACCATTTGATGTTGGGAACTAATTCTGGAATTGCTACCATGAAAAAAAATGTTAATGTTGAGGAAGTTGACTTGCTCAGAATTCTTGTACTTAGCTCTACCAAAATTATGGTGCAGTTTCTCAATCCATTTTGTTGCTGTTTTGAGGGATGCACAAAGGTTTGGGAATGTGCATATGAATGGTCTTTTATGCTGACTGTAATAGTTCGACAAATTAAGAGGAGAAAGAACAGTTCACTGTATAAAAAGCGTGTTTTATCACTCTAACATAGTTGATAACGAATTGTATTGTTTTATACATTTGTATATTCTTAAAATATCAGCTTTTGGGTGAAAAAGAAGTTTCTTAAATACATTTGAGAGAATTGCCTGTGCTGTAACTTGTTTGCATGATGAAGCAAAGTAATAAGTCATGAATTTGCTGGATGTCATGACAGATGAGTTTAGCAGAGGACTCACCTGTTCACTCTTCAAGCAGCGATGACTTTGCAGCAATTCTGGATGCAGAGTTGGGTGATGCTTCTAATTCATCAGACAATTCTGAAGAATTTGTGGAAGAGGAAAATAGTGTTGAAGAAGATGAAGATAGAACTGACTATGGCTTGGATCACGAGAGGTATGATTATTTTAATAAAAAGAATTATCTATAGTACAAATGAACGTGTTAGGATCTAGTTTGTAGTTACTGTGTTATTTCTCTAGAATTAACTCTTAGAGTCTTCAATAGGATACACACAAGATATTGTTTTATCATTCTAGTTACATGATTAGATCTTGAAATAGCACCAACTATCAAGGTACATATATTTTTGTATTTTGGCTACCTTATATAGATTTCAGTGTAGCAAATACTCTATCAAGCAAGGGGATTCTTTAGTTGAATGCGTACGATTAATATTGCTGCTGAAGAAACTCAAGTTGTCGTTTTGAAGATCTATAAAATTTTAGGACTCATCCATGTATTCCTTTCTGAACGGTATGAGGATTTAATGCTATAAGTGAAATATGAGATTCACGAAGAGATTCAAAACATGGAAATTACAGTTCATCTACATTCTTCTTTTTCAAATCTATGCTTATTCCGGTGCCATGAAACTTGCAACAATTTCTGCTTAGAAGAGTTAGATTCCTTCGTTATAGGATGCTTCCTCTTGTCTTAATACTAGTAGAGACTTGCCTTGGAATTTAATTTTGCAAATGATTTAATTGTAGTCACTAAATCTTGCAATAACGCCAACATCCCATACCATTTGTACGTTGTAGCACCTTTCATAAAAGGATTTTGATGACATTCTCTACTCGTCTGTTTGTGCTGGCATTCCTACTTTTGATGTTTATACTTTACTTTGCAAATAATGTTATGTCACTTAGCCATGATATTGTTGTTGTAGAGTTAAAAGGCAGAAGGTGGAGTTACACTCGAGCATAGTAAATCCACAGGGCTCCTCATCTGAAGGGGCATTGGCAGAAACTATAGGTAGCTTACTCGTTATCTATTTAATGAGTGTTTGGTTTAGTGGATGAGATGTATTAGATTGATAGGATAAAGAATGATGGATTATTTGGATTATATAATCATGTGTTTGGTTTGATTGTTATGTAATTAATAATCAAGCCCAATCAAGCCAAAGTTGGGCTGATTAATATTCAAGGAATTGCTTGATTACATACACGCCAAATAAGCTATCCCGGGCCCAATCAAGCGAATCAAACACTTGATTGTGCTTGATTTTATCAATCAAGCCTAATCAAGCAAACCAAACACCCCCTCTTAGTTTCTCTCTTTTTTGTAATATCACATTTGTATTGTTTGATTATGAATTTAAGTTCTTTACCTAGTGGAATTCATGTGCGTGTAATCGCAATTCACTAAATCGTCACATTAAGAAAAACACTACAAACATTATAAGTTAGAGCATGTAATCAGTGTGATTGTGATGTCTTTTTTATAAAGAAAAACCGCACCACTGTTTCCTTCTATCACATTGCTTGAATTTGTTGCAAATCCTTTGGGGCTTCCATTTTGCACTCCATTTTACTTGTTTTTTGTCTTCCCTGGCATTTCATAATGAATGTTGTGCATTGAACGGCCGGGTAAAATTCTAGTTTTATAATAATAGCTTGAAATTTCAGGTATCACTGATTTATTTCATTGGCCTCGTGTCACTTATTTGCAGGGTTATTGCCCATGGAGGAAATCTGTGCACATCCTGGCTTTTTTGCAGGAATGTGCATGAAATGTGGGCAACGAGTGGATGATGATTCTGCTGTTCCACTTAAATACATTGATAAGGTTCTACGTAACATATTGTTTATTTCTGTTAGCATCAACCATTCTTAAAGCAATGCATTAAAATATATTGCAATTGTGAGCTGGAAATTCTTATGAAGTAAATTATCCTCTATGCAGAATTTAAGGCTTGCTAATGATGAAATGGCTCGGCTGCGTGACAAAGATTTCAAGGAATTGCTTCACAGGAAAAAGCTTTACTTGGTTCTTGATTTGGATCATACGCTACTCAATTCAGCTCGTCTAAGTGATATTAGTGAAGAGGAAGAAGCATATTTAAACAGTCAAAAAGATGCTCTGCCAGGTAATTTTCTTCATAAGAGTTTTCTATGTTATCTGGTCTGTTAATCTTGCGCGCTTTCCCACTATGCAGGTCTGATATGAAATCTAGTCTGATAATATTCTGTTTTCACTTTTGAGTTCTATACTACATACTATTTCCTTGACTGGCAGTTCTGTGATAATCAGATACCGTGAAGACAAGCCTGTATAGACTAAACAATATGCACATGATGACTAAGTTGAGGCCATTTGTGCACACTTTCTTAGAAGAAGCCAGTAAAATGTTTGAAATGTATATATATACCATGGGTGAACGTCCCTATGCATTGGAAATGGCAAAGCTACTTGACAAGGAAGATAAATACTTCCATTCCAGAATCATTGCGCAAGGTGATTGCACCCAGAGGTATCAAAAGGGTCTTGATATTGTTCTGGGGCGAGAAAGCGCGGTCCTCATCCTTGATGACACAGAAGCAGTAAGTGACTCGAATTCTAGTTAAATGTTGTCAACCGATGTATGATTATTGACTTCCCTCATCTGTATTAGGTATGGAAAGAGAACAAGGATAATTTGATATTGATGGATAGATATCACTTTTTCGCCTCAAGTTGCAAGAATTTTGGCTTTAGCTACAATTCACTTTCTCAACTAAAATCTGATGAAAGTGAGAGTGAGGGAGCTCTAGCCACAGTTCTTAACGTTCTTCAGAAAATACACAGATTGTTCTTTGACAAGGTATTGTCGTTTTTCCTCTCTCCCTAATTATTGACTAAATCGAACTTTTTATAGGTTCTTTCTTAACGTCATTGTTTTCTTTTCTTTCAGGGTTGCAAAGAAAATCTAGAGGACAGAGATGTGAGACAGGTAACTTTAGGTTGAATGGCTGAGACAATGCTCTCTTTCTACTTGTAGATAGTTGGCATAGTTTATAATGTCCTTATTACGTCAACAGCATCGGGCTTGGGATAAATATTACACAGAATTTCTTAGATTCGCCTTAGATGTAAGTATATATTTCATCTCCCGTTTTATGGTTTCCAGGGACAGAATAGAGGCTGGAATAAGAAAAAGCGTATGCACCCTCTATTTTTTTTTACTTAAAAGACATCTAATCTAGTATAATGACCATGTCCACGTCTGATACTATAACAAAAGTAGAATGTATTCCTTAGGTCATCCGTGCAAGAAAACAGAGTCTGCTGTAAATAATTTAGGTTGCATATATGGTCATATTTATAGAACCAATGGAATGTTTAGCACATAATAATCTCAAGTCAGAATTATTTATTTCAATTGTCATCATCTATGCAATGAAATGCTACTGAAATAGTCTCGAATAATGAATGATCTACTTATTTAATAAATTTAGCTGTTTTTATTATATTTACTGAACCTTTTGAGGCGATGACGAAAGGAATGCGTTCCTCTCTGCCTTTCATATATCGCATACTTCACTTGCAGGTGCTAAAAACTGTTAGGAAGGAAATCTTGAAGGATTGCAAAGTAGTATTCACCCGTGTGATCCCGATGAACTTCACACCCGAGAACCATCCCTTGTGGAGAATGACAGAGCAACTAGGAGCTACTTGCTCGACTGAAATCGACCCATCTGTCACACACGTGGTGTCTGGGGATGCCTGGACAGAAAAATCACGGTGGGCGGTGAAGGAAAAGAAGTTTCTTGTAAATCCGGGTTGGATCGAGGCTTCCAACTTTTTGTGGAGAAAGCAACCAGAAGAAAAGTTCCCTGTTAGTAAGACTACTACTCACTGCAAGCAATAGATGACCCACTCATTCCCCTCTATATCTAACCTCAGTTGTTTTGCCTTAATTTTCTACCTGTAATTGCATTCTAACCTACTTGAGTACAAGTCAGAATAGACCAAGTAACATCTGTAGCTAAACCAGTTTAGAAATGGCTGCCTTTTTGTATCAAGTTGTTCAACTTCACTTCATTAGCTATATGCAACTGTTGGGATACATTTTTCTTGATTTCTAGTTTTTGCCCCATTCTTGTATTAGTATTTAGTATGCCACTTGAAATCTCGGCACTGATTCTTACTTTAATTTAAAATAGAAAGAAGAGAATCATACGGTTTATTGTTTTTAAATATTAATTTTTATAGAGATCATATTAGATAATGCTTCTCCCTCCCACTATTAGATATTTGTAGCCTTTTTTAGTGTCTTGTTATTATTAGTTTGTTTCTTAAAAATAGCGACAAAAACAATTCTATAAAAATTTGTGAGTTCTATTGATTTTTTATTTTTATTTGACACGTCTAAAAAAAGATCAAAATAATAATTAAAAAAAGAGAATAGCATATGTGGATCATCTACAAAGGAGGATAATCATCAATCAACCGATTATATTTTCTTTCTAGATTTTATTCCGATCGAGATGTATAAATAATATTCATGGATTAACAAATAAGTGCAAACTGTTTACTATAATTGTAGGCAAAATGCCTGAAGAAGCTCTTGTTACTAACTTTCAATGTAGGAAAACTAAGGTTTTTGATTATATAAGAAATGATTTATACGTGAGAAATGAGAAAATATCTTAATCATTCATTTTAATAAATCAATGGTTGTAACTTCAACTGCAAAATAACTTCTCTTTGAAAATTAGCTTCCATGTTTCTAAAATAAAGAAAAATATTTATATTAAATACAATTAATCTCAACTATTAATTCTATATAAATAAAAGATTCAGATTCATTCTCATTTTTCACCTATAATTTCTTTCTCATATGAATCTAACCGGCAAAGTAATCCTTAAATAATTAAATTCTTCAATAAAAAATAAAAACTTGGCATGTATTTATTTTTTAGATGAAAAAGAAACATGAATGTACATTCATAGAAGTAGGTATGATGAGACATGAATGCATTATTTGTCCAACATAACAAGACTTAACATGTTGGTGCCCTAATAAATAATTTCAAGATTCCATCTAAAAGATTTTGAAATAAGATGACCTAGTTGTGTGGGTTCTTAAGCAACAATACATAACTACTACTCCCCCGTCCTACTAAAAGTGGTCACGTTTCCTTTTTAGGTTGTCCCATTAAAAGTGGTCATTTTTCAAAAAAGGAAATAATTTTACCTTTAAAATACATATCTCCTACTTTTTAACACACAAAACTTTACTTTCTTAATCTCCGTGCCCACTCACTTGTGGCCGCTTTTAGCGGGAGGGAGGGAGTTAACATCTTAATTAATAATTTCTATTAAGTTACAATTATTCCATCTCATTTGCTTCACTTAGTATTAGACAAGTGGTAAATTGACAACATAACTACACGACCTAATACTTGACACGTATTGAAATGGACCCTACAAGAATATTGGTATTGATTTGACATTTTTCCCACTTACATTTCCCTTGAAATGCCAATCCAACCATAATCAATAATTGAGCTCAACTATATATATATATAATACATGTCCCATTAAACATGACACACTTTTTTTATTAAAACGTCCCATTAAACTTGATATATTCTCTTTAAAAAGATGTAAATCCTACTATCTTTATCATTCTTACATACTATTTTATACATTCTATTTAATAATTATGCCGAAAAAAAAAGTGTCATGTTTAATGGGACGGAGTACATACAACAATAGTTTTGTTATAAAATTTATTTTGTAGACACGTAATTATTGGATGCATGTTCTTCTTCTACTATTTATAGAAAAACAGAGGTCAGTTTTCTTGATTTCTTGAGTCAAGTGGCATCAATTATTTCCTCACATAATGGATTTATGTTTATTAACCAATGTGAACGGTTAAATTTTATTGTAATAAAAACTATAAACAAGTTTTACATGATTTTTTTTAATGGATGTATAAATAAATCTATAACATGAAACAAGTGAGTTATATTGAATTCCACTATTTATGGTATGGGTTAATTTACATGACCTTGTTATTTCAGAAAATACTTTACATGGGTAAGCTTTTATAAATTACATTTTAAATCATACTTTTTATCTTCATATAAAATTCAAAATTTGTCATTTAAAATTTACTGTTTAATTTGATCATGAACTTCACAATTCAAATAATGATTGAACTTTTCAAATTATTTTTCATATTAGGACATTTGAACAATTCAAGTTTCGGAACGTGGAACTATAATTTAAGAAAAATGAATTTTATGTGGAAATTGGAAAAAACATGTAAAAGTAGGATCGTTACATAAAAGCTATCCTTAAGGCTATCATATTTTAGACTTGAAATATATTATTTATTCAATTCAATACATATAATTAAATTAAAAACCATTAAATATTAATTGGGACATTACCTTTACTTGCTTTACATTCTCATTCAAAATCAAAATACATTCTCAAAATCAAGATACATAATTAAATAAATGATACTTTAAAACTTGATGATAAGCTATCTGTATATTATAAATATAATAAAAAAAATCAACATGATAAGATACACAAAGTCATAGCTTTTTCAAACAAAGCGAATTGGGCATTACTAGCCTATTTTCATTTTTTATGATGTCAAGTGAAATTCGCAATAAACATTATTTATATATATATGTGTGTGTAATAATACAAAATTAATCACCAATACTTATTTTTGGGATAATTATACAATTATAATATAAGATATATTAGTATAATTCTAAAAAAAAATACCCTTTCATGGTGGCCTATATCACTTGTGTAGCTGTTTAATTAATTACTCAGCCTCATTAATTTAAAATTAACTGTTTTCCTATATATATTTCATTTTTTTTCCTTTTAATTATATGTAGCTATATAAAATTAATCACGTCAAAATATAAATATCGATTCCTTCTACTTAGTTCTTCACGTCAACTAGTGTTTGCAAATTATTAATATTAATTAATTTCGGAAATGACTTTTTCTACAAATTAATTTATTTATGATAATTTACACCACACTGCAACTTCACACATACAGACACGAAACAATTATATATAAATTTACTCTGAACGTGATATTATGATGAAGCAGATATTCCCTTCGACATTGATATATCCAAGATATTATATTTTATACAATTATTGCTGCAACTTGTGCCCATCTTTTATTATTATTATTATTATTATTATTATTATTATTATTATTATTATTATTATTAATAATAAATTATACTCATATTTACCACTGATCATCTGCATTGGCAAAGATCAAAATTTGTGAAATTTTATCTTGTAGATCGATGTGATTTAATTTGCTTCTCGAAACATATAATATAGGACGTAGTACTAATTGATATTTTAATTTATTGACCCTCTTTGTAGCAATAAATAATTTCTACTACCATTATTAATGAATTTATATGGCTTATACAAATTGTTAAAAAGTAAATTTGGATTAAAATTAATTTTCACAAAATAAAATTTTAAGGCTAAATTTTTTGTATTTATCTGTTTAAAATATAAATTGTAAAAAACCTATTGCTGGACGATGTGGCAGTTGATTGTTGATTCAAGATTAATTAAATGCACACATAATTGAATAAAATAGAGTTGAAAATAGAAATATGGAAGCAGTTGTATGATACGTGTATAGTTATTTCTGTTATGACAGTGAATGAATTATCACCATCTCACTAATTAATGCATTAGAAATTAGAAATATTTGTGGTTGTTATTCTTCATCTCAATCAAACCTTTACCACACACATAATAAATAACACGACAAAAACATATCATCAATTCCAGGGTTAAATAATTATTATATCATTATATATTCACCAGATGATTGGGGAGCCGGAGACCAAAGTTTCTGTAAACGGCGGTTGTAACTATAACGGTCTTAAAGTAGCTAAATTTTTATCGGGTAAGTTTCGACTTGCATGAAAGACTAACGATTTGGGCATTGTTTTGGAGAAAAGCTCGGTAAAATAGATATATTTTTAAAAATGCGGACTGCACGTGGACAGAAGGACCCTATGAAACTTAACTGTTCTCTGGGATTGGGTTTGGGCCTTTTCTGCGCAACTTTGGTTGAAGGCGAAGAAGACCTCCTTTCAAGGGTCCGAGCCATCAGTATGATACCACTCTGTAAGAGCTATAATTCTAACACTGTGTCAGGACATACCATCCAAAAGACAATTTTATGTTTTCATTTTCATTTTATTCAACTTGATACGTTTCATTATTATTAATGTAGACTAAAATATAATTTATATAGGTTTTAGCTCATATCGATTGCATTATACTCATACATACACACCTATGTATGTTGTTTTTATATTGAGGTTTCTTTCATGTATCCATTGTTGAGAACATGAGAAAGAAAATAATATGTAAATTGTTTTCTTTATTAAAAAAATGAATTATTGGTGTCGTTTTCTGATGCATTCCAACAAACACAAACATTCACCCAACACATACCATGCATAAATAAATTAAATACTCATTTTATTAAATTATACTCTAACACCGAGCACAATAATTAAAAAAAAAAAACAAATATTCTCTTCAATAATTTCATAAAATATTGAAAGAAAAAACAGAATATGTATATATGCCCAGATGCAAATAACTATCGAATAACTCCAGTTTTGCCCAACTGTATACTTACTAATTTAGTTTGCTAATCACGAGTCAAATTTAGTTTGCTAATTTTCGTACCTAATCAATTTCATTTAGTTTTAATAAATCGAAATATTCTCATTTTTAAATATATATAGAACATATTATTTAGGAAAAAGTATAATAATACTCCCTTCCTCCATAAAAATTGTGTTGTAATAGAATTGGCATGTATAGTTTTAAAAAAAAGTTGTAAAGTGTTTTTAATGACGAAATGGACCTACATATACAAAATTTGGTATGTTTAAAATATTTAGTTTTTGTAGAACTATATCTAAAAATATATATTTTTTATAAACGACTCCAATAATAAATAATAAGAATACACTTTTTATTGGCGAAGAAATACACATATTATATATATATATATAATTTATTTTAAAAAAATCATTAAATATTTCGCACTAATATAGTTCAATTATTTGAAGAATAAATTAAATCACGTCAGAGATCAACCACAAAAAAAACTAGATGACAAACATTGAATGTGATTTTCCAATCATGTTATTATTGTCATATTTGACATACACACATATACACAACAAAAAAAAATGCCTTCTGGCGACGGAATATTCCGTCGTCCAGCCGAGGAATCCGTCGTTCATCAGGCTTAACGACGGACTGGCGACGGAAATTTTCGTTTGTATTTCGATCGTCGTTAGGCTCACGGACGACGGAAAGAAAAAGTCCGTCGTTAGCTAAGGACGAACTGACGGCGGATAATTCCGTCATTAGCTAACGATGGACATGAATCCGTCGTTAGCTTGCCTCCGGTGACCGTCGACGGCGCCGGAGAGCTAACTACGGATAATTCCGTAGTTAGCTAACAACAGACTGCAATTTCGTCGTTAACCGTTGACATATGGGCAGGACGCTGGAGGGAGGGCGCAGAGGCGGCTTGGGCCGGACAGCAGTGCGCAGAGGCGGAGGAGAGACCGGTGAGCTTCGCAGGCGCGACGGGGAGGCAGCGGGGACGCGGATGCTGTCTTCTCCGGCGAGAAAAATGCCACAAATTAGAGAAATAGAGAGAAGGGGGGAAGGAAAATCGAACAAATAGACTTACCTAGGGTGGCTTTGGCTGGTGGGAGCTTCGAATCGCCGGAGAACGGTAGGAATCGCCGGAGAAGAAGTATAAGTGTTATGTTTTCGCGAAATGGACTGAAACCCGATTTAAAGGGCTGGACGACGAACTTAACGACGGAAAAGTCCGTCATCCAGTAATAAAATAAATCATAATTAAAATTAATTAAGTTAACGATGGACTGACGACGGAACTAGTTAACGATGGACTGGTCCGTCGTCAGGTCCGTCGCCAGCTTTGGCGCCAACTTGCGCGCCAAAAAAACAGTCGCTAATTCGTCGTCCAGTCCGTCGTCAAGAATTTCGCGGCAATCCGTCGCTAGTCCGTCGCTAGCGGACGACGAATTTACAATTCCTCGTCCATTCCATCGCCAATTTCATGTTTTTTTGTTGTGATGTATATCTTATAAAGAGTGAATAAACATGAAAAATAATTAAAGAACAAAACGGGAACACATTTGTGTCATTTTCTTCATCCTCTCCTATTTACTGTTTTACACAAATAATTGTGGGAATTCATATTACAAAATTATTTCATTAGTAGATGCAAGCACATAACTTATCCAAGATCATAAAAGTTGTTTTTCATCTATTTAAAAAACATGTGAAAATAATACCTAACTGATCGATCACAGTTTTTCGAAGTGAGATTTGCACGATGATTAGAAA
>JAPKLX010000017.1:2158251-2416288 GCA_026898415.1 Leonotis leonurus
TAAGTGGGCCGAGCTATTGGGCCGCCGAGCTGCTCTTAATGGGCCGAAGTGTTGGGCCACCGAGCTGCTTCTGTTTGGGCTTTTGATGGGCCATATCCTATCACTAACTGTATACAAGTCTTCAGATGTCCTGTCTTTATATAGTTGGAATTTTGCAGGTCACATTATTTATTTATTTATATTTACAATTTATTTTATCTGGTTTGTAAGTGCACATGTAGTTTCTATGGCCACAAAACAAGCAGCGCAGAAAATAAAAACTATCAAACCCAACATGCTAAAATGGAGTATTTGGTAACGTCATTAGCCATATGTGTCTCTATAATTATTTTTAATTAGTGCTGAAGCACATGCTTTGATTAAGCAGATAATGCCAATTAATAATTCTTAAATTGAAGTAATTAATAAATTCATCGATTATGGAGCTAGAGTTACGTGTCCAACATACTTCCAAATATTTTTATAAAATACTATTGTACTAGGTGTCTGATTAAGAGAAATAATTAGTGTTTAAGCGTGGCGTTAATTGTAATTGAAGTGTCTAATTTTAAATTCATGGAGTTACAAATTATAGTCTTACTTGATAGGCTAGTGGTGCGTGGTCAACAAACGAAATAAAAAGGAAGATTCTTTGCATTGACCCCAACATTCAAATCATCCAAAATTATGCCTAAACGCAATAACTATTTATTAGGGTTTCGTATTTCAAACAAAATATAGATATATTAGCAAAAGTCTGAAAGTCCAATTTAACCCAAATAACCCTTTTATTACAAAACCATTATATTCATTAAATATATTTTATAACTTTGTATATCTAATTCAGTGAGCAATTTATTTAGATAATCAGTTGTTTTATTAAAATAAAGAATGATTTTGTTATTTGGCAAATGTGAAGGAATTGCTGATAAAGTAAAATAAAATAAATAATCGGACCTATCGTTGTTATCATGTGGTTGGGTAGGGCCCGGCCCGTCACTGCAGAAAAGAATAATGTTTGCCGAGGATGGGCAAAATTGTCTTTTAAACTCATCGCCTACTTCAAATGAATAAAACTTGTATAAATTTGAAGTAATTCTTAAATATTGCATATTTTTTATAAGTATTATTAAAAGATAAGAAACATGATATTGACGTGGTGTTCCAGCAACATCTGGGGAAGGTGCTTCTTGTTTCGAGGGAGGGCCCATTTATTATTGGAAATTAAAATTAGTATCCTATCACTGTATATCCATTTTTACCCCACATTATTTATTCTTCCTTGCCAAAGAATATACTAAATGCGGCTAATCGCCCAGCAGGATAAAACCGTAATAAACACCTAACCGAAGGGAGGTTCGTTGAGAGCGGAAACCCTTCACTCGTGTGCCACGCACGTGAGACGTCAATCATTTTCACGTCCTTCCAAATGATCTGTTGCAGCAACGTTAAGATCTTGACACGCTACGACTGCCATCACTTTCAGCCGTTCGATCAAAACTGTCGGAATTGACAAATGTACCCTCTAAGCGGCCTATAAAAATATCAGATTCCTCGAAAGGAGGAAGAAGATTAGGAAGCTAGGAAGTGAGCAAGAGCAAATTAGGGGATTATTTTAAGAAGAAACCCTAGAAAGCAAAAACAAATCCCCAAATTTGTTTCTGAAGGCGGTGAGGAGCCCCCATTAGGGAATGCAGAGAGATGATAAGATCGCCGGTTTCTAACCCCCAATTTGGCGACGG
Source organism: Leonotis leonurus (assembly GCA_026898415.1). NCBI lineage: Eukaryota > Viridiplantae > Streptophyta > Magnoliopsida > Lamiales > Lamiaceae > Leonotis > Leonotis leonurus. The sequence goes on from JAPKLX010000017.1 coordinate 2,159,973, forward strand.
AAGGGCGAAGAAATCGCTCACCAGCGGTCGTAATTGCCACCGCAAGCACGTCGAAGACGGGTGAAACCGCCACCGCATAACCCCCATTCCACCACAACCACCACTTCTAAACAGCAATCTACTTAGTTTCTGTACCTAAATAAAACCTATAATTTAGAAGATGACGACGGCAGCACAGGAAGAGAAATGCGGCGGCGTGCTCCACGGAAAGTACGAGCTCGGTCGGATCCTAGGCCACGGAACGTTCGCGAAGGTGTACCACGCGCGCCACATGCATTCCGGGAAGAGCGTGGCGATGAAGGTCGTGGGGAAGGAGAAGGTCATCAAGGTGGGTATGATGGAGCAGGTGAAGCGCGAGATCTCGGTGATGAAAATGATGCATCACCCCAACATCGTCGAGCTCTACGAGGTCATGGCTAGCAAATCTAAGATCTACTTCGCCATGGAGTATGTCCGCGGTGGCGAGCTTTTCGCTAAGATCTCCAAAGGTCGGCTCAAGGAGGACATCGCTCGTCGGTACTTCCAGCAGCTCATCTCCGCCATCGATTTCTGCCACAGCCGCAGCGTCTACCATCGCGACCTCAAGCCAGAGAATCTCCTTCTCGACGACGACGGCAACCTCAAGGTTACTGACTTCGGCCTCAGCGCTCTCTCCGACCATTTCCGGCAGGACGGCCTCCTCCACACCACATGCGGAACGCCGGCGTACGTCGCACCCGAGGTGATAGGAATGAAAGGCTATGACGGTGCCAAGGCCGATATCTGGTCGTGTGGCGTGATTCTGTACGTGCTGTTGGCTGGGTATCTGCCGTTTCAAGACGACAACATTGTGGCCATGTATCGCCGGATTTACAGAGGCGATTTCAAGTGCCCTCCGTGGTTCTCGCCGGAGGCGAGAAAGCTGATTACGAAGATGCTGGATCCGACTCCAACCAGCAGAATCAGCATAGCGAAGATCATGGCTTCTCCGTGGTTCAAAAAATCGTTGCCGAAACACTTGGCCACGAAGGGAGAGGAGGAATTCGCTGCGGAGGAGGAGAACTCAACCGGAAAAGGGAAAGAAGCACAAACTCTGAACGCGTTCCATATAATCTCCCTATCGGAGGGGTTCGATCTGTCTCCACTCTTCGAGGAGAAGAAGAGAGCGGAAAAGGAGGAGTTAAGGTTCGCGACGTCGCGGCCGGCGAGCAGCGTGATCTCGAGGCTGGAGGAGGTGGCGAAGACGATGAATTTCAACGTGAAGAAGAGCGATTCGTGCGTGCGGCTGCAGGGAATGGAGATTGGGAGGAAAGGTAAGCTGGGGATAGCGGCGGACATATTCTCGGTGGCGCCGTCGTTCGTGGTGGTGGAGGTGAAGAAATCGAGCGGTGATACCTTAGAGTACAACCAGTTCTGCAGCAAAGAACTTAAGCCAGCTCTCAAGGATATTGTATGGACCTCCGCTGCTTAGATTGAACCGTTTCCTTCCCTGAATTTAATAATATTATTATGTTGTGATTTTTGTTGAATCTGTTTAGATTTTGATTATGTGCGCATCCCAATTGATTTGGTGAATATTTCAGTTGTTTTTTAGTTGAACATCAATTCTTGATGCTTTTGTTGAATGTTGATGCATGTATCTATTTTATTATACTCTTGTCTTTGTGAATTATGATTGACTCTCAAATTTTGCCTGTGAATGATTCCTGCAAATGGCCAACTGGGCTTTCTTTATTTTGATTTTCTCTTCCTCTTTTTTACAAATTAACTTAGATGTCCTTTATACCTTATTTTCTTTTTGGGTGTATGTGTTTATGTGATGACTGATGTGGGCCTCTCATTTTTCTTAAAAGGAGATTCTCACCTTATATATTGGATAAAATTATTGATAACGATGTTGAGTGGGCCGTTATTGAATGGGGAAAACTAACCATGTTGAAACTGAGGTAGCGATGTAGAGCAGAACCATTATGCATCTATAATCAAGAAACACAACTCATCCATGGCAGGAAGAGACGAGACGAAAGAACCATACATGAAGAAGAAAAATTAAAGAGTGAAAACACAAATAGTTAAGAAATATATGAATTTCCTCCTAAGAATGCATTGTTAAAGGAGTTGATTTATCACCTTATATATTGAATCAAACTACCTTCCCATCAATATCAATATGGGACACCCTTTAAAACAATTTAATCCGAAATTTCCAAAACGAAAGTACTCATTATAAATTTTGTGTAAGGCTCTTAAAAATATATGAATCCCAACACAAAAATTGAAAATTTTACAAAAATAAGATTATGCTCTATTCTCTAAAGCTTCCCCCCCTACACCAGGTTTCTAATCTTTAGGGCAGTCAAATCGGTGGGGTAATTGTACTTGTGATTGCAAGTTTTGGTAAAAGTTATATTCAAATGTGTTATTTTTCAATTTTTTCTTATATTAACAATGATAGCTTCATAATATGTGTTTTGTACTTTTATCGACCCAATGGAAAGTGAGTAGGTGCATGTTTCATAATTAATGGGTAACATAATAAAAGTACGATATCATGGTTATAGAGAAAATTTTGAATTACAATGATAACATTATAAAGTGAAAAATAAAAATAATTATGGGTTTGGTCTATACTGATCACATTAGGTAAGTGGTGGGTATCATGTGGCCGTCTAATCTAATTATAGACCTTAAAAGCATATTGTTTTGTTGTTTTTTTTAGCGAAAGGATATTGTTAGTTACTACTATCAATTATTATTGACATTATTGGGTTATTCAATTTCGTATTTTTCATATTTCAATTTCAATCAATATGATAAATATATGTACGTATAATAATTGCCCTATAAATTTACAATTTCGAAATTATGTTACGTTTAAACAGCTTCCAATCGACACGTTTTGGAAGTTGATAGGGATTTAATTTAACGGGTACAATTCAACATTGTCTTTGTATGGAATGACATTTCTTATCTAGACCCATGTGACTATTGATAACGATTTTATGATAGAAACTATGCTTACAATGATACAAAATGATTTATGATATTATAATCTTTTAGTTACAAAATTTAGGATCATAATTGACAGCACCACGAAGAGATAACTATATATGTTACAATATTCTAGATGATTTTCTTTATAAATTTTTTCACTATTGAATTTTAATTTGGGTTAAGCTTTATTTATTAAAATTATTAATTAAATATAAATATAAATAAGAAAAATAATAAATCAAAAGTTCATCTTATGCAGACGAGAGAAAATGTGAGAACCTTCATAAAACAAAATTTGAAGGTAGGCAAGGCCCAGAGTGAGTGTTAATTATTATGGGCCCAAATTAGAATGAGATTTTGGGGTATTAAGATAATTGAGCTCCTTTTTTGCTTTTTTTAATCTTTTGTTTGCACTATGACTGAGTCCTATCACTTCTATCTACCAAACAGAATACCTTCAAAAAAAGAGAACTAATAGGAAGAAAATTAATATAAAGAAAATGGTACAAAGCCCACCTTTATAATTTTAAAGGACACTCTCTTAGAAAAGGAAAAACATCATTCTGTTTTTCTGATATATTAAGGTTTAGGATCACAATTACAAAGTCCAAAATTGGACTGGATTTTGTCATCACTCTAATCAACTTCATTTGTTCATTAAAATTGATTAAATATGTAATTTTTTTTTATATTTAAAATAGGTGAATTTTAGTGGGATTAAAAATCATAATTCCAGATATTCAAAAAAAAAATCATAATTCGAGTAGGGGAGGAAAGGTGGCTAAAATTTCTGCTTATGCAGTTGTATGATTTATTTATTTTATTTTCCTTCCTCTCTTAATATTAATATTATTATAGAATCCTATTTTGGTTGTTGAAAACGGCAGCTCCTTCAATTCAAGGTCTCGCTTCTGCAACTGATCCCTGATTCCTCTCTCTCCAATTTCATTTTCGTTTCTAGACGAGAAATCGCAATCGCAATGAGGGAGACCACAGGAGAAACTGACTCCACCGCTTGCAACACCATCAACTCAATCATGAATCAGCACCAATTCCACCACCAACTGTTGCAGCCCTCCGACTTCGATCTCACGTCGTCGCACGACGAATTTCTCCAACAGATGCTTTCCTCCGTGCCTCCCTCCGCTGCCGCCGCCTTCCCTTGGGCAGACGACCATCCGCCGCCGGTGAATTTCGAGGATCACTCGGCGGCGCTGCTCGCTTCCAGGATGAGGCAACAAGAGATTCAGCAGCAGGTATTGCTCTCCAGAGGCTCCCCCGCCTGTGATGCGCCGATGCATAATGCTGATTACAACGACGTCGTTGACTCCTTATCTCATAATTCTGCTAATCCGGTTCGCCTTCTCTTCATTTTTTCCTTAATAATTTTGCAATAATCAACGAATTAATGGTGATGAAATTCAGGCAAATGATGCAACAATCAAAGGTTTGTTCAACAACGCCTTCACCGGATCACTTGGTCAAAATTCAAATCAATCTCAGCAATTCCACCACCTTCAGGTTTTACTGTTTCCTTTTTGTTCCATATTTATTCCTCAAATCGTAGTTTATTTCTTAAATTACAGTTGAACAGAAAATTTAGAATAGAAGATGTCGAACAAATTTTGGAACAATTAGTATAACTTATTTTACAGCAATCTGAGAGTATCGGAGGCGCGGCGGTTAGGGGCGGAGGGGCAACGGCGCAGCCGAAGCAGAAGGTTAGGGCAAGGAGAGGACAGGCTACCGACCCTCACAGCATCGCTGAAAGAGTACGAACCATACTGCTGTAGAAGCAGTTTCTTTGCTTTTGTTTCTTTCTCATTTAAGAGAATATTTGATTAATTAAATATTCACTTTTTCCTTATTTTGGGTGAAAAATGAATATGGGCAGTTAAGAAGAGAGAGAATTGCGGAGAGGATGAAGTCTTTACAAGAGCTTGTACCCAATGCTAATAAGGTGATACCTTACCCCTCTTCTGATTTTTTTTATTATTATTATTCAGAGTTTATACCAAATAATTTTGTTTGTATTAGACTTTTAAATCCTTTACATTGTTGTTAACTTGTTATATATTAATCTTCTTTTAGAAAGAAGTGAATTTACCCTCAAATCTTGTCTTCCATTAGCTAAGACAGAGTACAGCACTTAAGTCAATTTATACTTAAATTGATATTTATTTGTTAATTCTTGTTAACTACAGAAAAATTGCATTTTTTGCTAATCAAATTGCAGAGACACGTGCTCTTTAATGAACCTTTGGCAAAGAAATCAAATCAAAGTGCATATCTTGCGGAATGTGTCTAAATTGTAATTTCACTTGTTAATAGTTAGAGGATTACATCTGATTTCATGCATGTAAAATAATACTACAACAATTGGAAGAGAATGCGTTTGATATTGTAGGAGAGACTTAAGCATACAGTAAGAAGTGATCTCTAATCAGTTAATAATTGTCACTACCACCTATTCTGTTACTATTGATTAGTCAGAGTTGTAGTTGGATTGTAATTATTTACTTTACTATTTGGATTTCTAGAGCATTCCCAATGCAAGAGCCCAGATTGAGGCTCGTTGTTCGGGAGTCCGAATTTAGACGGAAGTTTTGCATTGGGAAGTTACTACAATAGGAGATGAGACTCTTAATAGAGAGTTTGGGCTCACATTAAGGGAGCCTTGCTGGGAGCCCGCATTGAGGAGTGTGAGTCACTCGAGTGCGGGACTTCCATCTTTTATTTCTGATTTTTTATGCGTGGGATTTGTTTTTAATTAATTTTATCTCATTTTTCAATTAAATACAAGAGCTCCGACCTACGAAGGTTTTTATGAAACTCTTAAAATATAATGAACCCTATAATAAAATTACTAGAAATTACAAAAAGTCCAATGCATCGGTGATGCTCTTATACTGAAATCATATGAGATTAGGAGAGAAATAAAGCTAATGATTTGGCGGTATGTTGAATCACAGACAGACAAGGCCTCCATGCTAGATGAGATCATTGATTATGTCAAATTCCTCCGGCTGCAAGTCAAAGTATGTCTCTCTTCCTCTCTCTTTATCTCTGTGCATATATATTTATCTACATCTAGATTTGTTTATTTAATATAAAAAGGATCTGTTTTGGGTTGACAAATGGGATCAAGACAATTTGATCATGACAAGTTATTTAATATCAAAGGGTCGGCTTATTTCATCTTCATGAGCTGTAGCATAGAATATTTTTTCCTGTATCAAAAGATGTTTTCGAGAAATTGAGTGAAAATATAATTATATTGAAACCGCAGGCTCTTAGCATGAGCAGATTAGGGGGTGTTGCAGCTGTTGCTCCTTTAGTTCCTGAGGTGGTAATAATCATACCTTCTTCAAATCTATTTCTCAAGACTACTCAATTTCTAATGAAACAAAATTCTTGCATCTCCGTGTAGGGAAGGAGCGGTAACGGGATGCAGACAGCGCCTCCGTCGGAGGGGATGGCGGTGACGGAGCAGCAGGTGGCTAAGCTCCTTGAAGAGGATATGGGGTCTGCAATGCAATATCTTCAAGGGAAGGGATTGTGCCTCATGCCGATTTCGCTTGCCACCGCCATCTCTACGTCCAAGTCATCTCATTCCCGGAACCCCCTGCCGCCCGGAGAGGGTGGTGGGCCTTCTTCACCGAGCACGTCGGGGATGACCATCCATTCAGAGACGATAGGCCGAAAAACCACCACTGCTGCTGCTTCTAAGCTGGAGATTTAACAGCCTAATTAGTTTGGAATGTATATGGAGTTGCATGTTCTAGTTATTGAGAGAATTTTGCTCACTAGCTCGTTTTTTATTTATTTTTCCTCTAGCAAGTTTGTGTTAGTTTTCCGAGAAGCGGGATGTGAACCCAACCGGTTGAAGAGGCATATGGTTTGGAATTGAATTGGAATTAGCGGTTTTGGTTTCGGTTCTGAAATCGATAGTTCTGGTATCAAATTTGGTTTATTTATGTTGCTTCGTATCTAAATCTACTAAATTCTTAATTATTTGTAACAGTTCTTTACTTTGGGATGAAAATTTTGAAATAATAATAGGTATTTTTATTACATGGCTAAAATTTATTTGTTTTTATTCATTTTTATTGTAACAAGACGGAGTTTATTAAAATTAATAAGGGACCAACTATTAAAAATCATTATAACTTTTTTCTTTTTTTCATTAAAAATGAATTTTTGTTGAGTTTCTTCAATATTTTGTCAGAACAATTTGAATAAAATTAATAATGGACCAACTATTAAAAACCATTATAACTTTTTTCTTTTTTTCATTAAAAAATGAATTTTTGTTGAGTTTATTAAAATTTTTTGTCAGAACAATTTGAATTATGTAATTTTAATATAAAATTGTAAATATTATTGTATTTTGATAAAAAAAAAATTGAAATTGGTAAATCAAATTATACTATTCCTACCTCATAATTAAAGATTTAAAAGTCTTGATTTATCAAGTTTGTGAGAGCATTTTAGTGGAATTGTACTATTTATATTTAAAAATGATTTAAAAAATATTTTATATATATTTATCTTTTATTATTATGGGAAGGCCGGGTTTGCACATTTGAGAGTAGAAGCAAAAAAGTGCAGACAGGTATGAAACAACGCCATGATCCTTAACTTCTTCTCCATTGAATGCGTGTCTCAACATAAAAAAAGAGTTGATTCCATATACTGAGTATGCAATGCATTAAAGATCAACAAGAACAAGAGGATTTGAACGTCGAAGACTGCGGCAGCGACATCGCACCTCTCCTCGTCTCATGATCCTCCAACAGCCTCCTGCACTTCTTCTTCGCGCAATACTCCCGGTCGAAATGCTTCACCTACATTCCAACCAAATCCCCAAAATAAGCCACACAATTCCAACACAGATTTAATCTCACAATTTCCGTATAATCAGAGAAACTACCCAGGTAGGGCGGCAGCTGTTCAGGTACTCCCTCCTATTTCTGCTGCATTCCGCCGGGAAAAGCATCCCCACCGATGCAATCTCCGTCGGCTTCCTGCATCCTTCTCTCTCCACACAGGCGTAGAACGCATCCCTCGCCTTCAACCCATCAAAATCCACCTCAATTAACATTCTCTGGCTCTTCGGATTAAGAAGCAGAAGAGGAGAAGAGGAAAAAAAAATCCACGCAGCAAAACAAAAATACAACGAAATTAAGGAGATGGAATTACCTTGTAGCAAGCTAGTCGCGCTTGCGAGAGTACGTCGGTGCGAATTTGATCGGGAACCTGCGAATGCGATGAGTGAGCTTCCCATGCCATTTGTATGTTTGCTTCTGTGTGAGAGAATCGTTGGCTTGTCGTGTATAAATCCTCCTCTGCTTTCGTGAGTAACAAGCCATGGAATTTTCCTTCAAAAAAATAAATAAATAACAAATAAACTAATTAGCGAGGAGTTTGTTGAATACAAAATTAAAAACATTAGGCCGTTGATCTATAATTCTTTCTAGCATTTTAGTATAGAGCCCAATTCAAGTGGGTCATGGGCCTAGAGTTGGAAACATCTTCGGCCCATTAAATTTAATTCATATATTTTATCCATATGAGTTTTTTAGTAAAGGAAATTTATAAAAGTTTTTATAGTGTTAAAATAATGTAGTGTTTATACTCCCTCCGTCCACGAAGTACTTTCGCGGTTTGACCGGATACGAGTTTTAATAAATTGTTTGAGTTTAGTAGCTAGTGTGTAAAGTGTATTGAATGTTGTGTAGTTAATGGAGAATGATGTTCACTTTATTGATGATGCGTAAAGTGTATTGAGTAGTGAGTGGAGTAAGAAACTCATATTAATGATAATATATATTGAATAGTGTGCAGGGAGTGATTAAATGTAAGCTACTTGGGGAATGAAATATAGGAAGCTACGTCCTAATATATTTTTCTCTTTATCTAATCATGACAGCACCACACAGTCCTCAGTGGGCCCTCTCGCCGTATACTGCCAAAATTCACCGGCTATCACCGGTCAGCTCACTCCCCGAAGCCCTTCATTTACATTATTGTTCGGTCAAAACCCTAACTACGAAATACCCATTTCTTGTATCTGAAATTCTGAATGAATATGCATATTAATTAATGGTTTAGTAATATATTGGTTTTGGATCGAATTAGGTCGTAAGCTTGATTTTCGTTAGTATATGTTTACATCAAATTTAGAATAGAGGGTTACTGAATCTTATATAGGGTTTAGGACAGCATACAGAGATATAGATATATGGATTTATTTTATTTGGACTTGGAGAAATTACAAACAGTTTGCAATTCACAGCATCTCTCTTCATGATGAAGGTTTGTGTTGTAGGTCTTATTGGTATTGCGCTTTGAATAAATAAATTAAACAACAAACAACTTTAAAAGGCAATATACTTAAAAGTCATTTTTAGGTTTTTATTTAATTAACTTTATTAATCATATAATTATATTCATTAATTTATCAAAGCATAATTTATTTACACAATTCTAATTTTAATTTATCTAATTACAAATTTGTGAAAAAAAAAAACAAATCATTAATCTTTATAATATATAATTATTTAGGAAATAAATAAATAAACAATTGAGATAGGATAGGGGTGTACCACGTTGCGACATGCAATAGAAGATGTTTTTATTACAGTATGAATGTGTTGGTATACCAACATATTGTGTTAATATTCGAAGTCAGTATTTCGAATTCAAATCCTCCTTCAGATATTTCATCGTCACTCATTTTATTTTTACACGAATATCAATAGAAATTCAAAAAGAAAATGAATCATTAATAATGAACATCAAAGAATAGAAAATAGGTCGTTATTAATGAAACGGATGAAAGAAGTATTATTTGAATTTTATACTTCAATAAGAAGGATAAAAGAGAGAGAATAGAAGGGATGGTTAGTAGGCTAATAAAATTAGAGGTATTCTTGAGTCTTGACTCGTGAGTGTCTGAAATATTAAAATGGAACATCATGTTATTAAATCACGACTAAAAATGAAATAAATTCAAATAATTTATTCTTAATTTTATTATGATTCAATTTAACTGTCTTCAATCCCTTGAAATAATAATAAATAATTTATTTTTGATTGTTATACCCGCGTGAAAAAAGGGAGTATAAGAGAACCATTTAATTCAGAATTGAATGTATGTACCTACTAACCTATAAACTTGTACATTTAATTTATTTATGTAGGAGAAGCATACATTAACTTGGGATTTCTATTAAAGCTCATAGGTTCCACTTTTTCAGGCAATCTCTATTCTCTACCATCTGTGTCTTATCCACTGCTCATGTTCCATCCATTTCATACACTTCTCTTTATCTTTTACTAGTAAATTACTTTTTTTTTTATATATATAAAAGAAAAATAACACAAATCTTCATCCATAAAATTATACGAGTTTATACACTATATATTATTTTAAGTAACTGTTGGTATTGGCTCCATATTGATTTTCATTTTGCAAGAGTAAATTTTCGAACACAGTCAAGTTGCAAATTAATGCAAATAGAACGTGATTGCTCGGATGAATTAAGATTTACTAAATAATCCATATTGAGTAGTTATAATTACAACTTTTACATATTTCTGTGAGCAAATTATCGATCCCTTAATGTTAGTTATTTATTAGTTTCTTCATACATGAAATGCCACTTCATTAATTCTGGTTTATTAGGTACGATATAACATATAAGTAATTCGTGTTAATGTAGACTGAATTTATCGTTAATTTAGTGTTATGTCAACCACATAAAATTTCGAGTTAATATATTCACGATTAATTAATACGACAACAAAGTGTAAGAGTCACAATGATTTACATAATTTTTATTTTTTATATGCAATAAATTTTCAATTATAATATAATTTTAAAAAAAAGAATTAATAAATCATTATATTGAATTTATCATTTATTTACATAACATACCGTATTATTAAATTGCGTAGCACAAATATAAGCGTTGACGTGTTTTTCCCGTTTAAAATGAAAACAAATATTTAATACACAACCTCTCCCAATTTAAGAAAAATGACAATTCATAAAAATACTCATATTCCAAAAAGTACATACAAGAAATGTTCAAATCTTAAAACACATGTAATAAATAATCAAATTATGTATGAATGTCATCATTTACCCTTCTACAATGTAAGCAAACACAAGTGCAAACATAAATTATGTATGAATGTCATAATTTACATATTTTCATTGTCCTTTGGGGGGTGGGGCAGGATGACTGCAGATATGGATGAAGGTTTTTTTGTTTTATTTTTGGGTGAGCGTAGCGAGATGTGAAGATTTTTTGAAAATAATTTATTTTATTTCTTATTTTTATATTTGTTCTTTATTAATTGAGTATTTGTTACATGTGATTAAAAAATTGAGTATTAATTTTTGCCCCTATATATATTTATGATGAATTATTATTGTATTACATATTTATATGAATATATGGGGGTATTTTATTTTTTATTGTTATATTTGTTTTTTTATTAATTATGAGTATTTGTTACATATGATTAAAGGATTGAATTTTTGCCCCTATATGTATTTATGACGAATTATTATTGTATTACATATTTCTACGAGTATATATATGTGTGTGTGTGTGTGAGACGTGTAATTTGTCGTGTAGGATTGGAGCTACAGAAGAAGCAAACAAATTTAAATGAGGGAAAGTTAGTGGCCCTAAATTCTCTTTTATTCTCAATTTTTTAATATCTATTTCAACCCTTTTGAAATTCCATTATTTTCTGTCACTCCATACACCCCATTTCATATGGAAAATTTAACAAATTATCCAACCTAATTAATAAAAAAGTTATTATTTAAATAATGAATTATTCACAAAGATATTAAATCGTCATATGCACGTGATTTATTTTTTTGGAATAGATTGTTAAATTAATCCCAAAAGTGGATGGTCCTTTTTTCTCAAAATAAAATAAAGAAAAAGAAAAAGAAAAGGTGATGGTCCTTTGTGTACTACTCCAACAGTTTCCAATAATTACACAAAAACCCCCACCTCCAACACTCAATTCCGACGGCCACGATTCGGCCACGTCACTGGAAGATAACATCGTACGACAACGCACGCATACGAAAAAAGTTCAAAGGGGGGAAGAGAAGAAACAGTCTTTAAACCCAGACACAATCTGTTGATGCCTCTTTTGGTACTGCTGAATTGATGTAGCGTGGAAATAGCAACAATCCGTAGTAATGGTGGGAGCAACCCAAAAAGTTGTCTTGCTCTTTTGCCAATAAAAAAATCATGTGTGCGTGTTTTACTCTTCGCCATCCACTGTTCGATACTATGCATGAATCAGATATTTCACCGTGCTCCCACTCCAACTACTCATCTCTTACTATAAGAATTGGGGGGTTGTGCGTTGGGGATTTACATTTACATTTACACACACACACCCCACTGCGCTGCAGTGCTCACTCTCGAAAAAATCGAGGAAACCCTAATTACTGGGTTCCGATTCTGCAGAGATCTGATCGGAGAATGGGTGATTTTGGTGGAAAAAGGTTAGTTTTGTTTGGTTGATCGGAAGATTTGGATGGGTTTTTGAGCGTGAGGGGAGATGAGGATTCGAAATTTGACAGAAGAGAGTGAGCTCACGCAGGCAATTGCATATAGAGTTTGCCTTTGTGATTGCGTGCGCTCACCTTTTTCTGTCAGCTTCTCTCCCTCTCTCTCCTATTCCTATCTGGTTTCTGAGGAAAACTTGTATCTGCCTCTTTCCTATTTCCTTTTCCTCTTTCCCGGTGTGGTGGTGCCACACCCATCCCTAGCTCTCTCTCTCTGTCTGTCTCACACATACACACTGTCAAGGACTAAATAAAAAAGGTGGAAGTTTTGAACCACTGTTTTCATATTCTATTTGGTGTGGTGTCTTTCTTTATTTTTGCCGTCTATTTCAACCTTATCAGAGACTAACAAACACAAAACCATAATCTAAGCTAGGCAATGGCATGATTGAATTTGTGTCCTTTAATAAGGTACGTCTGATTGTACTGTTTTTCTTATTGGTAGTTGTGAATTTCATTTCTTTATTCTTTTTTTATTTGCTTTTTCTAGGGCCTTCCATTGTGCACGGATTTTTTTTACTATTGTCAATTTTTTGCTACGCTTTTTCAAAGAGTTATCATAACAAAACAGTGATTTACCACTTTCCTCTTTAAATGCTGCGGTTTGTTAATTCATTTCGTTCTTGCTGTTCTATTTTGCGGGAAAAAGATATTATTATTTCAACTATATTTTATGTGGTTAATTGCATTTTCTTTTCCTGAGCTGTTTGTGTTCTTTCTGGATTTTGGCTGTGGTATGAGTGGGAATCATGGTGCAGATGGCTTTGTTCAAGCATATTTTCACATTTAGGTATGAAGATTGAAGATTGTCTCCTGAGAAGATGGTCATATATACATATGTATATATTTTATAATCAATTCTTTCTTCCATTACACGTTGCTGAATCAATCTAATATACTTGCGATTTCGCCTTGTTATAGGCATATGCATTACTTGATTTTTGAGTTCGGGTAGGTCTGGATCCTCAGGTATGGTTTTCTTGCTATCACTGATTTCATGATTTACTGAGATTCTGTATTAGTCTTATTGTTCTCTTTCGTGTGTGAACTATGTGATATCTTCAATCACGCAGCAAAAAGTTTGTGAACTTTGATCAATATTATTGTCAAGTGTAGAGATTTGAGACAAAAGACGTATTTAATCAAAAAAAAAATTGTTCTTGATAGTATCTCACATAGGGTGGTTTCTGAAATTAAGGGGGGGGGGGGGGTATGAGCTTATGAAAAAGGCAAAAGCATAGTATATCTTTTCATTGATACCTAAATTCAAAATGTTGCCCTTCTCTAAGTGTTAATTGTAATGTATTAGGGGTAAGGTGGGTGACATAGGTATATGCCTTGTTAGTTTGTGGTACAATTACTACTCCATTTTCTTCCCTCGCATATTTATATTTGAATATGGTAATCACAACAACTTATGAGTTCGTTTTCTCAATCAAATTAAATAAAGCGTACCAATGTAACTGAATTGCATTATAAAATTTTACCCGAGTGTGATGTCGAAAAACGTATGCTGATCCAATTCGTACGTTCACATTCTTTTCTTTATCTGATATTGAATAAATTAATAAATTCATATGGGGAGAGATCTAAGTAGTCAAACTGACTTCATACCGAGTGGATTATCCCACCAAAGTCATGACAAAATATTGTTCAAAATGGTGGTGGTTCATCCAAACATGCATCTTAATTGTTTTGCTATCATGGAATTTAATACTGGACTGACTTTGATTATAGATTGCATGGAAATGTTCCAAGTTAGATAGGATTTCATGGAAAGGGGTGTCTTCAAATATAATCCAAGTTGTTAAGGGCTTCACCAGAAAAGGGTACAAGAGATCAAAGAAGCCAAAAACTGTAGGTTTTTCAGATCTTTGATGACTTCAGGCAGTGAATTGTTGAATGTGTAAGGTTCTTGTTTAATCAGATGTGTAGATATTTGTTTCAAATTCTTCATGTGCAACATATTATCTTTGGTTTAGGTTTGATCTATAAATAAACTATATGTTGGGAGCCTTGATACACATCTGTTTTTCTGGCCAGGGACCTTCTATTATCATCATAAACAACCATGATACCATACTTTTTCATGTTTAAGTATTTCCTTTAAATATCATGGTAGCTTTTCTACATCATTTTTAGCAGATCTCTCCAATCCACATTTGTAAGATGAACTTGCCACTTGAATATACGGCCAAATGTTGGTGAAGTGTGAACAAACTATAATGAAAATTGTGAAGACACATTCCCTTGGAATTCTTGCATTCCTAATCTTGAATTAACAATTCTTGGTTATGTCAACTTCACAGGAAACAGACTATATCCATTATTATTATTATATTTCAGTAGGGTGGAGATTATGATTAATTTGTAACTGAACATAATTAATCTGTAAATATTTGTATTAGTTTTCTAAATTTAGTACATTTTTTACTCTTAACTCGGAGCTCAAACTAATTTTTCATATGATTAAGATAACATTTTGTAGATATTTTAGTACCATCCCCAGATCTTAAATATTATTCTTCTAATTGGGATCAGTAATCAACTCCCTAGCACCGTTGCCGAAAAAGACTGAAACTATGAGATGTAATTCTACCTAGGTAGCCCATTAGTCATGACAAGATATAATTTGATAAGCTGAGTTCTTGCTTGAGAGTTAAGCAAAGAATTTGGTGAATACCAATTTAAATGTTTGTTATCCCATAGCTAATCAAATTGAAGATTGACATAAGAGTGAAAACTGGACAATTACTTCAATCAAAGTTAGTTAAAAAGTTATTTAATAAAGTTGGATTACTTGGCAAAGATAAAGATCATTATAATACCACAATCATGAGAATGATGAGTGATGCAGGTGCACCAATATACATTGGTGAGCACACAATTTACATTGGGAGTTAGAGTTATGTATCTTATTTGGAGTTAGTATGACTTAGTTGAATGCCCTGGTTTGAGTTAACAATTTTAGTTTTTTAACCGACTATAATCCATATACCTAGTCTGCTTTTACTTATTTTAATATATAATGTCTTACTTTCAACATGTAAACTACCTTCCCCTTGTTCGTTTTGAAAGCTCAATTCGGAATGATAACTGTTAAGAATATAGGAGTGTGCTATCATCAAAACATCTTATAGATATTTTTGTTTGAAGATTTGATGGAGGATCCGTTGTAGAAGTTGGAAAAAATCTTTTTTCTGTTGTAATTTATTCAAAAGACTTATTTTGAAGGTCTCAATAATTTGAGCATCATATACTTGGTTTACAAATTATTTTTGAATTAAATTAACTTTAGTTAAAAGAGTGAAGATGCAATACACCGAACCAAATGAAGGAGTGTAAGGGTGACGTATGTTATGTGTTTCTTTTGGGTTGTGTATTAGGTGTATATGATGTGAACCTTAAGTATTGTCATCACTGATCCCTATCATATAATTTGAAAAAAATTGAATGATAAATGATTAGAAGCAAGTAGAACAAATAGCAACTTTGAATTTGAGAAGTTCTTCTTCAGTGTTTCATGTAGTAATAAAAGTTGCTTGGGGCTTTGAGGAGATAGCCTTTATGCTGTTTTTATTTAAATACTCACTCCTCCCATTTCATTATGTGCATTTGTTTGGATGCATATCTTTAGAGCGTTGAATTGTTTATAGTAAAAGGTGAAAGAGAATGTTACTTTTTTAATAAAAGTTGAGTTATTTATACTAATTGAGGAGATAGAAAGTAATATTCTCTTTCATATTTTACCGTAAACAATTCAATGTTCTAAAGATCAGTGCTCGAACAAATGCACATAATGAAATAGGATGGAAGGAGCACAAAACTTGCTTTCCCCTCCATTTATTATTTGATATCATTGTGTTTACAATCTTATTCATTTTTTAGTAACCTTATAATTGCTTGTGCTTCCAATTTTTAGCTTACCCTTTCTTGTTATAGAAAGATATGTACCCATCAAATGGAGAATAGCAAGTAAGATATGATTGAGGTGGTGGAGATTGTTGATTTTGGATGCTATTGACTAAAACAGGAAGTACATATTAAAGTAAGTGATCACTCGTATCAACATTCCATATATTTGACAATGATCAAATTTAGCTACATGGGATTATATCTATTTCTTTCCTTTTTAAGCTTATATGAAACGTACTATATATGATATTCTATGTGATTGTGTAGCAAGTGATTAATGTTTACAACAAATTTAAGTTGGGATACTTATTGTTGAAGGTGCAGATTATGGATGAATCTGGCAAGGAAATCGAACAGTATATTTTCCTCCTCCAACTCAATCAGTTTGTTTGGTTCTTTCAAAAGATGGGGTATGTTCGGTCATGAGGCTATGTATGATAAAAGATGGAGCAGTTAGGTTTATGTACATTCATTATACCTAATATTTCATGTGCATCCTATTAATTCATTTTCTTTCTTTTGTTTTTTTTTTAAACAGAGAATGTAGATGTCAAACCATTTAAATCAAGCATAACTCTCAGCATTTTTAATGATGTGGTAGAAGAAGAAAATGTGGAGGAGTTAATTAACCTAGGTTCTTAAGAAAATAGAGATAATGATATATAGATGAAAGTGAAAGAGGAAGCTAGGGTTGAGGTTGGGATGACATTTATTTTGGAAAAAGCATTTTTATTTGTGAATTCTATGAAAAAATTAATAAAATTGAACTGAAAAATGTTGCCTTTATTATGTTCAGCACAAATGTAGCATTTGTAGTATTTACTATGGAGAATTGTTTTTAATGTTTCATTTGGAAACTCATCTGTGTTGAATACAGATCACTTAGGTATATGTATGAGTATGACTGACTTTGGCAGGCTACTAGTATCTAGAAGTTAGTTTAGGCTTATGTAATTCTTCAGCTGCACATGACAGTTCCACTTCTCTGAGAATGACTCTGAATAGGCATTTTAACTCTATATCATGATAATCTGTGCCACTCTTCTTTGTTCAATTGTACTTGTACTCTTGTATGCATTAATTGTATAATCAGAGTGTGACTTTTGGAGTGATCAACTCATCATTCTCCTTTAGCATTCTAGGTCATGCAGTTCCACTTAAAGCCCTCAAAATAAGCTGGAGAGACCTTGTTCGTCCGCGGGGATGTTCCCTAAGGATACTAACCGGCATTTTCTTTGTCTTAGAGGTACAATTTGGATTTGTGTGTAAGGGCCTCATAATTTAGACGAATTTTTGATCTGTTGTTATTATGCAAGCTATACCAACTTCATCGAAACTTGATTTATTATGCCTTTGATGCAAGTAGAATATTGAAAAAAATAACTATTTCTTCCTCAAGATTATACTCCATAAGAACTAGATAATACTTGGGAATATTGTTGAACAATACTACTAATATAAGAGTGTTGGTCTGGAAGAATTAGATTGGTGTATGAGGTGATTACACCAATTACCAAATTTTCAAGTTTTTTTGAAATATTACAGGTCAAGAATCTCGTAAGTTTGCTAGAATAACATGTCATCTACTCTTAGTGAGAGAGCAGTTAAGTTGTTCAAGTGATTATTTGAGTGCCTTTTACACATACAGATTGATAGAAATGTATGCAACAAGTAGTATGTTGTGTAGGTGAAAATAGACTGAAATATAAATATGTAGAATATAAATAATATAGTCAATGTTACATGGTTCAGGAAGCCTCCTACGTCTACGATCAATCTCGAAGATTGATAATCCACTAACTTGAATTTTCTCTTCTTTAGACTGGTACCAGTTACAAGAACAAGTCAAGAACTAGACAAGTCCTGTTCATGAATTAATGGGCCGTGACCCTTACAACTTATAAATTCGAGATTCTTCGTTCTCAGAGCTTTACAAGACTAAGCTATGGAGGAAGAAATTAGAACTAATTTATAATGCAGTTCAGGACTAGTGTATAGTTCTAGGAGTTCTAAGCTTTTAGATATAGCTATGAAATACTCCCTCCGTTCCTCTTTACTTGACACGTTTTTTTTATTATAATAGACTCTTGAATATAAAACGTGTTAACTAAAGAGGAACGGAGGAATCTGAAATCTCAGAAGGCTAAGTACTTGAGAGATTCTAGGATTTTTGAGCACTTGTTCGTTGAGAATGATGGCTTGAGATTTTTGTAGAGTTTTTGCTTGAATAATTTCCCGTAGAGATTCTTGAATGGATGAGTTGATTTCTCTTTCTAACACTTATGAAATAATAAGATAGTTCCAGACCAAGTTGATCTTCTATAGGACATGTCGTTAATAAGACCTTAACCTTTACTTGGCAGATTAACTGTCCTAACCAACAGATTGACTACATCAATCTGTGTATCAAACTGTATCTAAAGACTTAAACAAATCTATGTGTGTTTCGATAAACATTATCATAATTAATTTTAAAGGTTCCCAACAAAGAGGTATTTTCCCAATGTATAGCACCTTAAATAGTTGTGGAAGATGTGTATACGCCTAAAATTAGCATTTCCTAGAGAAAAAATTGTGAAGTGTCAAAATGGGATTGTAGGAGCTTATAGGTTGTCCTTGAAAAGGAAAATATTTCGGATTTCTGAGATAATGTATAATTTTGATGATATTTTTGGGAAAGTGCAATATCTAATTGTATCCAAACATGTTGACTTAGTTGTACTAATGTCATATTCTAAATTCTTACAGAAATCTATGAAAAGTAGTCTGGTAAGAGAAGAATTGTTCGCTTTTGTTCGATCATTTCAAGGAGAGAACATCATTGGGGTTATTGGTAATGTATGATTTTTAGAAGTTGGTAGTGCAACTCAGGCTATACATAACCAGACCTAGTTTATGAAATGGGGTATTACCTTCATTCAAGTTTGGCTTAGTTTATTAGATTGAATATCTTATATACTATTATTTACTTTGTACTTTAGACTCTTCTTTATATTTCATTTTTTGTTTGTGTAAACTTTTTTGAAGATTAGTATGGTATTTATTGTCTGAACTATATGAAGCCACAAGCTTGCTAGGGGCATAGTGGCTTTCTCAATCATTATTGTGAAGCATGTCACAGTTATTCTAGGTGATTTCACATCACTTTTACATGGAATGCACAGCAAAAGCTTGGTGTTTTGTTCTGTTTGAAGAACTCGAACAAAAGGCCTCTGTAATTATATGCACACTGTATATACAAGAAAGCCGAACCATCTCTTGAATTTGGCTTCTGTTTCAGATGTCAGGTCTGGTTTCCACATCAACCTTTAATATAACCATCTCGTCCAAGGTTATGACTAATTTTCCCTGTTGTCCATGTTACTAGTGAATTCACTTGACAGCTACCGACAGCGTTATAATATACAGGATTTCCTTTTACAACGTGGTGAGGGTATACTATTCTTAATATGAAACCTTTTTTAGTTATTCTCTTATGAAAGGAGTGCACATATAATTTGATATCTAATTGTGATGATTGGATCGAGTAAACAAAACCTTCTTGTTCTGTTGCGCAATTCTGATATGTAATATGTTTACTCGTGCATGGTTATAAGTCTGGGCTGTGCTGTCTTGAGCAGATGATCGACCATCTTACCGCTTTCCTTTTTGTTTAACACTCAATTTTGAAACCAAATTAAGAAAGAGCATAAAGCCTTTATTATGATATTATTTCCTTCAATTCTCCATTAATTTCATCAACACTCACTCTCATCATAATCTCTCTCTCCTTAATTAGCTTCTTCCTAACATCTTCACACTATACATATATCATTAAGAACAAAACATTACATTGCTATGCATATATATAAAAAGTATAGAAATCGAAGGAGCTTACAATTTTGCAAAATAGTATAATTATATGATTGAGAACAAAACATTACATTGTTATAAGACGATGAGGATTTCCCCGGCCGGAGCTAAGCGAAATCGTAGACTAACTGCATTGTGAGGAAACGAATACGATATCGATCAATATCTCAAGTGTACCATTGAATGAATATATATGGATCATATAGTTCGCATTGAACATTTTTCATTTTAGCTGGGGAAAAGGAAAGATTCGATATATATAACACACAGACAGGTTCATGAGGCTCGACAACGGGAGATCTACTTGGAAAACACTTGATCGATATTCGAATGTTTTATTTAATAAAATTAAGGAGTTTTCAAGAATCATATATATATATACACTATAATTATCTAATGTGTTATATCTTCTGCACATATACTTAACAGAAATTCTCCACTGATGATCAGGATGATAATAAGAATACAACTCTTTTATTTGATAAAGAAAAATCAATACAAAGTTGTTATACTCCCAAACTTTATGATAAACAAACATGCATCCTTCACATGTTGGGTATTATACTACAAAATTTAGAACCAAACAATATTCCTATATGCCATCAAGCCCTTATGACAAATTAAATCTAGCAACAATCTAAATCAATAATCTATAGCCTATAGGTATCGAATAAGTGCTAGATAAATTAACCACCTCTTCTCAAATTTCCCCCCTTTCACATTGCTAAATCTAATCTAATGCTATTCGATTTTATATCAAGATACATCCTATTATAGACCATCAAAAAACCAAGTAAATTTCCTTCAAAAAGAACATATGAATACGTATACTTTTACAACTAAAGAACATAACCTTAATTTAAATCCATCATAAGATCATGAACTAAAATATCAGCAACAGACGGTAAATGAAGATAGTTTATTAACATCAGTTTTAATTATACCCAAAAAATCCACTTGATTGGGAAAAGAGAAAATCACATGAAATATGGCTAACATATTAAGAAATCCTTTATTTTATGGAGAGAGGCTAGATCTCAAGAATCAAGATCCCTCACATAAAATAAAACAAAACCCAGATTTTGCTAGCTTGAATTATTTGAAATTCGAGAGAAATCATACAGGATAATAATAAATAAATGAAAGTTGATTTCTATTTCTTTTCATATTTGCAGTTATTTTATTGAAGCTAAAAAATGCACCAATTTAAGTAGTGTTTTTTCCGTTGAACCAGAAGAGAATGCAGCTGGCTCACCAAACTTGGCCGGCCCTCTACACTCTCCAATAACAACATCAAAAGTCACGCCTACCTCCCACAATCAATACATAATTAAATATTTCAAGAAACAATAGATCGACTTGTGTGTGATCTAAACCTAAGAGCTAGGGTTTTCAATTCTATTTTATCTTTGTGATATCTAAACAAGATATAGCTTGCAATTAGCTAGATATATATATGATGATTTTTTTTCCTTCCACATAAAGAAGAAAAGGAAAGAGAGAGCCAAAACAACAAAACCAAATGGGAAAATGAGGCTTTTCTCACTATCGTTGTGTGTATGTGTTGCTAATTGAGCAAAAAGGGCGGTGGCGTGTGACATTTTTCATGTCTTCATCAGCTCATGAGAGAGATAGAAGAGAGAGTATGTATATATGACAGAGAGAGAAGTGAGCACACGTATATACAAATGTATAATTATATATACAAATGCCTGCGTGTGCTCACTCTCTTCTGTCACTCTGAATCACTCTCCTCTCCTTCTTCTTCACTTCTTCTCATTATCACTAAACACTGCACAAACATATATACACAAAAAATATCTTATGAGCGAAAAATGAGTATTCGTGAGGGTATATAACCAGATCTGCATCTGCGGAAACAAGAATAATGTCTTCAATAACTAGTAGCTAGCTAGGGTTTTCTTTAGGTGATTGGAATGGATATATAGTCAACAATCATACAAAGTACTACTCTCAATCTCTCTCTCTCTCTCATGTCTGATGATCTTTTGCATGCTTAATTGGAGCACAGTTGCAATATTTAAGGGTGATAAAGTGCTCAAAGCGTCGGCTCACCTCTTCAACACACACACACACACTAACAAAGACAGAGATGGAGAGAGAGAGAGGGGGGGAATGAATGATGGCATGTGACCACTTAATTTGAATCCTCACCACTTGCTCTGATTTCTTGTCGTGTGTTGATGTCTCTGATGATTTATGATTGATGTTTGATGATTTCTAGCTAGGGCACATTAGAGCTGTCAAAACCGGCCCGAAATGGCCCGGCCTACCCGCATTTAGAGCTGGGTTGGGTTCAAAATTTGATGGCCAAAAAAATCTCAGACCTAAATTACCCAGCCGTGGCCCGACGGGCCAAACGGCCCGTGGGCCAAAACAACTCTATAAGTTATGGGCTAATTAGGCCTAGTAATTAAGTATATATATTTTATTTATTTAGAAAGTTAATTTTAGGGTTAACTAAATTTTATACTATTTATTTTGTAACTTTTGTTTTAGGAAAATAATAACATGTGTTTTTCTTTATTACTCTCCATCTTTATTTTATTTTGATAATAATAATTTTTACATAATATTTAATTTTATAACTATTAATAAATCAAATATCACTCATATTGTAGCTTTGTAGATGTCGTTTCATTACTTTAAATAATTTATTTGGACACCAAAATTATTAATTTAAAATTTTATTATATGGGCCTTTTGGCCCGGTGGCCCGTAAAGGACTGGACTGAGCTAAGATTTTGCTGGCCCATCAAAATTTCGGGCTAGCCCAACCCGGCCCAAAATGAAACGTTGGCTCGGCCCGGCCCGGCCCGGCCCGACAAATTTGACAGCTCTAGGCACCATACATGTCATTATTAGGACACCTCCTACTCGGTGCCCTTGCTTGCCTTTTCCTTTCCCCTTCCCTTTGCCTTTCTTTTTTCTATGCCAACCAAATTAATGGAGACTCATGTTTTAACTAGTTCTAAATCAATTAAATATTTTAACTATGTAATCAAACTCACTTAATAAAAATGTTGTCCAGAAAGACTGTTATATATATATATATATTCTACAAATAATTTCCAATTGTGTGCGTGTATATATATATATATATATCTAATTATTTGTAACACAATTTCACTAAATGATGTTCCTCAAGGTCATGATTTATTGATTTACACGTATTATTGTAGGTCCCGAAACGAGTATATGAGTGTATGGAGGAAATACATCGGTTTAAAATTTTCAGATTAAAACCTTTTCAGTGAGCCTCTTAAATCTGAAGGGAGGTAACTTTAGATAGAGTAAATTAATTTAGATAGCAATCCTTCAGTCTACGCTGAGTGTTGGACTGGTGGACTAATATCTTAAGTATACATGTGGAAGTGGTGGTTTGAAAGCTTACTCGTTTGTAGAAAACTTAATGTTTTATGTTCACTTTTCTTTTAATCAGTATTTAGTTTATGCAATATAGCGTCAGACAATAAAATATTGAATGTAAATAGCAAAAACACAAGATATGGTTTGCGTGGTTCGGAGATAAAAACTCTTACGTCCACGTGTCTCGATGTGAGTCGAGGGTTTCCAAATAATTGAAAATTTGTCTTACAGTGATCAACCTTGAAGGTTAGATGCACAATATTGTCTGATCACTTCTAGCTATGAACTTAATTTAGGCTAGAGCTATTTCTTCGGTTACAAAGTATATCTCTTCTAAGAACACACAGTAAGTGTTAACTGAAAGCTTAGAGTGTTTTTGAACTTGAGAACTTGAAAGCTATGAAAGTTGAGAGCGAAAGAGCGATAGAGAGTTCGAAAGCTTGGGTAACCGATGTTTGAAGCGTTTGAAGTAGCGGGGTATATATAGAGATCTCTCAAAAATATATCCGTTGTGAGAGAAAGCTTCATTTGAATTCTTCATGTTGGAGTCGTCGTCCTTTTTGCCATTTTTGGTGTCTGCAACAAGATCTTGCTTCACCTACTGAGATCTTTTCCTGACTTTAGTTCTGGATTTCAGTGGACGACATTTCTTTGATTCAACTAACTTCAACTTCAAAATTTCAGGCCATATCTTCAGTGGTATGAACCTTCAGTTTTGCCATATAGACTGAGTTCAAAAGAATTTCAGTGGCTTGTCTTGATCTTCTGTCTTGAGTCCTTCAGATTGTACAACTAAACTCCTTAACAAGTGAGTTCTAAAACAATACTAGAGACAAGATTTCAATTTTAAACTTAATATATCATTATTTCAGGGAGGTTTTTGAATTTGAATCAAAACCATTTAAAATATTTCCCAAGACTAGGGTATTAAATAATCAAATTGAGATGGTTCATGATAACAAAAATTATGGTACATCTAATGTGTGTGTATATGTATATTAAGTTTTGATTCCAATTTCTTTATTTGCTTTTCTTTACTTCATCAAGTTCAATTTAATTAGTTTAATTTCGTCATAGTGAATTAACATTAAATTTCAGTTTTATTTGATAATAATCGTTTATTATGATTGATAAATCCATATATGTTTTTAAAACATCAATTTTAATAATTAATGTTAATTCAGTTTTACCACACACAACATATTTTGTTAAATGTCTAAATTTAATACTAAAATTGATTAGGATTTGATTGATGTTAGTTAGACTGTCAACCCAATCCAACTTTGATCACATCATCGGATCCCACCGATATAAATATATTTCGTACACTTGTACTGATTAATTAATACGAGCCACATATTATATTATGATATATATATATTTTGACTATTAAAAATGATTATAATATAATTTAATTATTTTATTAGTGAATAAATATGAATTATTCAAATTTATTTTTGTTACAAGAAGATATATTTTAGAACCATACGGCCTATTAAATATTTTTTTTGTAGTTTTTCTTGCTACTCATTTGATCCAAGTGTATACTAAACAATTAATAAATATATATGCACGTGTTGACCAAGTCTTCATCTTTATCTCCCTTTACCAAACACACCTTATGATATAATTAGTGCTGAATTAGTTAGTTTTCTTTAAATAATAATAATTGAAACCTTCGGAAATGATTGTCAAGTATAAGGAGAAGAATAAAAGGTGTACATTGGATTGGGTTATACATATATATATATATCTAGGGGCATGAGATTGATTAGGTGCATGTTTGGTGAGGAGCAGTTAATGTACATCTCTCGATCTACTACTCTAGCTCAGCTACAGAAATCCAATTTCAAGGACCACAATTAATTAATTAATATATTCTGCCGCTTCCTTATACAATCAATCATAACCGAACACATCCATGACAGAGATAGATATAATAAGATAACAGGAGGACTATGACAAGAGAAGAAATTATATGTTGGTGGGCTATAAGCACTAGTTTTCTACTATGAAACTACACATTGCAGGCCCAGAAGAATATATAACCCAACAGGCTAAGGCTAATAGTAAATGTCCTACTACGCAGGTTAGGAATTGATGAAATATTGTCCAACCAATCCATCATATAGAAATGAGGTTTGGTTTTAATAAGGAAAATAGAGAAGATTACATTAGTGGCGTGCAGGTGGTGAAACAAAGTAGCACATGAATGTCGTATTAATATTTAAGTAGAGGAGGAGATAGTAGTAGCAAGAGAAATGGGCATGAGGCAGAGTCCCTTTCCCTGAAGATATTGCATGGCAGAACCCATATCCTCCTCCAAAAGCTTCGCCACCTTCTGCTCCGCCCTCTTCATTCCCTCCGCCTCCGTCTCTGTCTCCCCATTCGCTCCCTGCATTAATTAATATTCATCTCAACCCATACAAACCTATCATCAATTATCATAATGTGTCTTTATATATAGTCCCAAAGAAAGAAGGAGCAAAGGTAATGCGTGCATTGGTCTTATTTATTACCTGTTTGGGTTTGAGTCATCGACTAAAAGAAAGAAAGTAGATTCATGATATGAGCACAAACTTCAAGTGATGCATGCTCAAGATATAATGTGACATGTAGATATATTCATTTAACCATGAAGTAGGGAGTGGAGGGGAAAGGGGTTTTAGTTGAATGAAAGAAAGGGGATGAGATAGTATATGAAAAGTGGCACGCGTGCTACCTTTATGGTTTTGTTGTTTTGTGGGTGGAGATTATTAAGATTCATTCTTACAGGACAGCAACCACTCGTGGCGTGGCGTGGGCTTGCATGCTAATCTTTCCTTCCCTTTTCATGCCTTTTTTTCTCTATATATATAGCATATACGGTTTCTTTAACAAAGAAAAAAGAGTCCATCTATTATAGGTATACCCTAAAGATCCTTTGTGTTACTAGAAAATATGATCAAATATTTAATCAGAATATGGGGCATGGAAGAGTGTATGTATAGACTTTTTTTTCCAACATGTGAGAATTTGAAGATTCATTTACTTTTTTTGCTCTTTTCTTGATTCCACTCCTACAAGTTTTTGGGAACATACATGTTATAGTTAGGAGATAGTAAACGAATTGACTCGAACCGAAATACCATAATATTCAACTCTTATTTGTTAACTATTTGAACAATTTGTTTCGATATAAATATTCGACTTATTTACTTTAATTTTAAATAATATTAAATATTAATTTAAAAAAAATCAAAATTGAATTCAATTAGTTGCTATTTGTGAGATCTCACTCTTATAAAAAATTAAATAGTAGACCACAAAATATTTTTTAGTATAGAAAATAGGTTCAACTCTTAAACAATATTTATATACATGAACTATTATTTATATATTTCATGATATTTACTAATATCGAATAGAATTAATATCATGATATTCTATTTGATTTGAACACTTATAAAATCGAAAAAATATTCATATTTGAATCTTTATCATAAAATATTGAATTCAAATCACCAATTTGAAATCAAAGTTCTAGGTAGCTACATGCATGTATTAGGCTAGTATACACACACAATTTTTCACTTTATTTACGTGAGACTATATATTGTTGAGCTTTTAGCATATGCACACTTCAATAGATGCTAATTTCGACAAGTTATATACATAATTAAGACAATTTTATATCATTTCCAGTCCGTTGGCTTTTTTCTTTTTAATAAAGAAGACAATTATTACCTAATCCTGAATCGTACTATAAACTTCAAGTCTTGGACACTTGCCTTCGTTTTTATTGCATATTATTTATTTTAATAGCGCACTCTAATTACCTAACACTAAATTAAAGTATATAGAAAGAAAAAAGTATGTTCACAATTAATTAAGAAATGATTATATATTACCTGAGAGGATGAATCACCAAGTAGTGGGGCAGCAGCACCCCCTAATCTGCTGGTGCTAAGTACCTGCACTCAACAAGTTAATACACTTAATTCTAATCATAATTAAATATATAAATTCACTCTATTAACATAATCATAAATTTCATGAGTGAGAGAGAGAGAGAGGGAGTACTTTGACTTGGAGCTGTAGAAATTTAACATAATCGATGATCTCATCCAACATCGAGGCTTTGTCTGTCTGTAAAGCAATAATTAAATTCCAAATTAGTACTAACCCAAGAGATAATCAGTCATCTCATAAACTACTTAATTAATCGAATTATTATCCAATTAATACATATTCCTTTCCACATCCCGAGACATTAAATTAATAGTAAGCCCCATCATTATTAAAGTGATTACTAGATTTGTAAGAACTCTGAGTCAGTCAGCATCAGCTGATTGTGATTTGTCCTCTCCCATCTTTACTTTCTCTGCCAAACACTTTCCCTCCCCGACACGTGCCACATGTGCCACCCCCCTCTTATTTATTTATTAATTATTTTCCTAATGATTTTACTAATCAGCACGTGACAGTATATTTTTGCAGCAAAAAAAAAAAAGAAGAGAACAAATCCCACTTTTAATCTCCTTTTAAATAACAGTAAATCGCTCAAATGAAAAAAGAGAATAAACGGGAAGCTCTTGTTAAAGATGTCAGCTTGTAACTCGCATCACCAGCACATAAATAATTGATTAACCAATTAGATTCTGTTTGGATTATTTTGATTTTGATTTAAAAAATATTAATTATAAGAAAAAAGAGAGGCAAAAATACTAAAAATGTGGGTGGGGAAGGAAAGTATTACCCTATTAGCATTAGGTACAAGCTCCTGTAAAGCCTTCATTCTCTCCGCAATTCGCTCTCTCCTCAACTGCCCACATTTCATTTATCAAACAAAATCAAATCCAATATTCGCCCAACTAATTACAGAAAAGGTATGTATATAAATATTGTTAAATAATATTAATAAATTGAAAATTAATATTAAGAGAAAAAGCAGAGGAGTCACCCTTTCAGCAATACTATGAGGGTCGGTGGCCTGCCCTCGCCTCGCCCTCACCCGCTGCCTAGGCTGCGCCGCCGCAGAGCCTCCAAAGCTATCAGCCTGTAGTGAAATCCCATGCTAGCTTGTGAGCTGTGATGCTTTTCTTTTTCGATCTATTTTGCATAAAAATTAATGTAGGTTAAACCTGAGATTGATGGAAATGTGGAGGTTGATTCGTTGACTGATTTAGCGACCCCGAGAAGCCATTGAAGAGAGCTTTAATCGACGAATCGTTTTCCTGCGCTGATTAGAAATTAATTAACTCGCGAGTTTGATTTGAACCACATTCTCTTGACGATTCAATTGCATCAACCGCGCGTGTATCTCTAAATAAAATAGAAAAAGCGAAAAAAAGAAGGGAAAAGCCGACCGAAATGTCAGGCTGGAAGGAGGAGCCGTCGATGACGGCGTCGGGTTCCGTCGGAGAGAGAAGATCGTTCGCGGCGGTGAGACTGCTCGAAATCAGTAGCTGGTGCTGAAGCATCATAGCTCTAGCGGCGCCGCCGCTGCTGAGCTGGTCGTCGGGCCAGGGGAAGGCGGAGGCGGAGGAAGTGAGGGACATAATTTGGTGGAGAAAGTCGTCGTGCGACGGCGGCGGATCAAATTGGGAAGGATCGTGAATCTCTTGGAGCGACGAGATTTGATGCTGGTGCAACAATGAATTGAGGTTGTTCATGGTAAAAGAAGATAATGAAATCGGCGGCGAAATCTCAGTAGGGATTTATAAGAGGAAGAGAGAAAGAGAGAAGACAAGGGAGCATGTTTGGGGGTTTGGGAATGTTGGTGGAAAAATGGGCTTTCTCTTCTCTTCTTCTCTACCATAACAAAGCAACTGTCTGTCTCTCTCTCATTCCTTTTATGCATAGTTAACAACACAGTAAGATTATTATTTTTATAATTAAAGAAACTATTTTTACATCAAAATCATTGTATTGATATGAAATGATCATTCAATTCATATAATATAAGCTTTTTATGTAAAGCTCTTCCTTTGCTTTTCTTGTTTTGTTTTTGTTGACGGGTAAGCTGGAAAGTAAATACCCACCGAGTGCAGTGCTGCTTAATGTATTATAAAGTGTTGACTTATTATATCACCATTTTTGCAACTCCTCTTTATCTTCATTATCTTCTTCTTTCAAGTTTCAAAGCCAAATTCCCCAATTAAGAGAATCCTCTTAAAAAATACTACATCCTTTGAAGAAATGGAACAACATCGAAGCAAATTCAGTTTAATTATTTCAAAAGTATAGCTTTTCCAGAAAAAAAAAAAAAAGACAGAGAGAGGCTGTGATCCGGAAATAAAGAGGGAGATGAGATGAATATGCGAAATCCGGTTGCCTGTTGCCCCGTTATATTTGGGCCTGGCCCAAAGTAATTCTCGTTTTAAGGAATTTGAAATTGGGCCAAGAGTTTTACTGATTTTAGCCCAAAACAGAGGCCCAAGTTTCATTACCTTTATCTTCTCTCCCACATTGGCTAAAGATATATTTCAATGACAGTATATAATTGAAGAAACTCGTTACAAGTTTGTCCCTTCGGGGACATCCGATAAAATTGGAACGATACAGAGAAGATTAGCATGGCCCCTGCGCAAGGATGACACGCATAAATCGAGAAATGGTCCAAATTTTTTTTTGATTTTCGAGATATTTGCGTGACCAATTTAGGTTTTAGTATTATTTTGGGGGGTTTCTTCTTCTCTAGGAGTCCTCAGCGACGGATGCGTATGTGAACTAATAATCTGCATTAGAAGGAAGAAAGGAGTGCAGTAAGTGCAGATTTGTATTACTGGTTCTGCATTTTCCCCCAATTTGCAATACTGTAACGGTGAATCCTCGCTCCTTTAATTAAATGTTTAATCGAACAAGTGTACTCTTTGATCATTATATGGGCGACTTTGAGTTTTAATTTTATTTTTTGTAATTCGTGAAAGGCTAGTTGTTTTTACTACTTTGAGTTTTGTATTCTATGATTCTATTACGTTTTGATGCTGTATTAGGTTTATACTGACTATTGAATCGGCGATGTATCTAATTTTATGAGTTGAATTTGTTTTATCAGTGTTTAGGTGCTGGAAATGAACAAAGGAGGGGTGGGTATGGGAGGTGGCGGTGGCGGTGCTGCTGGTCCCACTGCTGCTGCCGCAGCTGCAGCGGCCCAGAAGCAGAAAACGCTTTTGCAAAGGGTGGATACCGACGTTACGAGTCTTGTCGATAATTTCGGATTCCTGGTGAACGTAGCTCGGGTATGCTTGCTCATCTCTCACTTCATGGATATGTATGTGTTTATCTGTGTGTGGTTGAATTCAGAGAATAATTCTTTTCGTATATTTGATCTTTCTGAGCTTTTGCAGCCTAAGACATCTCTGTTTCCCTCATACTAGTTCATTGATATGTATGTGTTTGTGTGTGGTTGGATTCAGAAAATAATTGTTTGAGTGCATTTGATCTTTCTGAGCTTTTGCAGCCTAATGCATCATTGTTTTCCCTCATTCATTCTAATAGATAGAGAGGCCAGACCCAATGAAGACAACGAGAACTTTCTTGATCCACATAACTTTACTTTCTCTTTTCATAAGCTTCTCATTAATCAAAGTGTCTCTCTTGCTCAAGCACATCTTAAGTTGGAGCACTTTCGTGATGAATGTACATTTGATCTGAATCCATGCTTTTCAGGTGAACGATCCACCAGTGCGAAACTCCCAAGAATCCTTCATGATGGAGATGCGTGCTGCCAGAATGGTTAGTAAAATTCTTGAATCTTATTTCCTCTTCTTAATAATCTCCCACTGTTATAAATGCATTCATCTGCCTCTCTCTCTACATTCTGTGTATCTGGTCCACTATTTATAGATATGAAAAGGCATTATGTCTGTCTCTTTATGTGTACTCTAATTTGACCATATGGGGGAATGGAAATAAGGTCCAATCGGCTGACTCTCTGCTCAAGCTAGTTTCGGAGCTCAAACAGACAGCGGTTTTCTCTGGGTTCGCGTCTCTGAACGACCATGTAGACGAACGGACCGAGGAGTTCAATAAACTGACGGAAGATACGAATAGCAAGTTGACTAGAATTGGAGAAGAGACAGCCGCAAGCCTCAAGGAGCTCGAGCACCACTACTATTCTTCCACCATTAGAACCAGCATTGCTCCTGAACCTTAGAACAAGATCCTAAAGTGTAACAATCTGGGTGCGTGGATATTGCCTTCTTACATGTATTTAGAATTTGATCTCTAGTCATTGGTGCAAGTGAAATGCAAAAAACTGATATATCAACGTTTTCTTATGATATAAGCTGAATATATTGAATTTCCATCTATACATTAGATGGGGTATTGTGTTAAACTTTAATCATATGAATATTATTTTGTGTCACTACTCACTACATTGAAAATGTAAGGCTAAGATTGAAAATAGAACTCCCAGAGAACTGATATTAGATAGTCACACGATAATTATCTCAAGTTCTCAAAATGTGGTGTATAAAACTAAAGTCTTGTAAATCACTTCCGTGTAAGATGCAAATGCAATAAAAGAAAGAGTGTCAAATATCGAGTGGGCACGGTAATTTCTTCACTCGATGCCTTTGATAATTGATTGATTTCAGAAGTAACAATTTGGCAACGGCATCAACCTAATCTTGCTTCTCTTCGTAGCACCTTCAAAGACATTAAAGCAATAATTTCAGTGTTAACTTTAGCAGATCAGATGCCGTCTTATATTTTATTAGTTCAATTTGAAGTTCAGACTGCATAAAGGTAGCTTCAACTAGGATCAGGGTTTTCCTACTTTTCTAATCTTCTGCAAACATGAGAGACTGATAAGAGGACTAGAGTCAAGATTCTTATATGTCGTGTTGAAGATTTAGCATGCCCGTGAAGTTGTAAGAAGCTCTTCTCAGTTATTTACCAGAAGCTTCTCTCTTAGAAGAAGTAAAATGAATAGCTGAGATTGTTAAATCAAAGTGCAGATACTTCCAAGTAGGTATAGGAATAAGCTTCAAATTCACAGACTGTAAAACAATTAGCTTACCTCGTTTCATAAATATTGTTCAGGTTCTTACAAATGATGTTAAACAACATAAACATAGTTTAGGAATACCTCTTCAGCAAATTTGATCAAAATAGTAGTCCTAGGTCGCTGTTGCCCATCAACGGGAACAAAATGAGCGGTTACAACAGCTGGAAAGCCTGAATTATCTAACACTCCCTTCAAGATTGGAAGAAACCCAGATATTAGATGTATCTACCAATGAAATATGAGTTAGAAGTTAAAAAGCACTGTATAATGTGCTCCACGCATACCTTCACGATTCCAGAAGCAAAAGCTCCACAATTGAAGGCTCCCATATCTTTGGGGATAGAAATAAATCTAAGATGTCAAATGACAAGTCAGCAGGTAATTTCAATAAAGATAGCTATTAATTAGAACTCAAATCGAATAAAACCTGTTGACAAGAAGTTCTTTCTCACTGATCATATACTCATCTTCATGTTCTGTGCCTTTTTCAAGAGAGTCAGCCGCCTGAACATATGATCATAAGAAATTGAACCTTTACTGACTACTCTTTACAATTTTATTCATAGGATAAAAAAAAGGGGGCTATTAAGGACGATCAAATTAATCCTCCCATCTGGATCACAAATGTAGTCCAAGTTTAATGCCATCTTAATTATTATATTTTAATGTTGCAAAAATAGAAGTTGGGAAAGAAAATGAAATATTTGAATCCACAAATCAAAGACCTACTCAACCAATCTATAGCAGAAGGCAGGATCACAAGGCTTTCAAGCATTCACAATCACTACAAACAACTATGTCATCCATCATATATACGAGTAAGAAACAGTTATGAACCTCCAATAAATGGTGTAAGAAAAAGTTTGCATACCAACTACAAGTTTCATGAGAGAACCAAAAATATCAAACATAACAAGTTTCAAGCATAGAGATCACTAAGAGATTGAAGACATTCTGCAGATTCCTACATGTAAGAACATATTAATAATTATCTCAAATCTCAATGCTATAGAGCAGTACGATTATCCATTATACTGAACCTCAACTTCTATGAAACAAATTTAGAATTTTTTAAACAGGTCAAAATTGATAGTTGATCATTCTTCACAATATGGAATCTAGTGGTCTCTAGGAAGTCAGAAAATGAATGTTTTGAAGTACCGAAGGAGCTTTATATGACTTGCTTACAGATTTTGATTTCATCATTACAGTTTATCATGATTTATGGATAAAAAACACAATTCCTAAGATGATTGGTGACAATCCAAGCTCATTAAAGCAGAAATTTCCACCAGTCATCAAACATACTTCCTAGAAACAAGGTTTTGGACCACAATGAATTAAACCAAATGTGAGAATGCAGTAGAAATAAGATGTAATCGAACCTTTCCAAACAAGACCTTCCATACTGTACTGTGTATGAAGGATAAAATACCCAGTAGTCGTATCTCTCTTCTGTTACCCTATATCGTCAAAATGTTTGGAAGCAACATCAAAATTCAGCACCATTATCTCAAATATCGCAATAATATATCAATATGCATGATAATGTGTAGATCCAGAAACAAATTGAATCACGATTAGTAAAAAGAGTATATTTTTTTATCTTTCAATTAAGAAGTTTATGTGAAATTCATACTCCCAATACATTTCTTATACTTGGGCTGGATAGATTTGCTCAATCATCAAAATGCCAGCATTATATAGTGAAGCTAATAAATGAGAAATCATGCGGGTTTATTCTAACAATAGGCTCCACACCTTCTCCCTGTGGCAAAGAAGTTCCAGAACCCTAACTCCCACAGCAATACCAGCATCCTCTAACCTGAGACAGGAGGAAGTCATCATGTTTCCGCAAGTGTCAGTGCTTCGTGTTTAAGCATGTACAGTTAAGAGAAGTATCCGTTACTCTTATCAAGTCAAACATAAAACCATCCGCGGATGCACTTGTAGCATATAGCAACCCCACTTCCATTTTTAAATGCTTCCCATTTAGGGGAACTCCAACTGAGAAACTTTTGGAGCCAGATCATTCATAATGCAATGTCCAAATCAGTATATTTTTGTGTCATGTCTCACATTAGAGCAACTAAATTTATTAAATAAAATATAGTTAGTAATCCGAATATGGAATATCACTCAACAATAATCTAGTCATATCTACCTAATACTATTCATGCCAGCAAACGAGTCTAAGTTGATAATGCAATAGGCAACATCGGAGACTAGTGAATTACAATCACCTTCGTTCCAATTCTGCTATGTTGTCGACTTGTGTCTGATTGTACTGAACGAGCTCAGAGAACAAGAACGCAAATGCACTCAGACTAACCTGCAGAAATGCCTTTAATTCAGAATCTTCTCCACACCATTTAATATAAGAATTGAAGCATTTCTCAGATTTCGATAAAACTTTAAGCACCGCATCATGTCATTTTATTACACGCTACGGCGATCCCCAATCTAATTTCCAAAAGGATCGACGTGATCGATTTTAAAAATCATAAATCAAAAAAAGAAAAACATTAAACCTTTTCCAGCATTTGGAACGGAAATGAAAGAAAATACAAAAATATCTTCGTCGATCAATCCGATAACACTTGAGGAAATGACCCTGTGCCTTTATTTCGAAATTTTATTCGAGCGAAATGAATCTCAAGTGGTAAACGGAGCAGCAGAAAATTTGGATGGTTGAAGATCGGAGTTTGAGAAATACCTCTTGCTTTCCTTTACCCATGGGCTTATCGAGAACATTTGCATACTGCTTCATTTTACCAACACCTATCATCTCTCTATATCTGATCTCTCCAAAGTAGACTCTGTTTGAGCTACAAACCTGCAACAGTCTTCTTTATACCTCTCTGTCTTTCCCTATTTTATAATTTTGTTAGCTACTCATTCCATATTTTCTATTGTAATAAAATATAATTAATTATTTAAAATATAAAATATATATTTAAAAAAGGGTTAATTGTCTGTAAATTCATAAACTATTTGTAATTTTAGTTTTTTCTCATGATATTTTATTTTGACAAATTAATCCATAAACTTGATGTTCCTTTTGATTTTTCACACGATACTAAATTAGTTCCAAATTAAAATTAATGTGACAATTTAAATTCCCACGTGACAATATTAGAGAAGAAGTTGAATAAATTGAAAAAAAGAAGAAACACAAAATATCTCCAACACATATTTTTAAAAATGTGTCCATCCCACTCGACTTATTATATATATTATTTCAATTATTTTAGATATTTGAATAATATTTGACTAATCAAATGAATAATCAAAATTCCTATGGTGAATTAGTTACTAATAGTATAAAATTAGTTAATAATAGTATATCTAGATCAAAATAAATACAAATAACCAGAAATTGCTATTCACATAACTGAATTTTCATCCCTACTTGCAATACAAATATATGATTTTGTAATATAACATAAATCTAATCCACACTTTTATTCATAATTATGAATCATAAAAACTAAATTAGGAAAGAAATTATCAATTCATTTCATTTACCTATCAATCATAAAAGCGGAATCGAGAAAAAAAAATTGTCATTCTATTTCATACGTATTCCTTCTGCGTGTATCAATCATATGAATGAATCATGATTTTCATACCATTATAACATTCATTTCATTCCCTACATTATTCAATTATTTGGTTTCACCCAACCAATTCTACATTATTCAATTCTTAACTTATTTCATTTCACCCGACCAATCACTGCTTTTAATAATTTAGTAATTGAATATGTAAATCTTGTTGCATGCGTTATAATATAACGTAGATTTTGGGTGTTATTGACAACTCTAATGTTGTACTTGCATGTAAAGTAGTCAAAATGGGTTTTGAGTCTTGATTGATTGACCCCTTTTTTAGATGAATATTCTCAGCAAACAACGATCTCCCAAATCAAATCTTCAATCTAATTCAAGGAACTTCCTTCCAAACAACAATCTCCTCTTAATAAGACACATGCATAAAACAAACAAAAACAACATTAAAAGCATCAAGATCCAACGTTCCATTCACGCAGTGATGTGATTACCCTTTTCATCAAATTAAGTAGACTAATAATAACATGAGACAAAGGGATCAGTATCTTTTGTTTAGTATAAATAAGCATGCATACATCTTCCATTCTGCAGTACCACAACACAAATTAATTAAGAAAGCTCAAGCATGGCTAATCACAAAGCTCTGATGTCATCACTTCTTCATCTTCTTCTACCTCTAATCACAATCATCACCCGCTGTGAAGGTTCTTCCTCTGCTCATGATTCTGGTCATGGAGTGAAAGCTGCATACTGGCCTTCATGGCAAGCAGAATCTCTCCCACCCTCATCCATACCCACTCCCTACTTCACCCACGTCTACTACGCCTTCCTTCTCATCGACTCAACCACCTTCCAAATCTTGATCAACGCCAACGACGATCAATGGATGGGACCCTTCACCTCCACCCTCCACAGCGCCACCCCTCCCTCCAAGGCCATGCTCTCCATAGGCGGAGCAGGGGCCGTCCCCGCCACCTTCTCCGCCATGGCCGCCACCTCCACCACCCGCGCCTCCTTCATCCAATCCTCCATCGCCGCAGCACGGCAGCACGGCTTCGACGGCCTCGATCTCGACTGGGAATTCCCAAGCAACCCTCAAGACATGTCCAACCTCGCACTTCTCCTCAAGGAATGGAGCGCTGCACTCGACCAAGAATCAATGGCTTCGAACAAGACAAGGCTCCTCCTCTCAGCAGCGGTGTACTACTCCGCCAACGTGGCCTATCCCGTGGCGAGAACCTACCCGGGCGCCGACATCCGGAAGTTTCTAGACATTCTGAGCCCGATGTGCTTCGACTACCACGGCGGGTGGGAGCCTAACGTTACCGGGGCCCACGCCCTCCTCTATGATAAGACCAGCAACGTGAGTACCAGCCATGGCGTTGCGGAGTGGAAGAGAGTGGGTGTGGCGTCGAAGCAGATAGTGATGGGAATGCCGGTTTATGGGAGGACGTGGGAGTTGAAGGATCCGAATGAGCATGGGATCGGAGCTCCGGCGGTGGGGACGGGTCAAGGAGGAGGGGTGCTGGTTTACTCTGCTATTTTGGAGTTCAATGCTGGGAATAATGCTACTGTAGTGTTTGATAACACGACAGTGTCTACGTATTCGTATGTGGGGACAGATTGGATAGGGTACGATGATGTAACTTCGATCGAGTACAAGGTTAGGTTTGCAAAAGCGCAGGGGCTTGGAGGGTATTTCTTTTGGGCGCTTGGTGATGACAGCAACTGGACTCTTGCTCGAACTGGTACCTTATCTACTAGTATTCTTATTAATTAATACCCTATATATATTCTTAATTCTTTGTGTTTTGACTATTACTTACTCATGAGAAAGATGATGGTTTGCTTTGTGCATTGCAGCTTCGATGACGTGGGACAGTGCAAATTGATGATGATGATGCTGCTGCTTTAAATTTGGTGTTCCTTTATGTGTGTGGAAGTGTTGTAATCTAAATTACATTATTTTGTTCTATTTGTGGAGTAATATTATATAGCCCTGCCTGTTGTATTCTTATCATATATACTTGATTCAAATGCAGCAATTTACTTTTATTAAACTGGTTGTTCCTCAACTTTATAAAGAGAAATGGGTATGCATCAAGATGTAAATGGAAGATTGCATAATCTTTACCTATATACTAAAACTTGTTCATTTCACTAAATCCAAATACCTCAAAAACTACAACAGATTAAAAGCACATTCGAGTACCACCTGGATAATTCTAGCATGTTCAAGAATCTCCCTCGAGCACACGTGTAAGGCTACAAATGCTCCACGTGTCCCACAATCATCCAAATCCACATTCATACTACACATATCTTTTTTCTTTCCACCGTCTCGAAGAAACCCTTCTTATCAAGAACTCTGCTGATAAAAAGAGCAGCAAGCAGCTAAAGATATTATTCCCTCCAAGAAATAGCAAAATTAATATCAAGAAAGAGATGGAAGTGGTGAAGGGTTTGGAGATCGACAAGTACATGGGGAGATGGTACGAGATAGCTTCGTTCCCGTCGAGGTTTCAGCCCAGGAGCGGCGTCGACACCAGGGCCACCTACACCTTGAATTCCGACGGCACGGTGCACGTTCTAAACGAGACGTGGACCGACGGGAAGAGGGGTTACATAGAGGGAACTGCGTACAAGGCCGATCCCAAAAGCGACGAGGCCAAGCTCAAAGTTAAATTCTATGTCCCCCCTTTCCTCCCTATATTCCCCATTGTTGGAGATTATTGGGTGCTCTTCCTCGATCCAGATTATCTCTACGCTGTCGTTGGACAGCCCTCTAGGAATTATTTGTGGGTATGTATATATGTTTCTGTGATTGTGTGTGTGTCTATGATAACATTGAGTTGTTTTAGTGTTAAGTAAAGCAGTGAAAAAGATTGGATTTTTATAGCTTAAAGTTGAGTTCAAGACTATGTATTCATTCGTTCGGTTTAAAATCAAAGTTAATTGAGGGTTTAATTGTGTTTGGTGTGCAGATTCTGAGCAGGGAGTCGCATATTGAGGAGGAGAAGTACAATGAGTTGGTGGAGAAGGCTAAGGAAGTGGGGTATGATGTGAGCAAATTGCATAGAACATCACACTCTGAGATTCCACCTGCAAGTGAGGATACACCCAATGATACTAAAGGGATTTGGTGGATTAAATCTCTTTTTGGGAAATGAATTTCGTTTCTGGATATCTGGTACTAAGTTGAGTTGGGAAGAAGAAAATGTGAATGTATATGGAGCTTCAGCTGCTGCTGCTGCTGCTGCTGCTTGTGGTGATGTATTATATGTGCTAAACTGTGGTTAATTGGCTGTAATGAATGAATATCTTATCGTCTTCCCTCCACGCTTTTGTTGTGTATCCTAAGCTTATGTTAGTTGCTAATTGACACTAACCAAACGCTTCCTTCATTTTTAATTTATTCTTATATATCACTCGCATAGTAAATACTTCTAATTAATTAAGGTAATAAGCTATAATAATTTTGACGATAATTCTCGGTTCAAATTCTATCATGAATCATGGTTGGATTTAATTTAAATATTTGTTTAAAAATAGTTGTATATTAATATTTTTAACATAATAATTTATTTAAATTTAAAGCATAATACTTAGTAGCTTATAATTGATTTAGTTTAACACAAATTAAATATTTTCCCAAGTTTAACACAAATTAAATATTTTCCCAGCATATGAAGTCAAGACTCAAGACGGTCCTTTTTCATATTTTGCCAAGTATATTAAAAAAATGCAAAAGTAGTAGGAAATATTTTTTTACACTAGTTATATTAATTGATGATACTATTAAAAAAACATTTTATTTTGGAATTTCCTTCACCCTACACTACACTCATGTATTGCTTGAGAGTATTGAACATACACATATTAGGATAGTAATTGAAATTCACCAATCACTAACTCTC
Organism: Leonotis leonurus; assembly: GCA_026898415.1. Classification (NCBI taxonomy): domain Eukaryota; kingdom Viridiplantae; phylum Streptophyta; class Magnoliopsida; order Lamiales; family Lamiaceae; genus Leonotis; species Leonotis leonurus. The sequence continues at coordinate 2,200,200 of JAPKLX010000017.1, forward strand.
TCTTTCCCCCATCAATGACAATTGGTTTATAAAAGTATCTAAATTGTTGAAAGAAGTCCCACCTATATTTGTAGCATCTTGTGCAGCCTTCCTCAATGCCATGGCACGAGCCCTCCTCTCTTCCCACTTGGAGCTCCCATATGCAGCAGCCTCAACTAAAACTCGAGCCATCTCATCACAATCAACCACGCCCTCATCGCCTTCGCATACCCGAATCCCGATCCCAAGTTCGTTCTCTAGTAAAGTTGCGTTCGCAAATTGGTCTGCGCCCATAGGCCAAGTCATCAACGGCACTCCCGCCATGATGCCTTCTAGAGTCGAGTTCCAACCACAGTGAGTCAGAAAAGCACACACAGCTCGGTGCTTTAGTATTGCCACTTGCGGAGCCCACCCCTCAATCACGACCCCCCTCGTGCGGACCCGATCGGTAAACCCTAGAGGAATCTTTCCACAGTCATTATTTGCCTTATCATTGGCCACCAATATGAATTTTACACCACTTGTGTCCAACCCTAGAGTCAACCCTTGCATTTGCTTCTTACTAAGCATAGCTTGGCTTCCAAAGCATATGTACACTACTGTGGCATCTTGACACGTGTCAAGCCATGCGAGTATATCTGGAATGGGCCCAACTTCAATTGGAGGCAGGATAGGCCCAATGGGCCATATCCGATCATGGCCCAATTCCCTTGACAAGTAGTCTAGATAAACCCCTTCCAAATCCTTGTAAGTGTTCAAGATCAGCCCATGACTCGCTGTGTTAGCCCGGAACGAGTCCTTGATGAATTCCAAAACTGGGTCTCCCTCCACATAGCTCTGATAAAGAGGACTCAGCTGCCACCAAGGGTAAGATGGGGAATTTGGGATCCTCGGGAAGTCAACGATTTCATAATCGTCATCGAGATTTCTTCTCCACGGCATTTGGCACCACAGAGAGTTGGTGACGGCGAGAGCGAGAGCGCCGGAGGGGGAGAAGGTGTAGCGGCGGATGCTGAGGTGGCAGGCGAGATGGTGGGTCCACCCCAGGAAGAAGTCGGAGATGATAGCGGCGGGGGGCGAGGGGTGGCTGCGGAACCAGCGGAGGAGGGGATCGCGGAGTTGGCCGAGTGAGTGAAGCATGAAGCGGAAGGCTCCGGGAGGAAGATCGGCGGTGTTCTCGACGTCGGAGGGGATGGCGGGGTGCGGCGGAAAGGGGAGGACAAGGGCGGTGATGGAGGTGGGGTGGGCGGAGAGGAGGCGGTTCAGTAACGGGAGGTTTTTTGGAGTGACAACGACGGTCACGGTGACTCCGGCGGCGGCGATCCGGCTTGTGAAGTCTAGGAGCGGTACCATGTGGCCGTGCGCAGGGAATGGGAAAACTAAAACGTGTGCATGCATCATTTCACCATATGTGAGAGAGAGAGAGTAGTGAATAATGAACTGAAATTAGTGAACTTTAAAATAATATGAACTCTGCTAATAATAACTAAATTAATATGTTCTATATAATTCTAATAATTATAACTTTGTGCACACCGATTTTGGAATTTTATTTTTACCAAATTCGTCCTTTAGGATTTTTATTTTCGAAAATAATTGATAAATGAACTGAAACTGGTGAAGAAAGAAAATTTGTGTATAAATTAATTATGGGCAATAATTGAAATAGTAATTTAAATTAATTTGCAAAAAATTAAAAAGGCAAAGAGTTATTTATTTAGAATGGGAGGGTAGTAATTTTCAAGGCTACAAATAATTAAAAAATATGCATGATTAATTGCTACCCATGGAAACATAATAGTAAAATAGAGGTTGAACCATTTATGAAATTACATTACACATATATATAAAAAATGGAAAAATAGCAAACCCTAGGATAGAGGCTCCTATGGCAGATCACTCCTTATGGTCCGATTTTGTTTAAATGGCCCTGAAGTCGATAAGTTGCTGCAACTTAACTCTCCCTTCTAACAGTCATTTAACGTCGTTAAGTAAATTTTAATTTTAGTGAAAATGAACTTATAATATAATATTCGTTATATTTAAAACATTAGAAAAGTTGCATATCTGACCCTAGGATAGAGACCCCTTTGGCAGATCACCCCTTATGGTCCAGTTTTTGTTCAAATAGGCCCCTAAATTTCATAAGTTGTTGCGTTAAACGGCCGTTAGAAGCAAGGGTTAAGTTGCAGAGGCCCATTTGAACAAAACCGGACCATAAGGGGTGATCTGCCATAAGGGTCTCTACCCTAAGGGCGGATATGCTAATTTTCCCATTAAAAAAAAGTATTTTGAATGGACTAACACCCACAGACAACAAAGGAGTCAATATGCAGATTCAATGAGACAGTGACAATAACGTAATTACATAAATATTATTGCCAGCAACATCAATCAACATAGTAAGCTGATTAAACAACACTAATGTCGCAATTTGTAACATCACAAACCACTGCCAATTTTACCAACAACATCAACCTTTTCTTTACCTATGTGAAACAGAGATATAGGAAGGAACAACCAGAGATTTGAGACATGACACGAGTAATAGTATGAACACTGACAAACTCCACATTTATCAGCAGAACAACTTAGCCATTCATGTACGAGAGTAACGAGATTGAGATAATCCCCTTCTTTTTTAACCATTTACAATACGGTACAACATTGATTGGTCTTCTTTGCTTGCTTGTAAAACATCTGTTCCAAATATTGTAAAAGAAGTTCTAGCATCAGAACAAACAGGCATGCATTCAAGAATCAACTGTAGCGATCAATAATTGTTGTCGAATGTGAATTGTATTATCTTGACAGTCCAAGCTGAAGTAGCACTAAAGTGAGCATATCATGAAGGAAAACCATGATTGCATATCTTCCCTAAACTTCTTCACATTATCATGTTCTATTGTTCTTAACTCTCTTGTTCTGTAATAAAACGATATATCACAACCCATCCCAGACCTTCCCATTAACATCTCTAAAGCCAGGATGCAATGATAGATCTTATGCAGTTAATTATTTGAATGTGAAGTAAATTTTAGTGAAATCATATCCACTATATATAGTATATATGATGGGTTCAAGGTTCAGCATATGAATAATGTCAATTAAATAAGAGATCATTATTGCAATCTTGGAGATTGATTGATTCATGAAATATCGGACAATACCTGTGAAGCTGCACTGAGATCTGAACTCTTCTCGACCAAACTATCAAGCTTCTCACCTCGTTCTAGCACACTGTCAATTGTCTTGTGCTGTGACAGAAGCCAAAAAGAATTCATATCATTTTAACAAGGCTAAAAGAAAGGAGTCTAGGTAGCATTATTACAAAGAGATTAGTGTTCCAACTTGGGTGTTATGAACATCTTGAGCACGTTGTTTTTTTGTAATTCTTTAAGCCACATACTAGAAGTCTAGAATAACCCGTGAAGTGGACACAGATACAGGAATAGGTCCACCCTTCAGCTTGTGAGTCAATTAAGCAAAATAACAAATTTAAATGTTTACAATCTCGTGTGCGTGTGTGACTAGCACATAAAACCCAGTGACAGCAGCTCATATGGTGGTTTATCCATCTCAACCAAGTAGTAACTTTGAGTAATTACATACAATCTCATGATCTTCAATATAGCACACGATGGGAACCCAAAATGGTGTGGGGATTAGTTGGAAAATACCACTTACAAGAATAATTTTAGTTTCATCCAACTCCCGCTGGATCCTTAACAGCTTGTCAGCCTCAGCAGGATCCTGAACAGTTGCAAGGTGAGAAGTTAATATGCAATAAACATATAGAGAAAGAGAAAGATAAAGAAAATAATGTTCATTGAGAAAAATTACTATTGATAATTGATAATTCCCATCAAAGACTAGGATACCTGAAACTTGGTAAGTGCCTCAGTTAGATAAGGCCATTGTTGAAGGTTATCAGCTTGAGCACTTTTCCATGAATCGCCGAAGTTCTTTTGATATTCATCCAAGACCTGAAAAACAGTTAAACTTTCATAATAAGAAAAAGGCCTTTTCCCGTGAAAATTTAAATCATTCTCATTATAGAGTGAACCTAGTAGAGCCTAGATACCTGGTTCAGGAGTGAAAATGCACTTCGGACAGGATAGTTGTCATCCATAAACCCCAAAGTAACCAAGCCATTTCGATTATAAGAATGAACCTTGTATTCTGATTTAAATATCAACAAATGAAGCTGTTAAAAGTTTTTGGCTAGTTATAGTCACACTAACTAAATGTTCAGTGGACAGAGTTCACACTAAATTAAATTATCAGAAAAAAACTGCAACAAAGAGAGGCAAAAACATAAATGAAAGATCAATCCCCAATATCTAAGGAAATCCAGCTCCAGGTGCTCTTTCCAGTTCTCCCAATTCCACGAACGATCACATGTCTGTGAATCTGAACAGGGGTATATTTACAGGAGAGCTTCAGCACCCCTATCTTAATTCTATTGCATTGCCTTATGAGTAGGTAGCTCGCCCAAAATTTCACCTTTACCACTTCCAGTAACAATTATCGACCTTACCTCCTTCAGCACTTCTAATAGCAACTATCCTATATAGCCGCACACTCGTGTTCCCTCTTCCTACTATCTACATTTGAAGTCCCAATTTGAAGAGCAATACAATATGTTATCCGAACCATAATCTATTGCCCATTACGGAGTTATAAAGTCAAGCCACTGATAACAAACACATCCCGTTTACATAGAAGATGATTATATAGGAAATCAAAAATTCTTGTCTTTAATCTTTCTAACAAATCAATTATGAAATAGCTCACTAAGTCATGATTTACACAGGAAAGATTGTCACACCCAGAACAACTCGTAAAACAAAATGATAGGGGAAAAAATGAAAAAAGAACAAATTCCATAATTCTGAAAAAGCTCCCGATGATTATCAATAAAAATCAACACCAAAACCCTAAGACATGAATCCAAACGCATCGTAAACCCCCTGAAATCACCAATATCCTCCGTCTGACCTAACAGAAAAAATAATCAAACAGCAATTCGAGCAGAAACACTCAAAATCGCATGGAACATACCTTCATGCTGCACCGATTGGCGTTGGCCCGGCGGCGTCCGCTTAGCTACGGTCCGACCCACAAAAATGATGAACTCCTTCACGCTGGGCCTTTGGAAAAAGCCGAAACTGCTGAGATCCGTGGCGCTCACCAGTATAACCGGATCTGCACCCTCCGGAGTGCATTTCAGTACCATCAGCGCCGTGATCTTCACCATTCTCTCTCTCTCTCAGCAACGACAAAGCAGGAGAGAATTGTCAAAATTTTACCTCTGCGTTAACGTTACTCGTTAAGGAATATGAAAACCCCAAAACTGGATTGAATTTGTGTGCAACAAACAATCTTTTAAAAAAATTTATTCGAATTTTGCTTTGAAATGGAAAAGTGTTTTGATGGATCTGTCATCTGATGCTCTTTGGTTGGCTTTTCTGTCCTCACCAATTTCCCATATTTTATATTATATAAAATTTTATTTTAATAAAACAAATCTAATTAATTTACTATAAATAATATCAAATGATTTCATTTATAGCACCAACAAAATCCCAACATCCACCTTTATAGGGTAAAAGATTGCAACATATTAAAACCCAAGTCAACCTCCTCCAATTTCATTTTGTCAAAAATTATTTCATATATCAATCATAAGTTTATTTAAATTATAAGTAGTATGTTTATACATAAAATTAATAAGAGAATGATTATTGATTCATTTGATATATAATTAATGGAATATTTATAATATTCTCAACACATAGTATGGAATCATCAATTCATACATAGTTATTTCAACACACTCAAAGATGGAAACTATGATGGTTAATTATATAAAAGAATTGCATAGAAGAAAAAAAATGAAATAGAATAAGTTAGCAAGTTTAGTGAAGGGATGAAAATGGCACACAAAGTGGATCCATCATCTAACTAAAGCATGTGATTGAAAATATAAAAATAGATAGCATACATATATATTGATGAATAAGAAATAGATAGTGTGGATTTAAAAGGAAAAGGCAGCATTGAGAAGTGGACAGTGGCTGACATTCGCAACAGACATTGTGCAAGCTGGTTCTAACATTTCTTACTTTATCCTCCAACGTGAAAACACAAATTTAAATATTAAATAAAAATTGAAAAGGAAAACAAGACTGTGTTTGAATGATTGATATGGCATCAGACAGTGGATACAAATACAACTGCCACTATAATACAATTATTAGAGGAGGAGTAATTCTTTCTCAGTTGAGTGTATGTGTACGAATCACTGCTTGCTGGATGTCTTTGCTCTTCTGAACTAAAACCCATATAGTGTGTGTGTGTGTTGTTGAGAGAGATAGAGAGAAAGACAGAGAGGGAGATGAGTGGGAGATCAGTGAGGTGTGGATTGGTGATTCTTGCAGTAGTTTCAGCACTGTGTGTAGGTGGGCCTGCTTTGTATTATAGAGTGAAGAAGGCTTTGAAGTCAGAGGAGAATTCAGCTTCTTGTGCTCCTTGCATTTGCCATTGCTCTCCATCTCAATCACTCTCTCCTGGTATCACATTCTTCCCTTTTCTTTCCTTTTCTTTCTTCCTTTCTAGTTTTGCTGTTACCTTTACCTCTTCAATTCTTGATGATTTTGCGTTTCTGATTCATGTTTGTGGGCCCTCCATCTTTAATAGATTCAGTTTGTTGCTCCTTTTCATCTTTTTGGGGGGCTTCTTGCTAGTTAAAATGAGCTGCAAGAGTAATTTTTGGTTGTCCTAATGCTGATAACATGATGAGGAGAAAGAAATCAGTCCTTGGTTGAACAATTAATAGATTTTTGGTGCTATTATTCTCAAGAAAGCTCTTTAAACTGTTCTTGCTTTCTGAATTATTGCTACCATTGATTCCTATCCAACAACACTTTTGAATGTGTTATAACTGTGTGTTTCTTGCTGGCTGAAGACTTCCATTATGCTGACTCCCTTTTTTTGTTTTAATTTCTTCTTGTTGTCTGTTATATTTGCAGGCTTGGCACATCTGTTTGTTACAGGTAAGAATCTTGTGTCTTTACTAACCAACTTTGGCCTCAACTCTTCTTTCTTGGTGTCATTCTATAGTCTTTCTCTGGGATGAGAAATTTAAGAAAGCATGATGTTACATTATAACTTACCATTTACACATCAATCAAAGTCTTTAGTGTGCTTAGTATGAAGAAATCATGGTGAGGATTGTTGCAGACTGTGGAAAAGATGAACCTGATCTCAAAGAAGAGATGGAGAAGCAATTCGTGGACTTATTATCTGAAGAGGTTAGGCTGCACGAGACAGTAGGTAAGGAACGGTCGTTACACATGAACATTACTTTGAACGAAGCAAGAAAAGCTGCTTCCCAATACCAGAAGGAAGCGGAGAAATGCAACGTTGCCACAGAAACTTGTGAAGGATCGAGGGAACGAGCTTCGGTGCTGCTTACTAAGGAGAAGAAGATGACGGCGTTGTGGGAACGACGAGCGAAGCTTCTTGGCTGGGAATAACCTTCTGTAACCCACAAACTGTAGTAGATAAAAAGAAACTTAGGTACTGTACAATTTTGTAATTCTGCAGAAATCTCTCATTTCACTATGTCCTGACTTGATGAAGCTTATGTTGCTCAACTTGCTGCTAACTTGGCCAATGTTGAAACTTTTATTCATAATTTGAAGTCGAGAAAATGGAACTAACAGAATCAAGCTTGCTAAAAGGGAAAGTGATGATATGACGAAACTTTTTATTCATAGTCAGAAGTCAAGAAAACCAAAGTGTCTCCTTGCAGCAACTGCAATGCTCAAAGTAACTGGGGATTTACAAGTGGAAAAAAAACTAGAAGGACTCGAATCAAAGCTTGCTAAAAGGGATCACATAAAAAGGATAACAAGTTTAGATATAGATACAGTCTTGAAGATCGAAGAGAAGACGATCCAATTTCATGCAGGAGCTTCATCAAGGGTCTCGCACTTCGTCTCTGTCACATGACCGATGCAAAAGAGTAGTCATCAAACACAAATTCACCATTCGTCACTGTATCATCTTTTTCCTACAATATCAAGAAACCGTGCTGTACTTGTTAGGAAACAGCAAAAGAAACAAGAATGCACTCAAATGGCCTAGTGTTGTTTCTAAATTATTCAATAAAAAAGAAGAAAGAATCAGAAAAAGGCAACTCAAAAAAAAGAGGGAACAGAAAAATGGTCATAAAGTGCTTCACTAGAGGCATAAAGTTTTGTAAGATAGTGATTAGTGTAGCAAAAGTTATCACAATCTCTATTAGTGCATATCCCACTTGCAGCAAAGAGATTAAGCAAATCTTTCAAGATAGAGGCAGATGATTATCTACCCGCTTGATCATAGCATTCACCAGTTCCTCAAGTGGTGAATCATAACCTTGCAGATTAAATCCGCCTTGTAACCTTGGTTGCTCGAAGAAGAAGTCCTCGTTAGAACTCGATCTGGGTTCTGTCACCACCTTCCCATCTACATTCTGCTGCATAAGGGCCGAAGCAGTGCCACTCGATCTCCCACCAATATATAAGCTAGGCATAACGCCATTGGTAGGAATCTGAGAGCTGTGACTGTGAGCATGGTTCTGCGTTTGCTCTGCCCAAATTTGGCCAATGTTTCGATTTATATTCTGCACATTGCCCATCGAGTTCGAGCTTACCTGGCACTCTATTTCTCTTGAATCTTCAAAAGGGGGTAAGGCCATGCCAGAAGAAAGATCAATAGGGTTATTCTCTCTCGAACCATTCAGAGACCGTTGATTGTGAAATGGCTCGGCAGAAAGCAGATGATTTGGGTGTATTTTAGATGGCTCGGTAGAGCTATGCCAGTTTTCCTTGCATTTATCAGGATCGAGAACATTGGGGGAACCAGAAACACCAGTATTGATGGATTCTAAGGTGAATGGAGCCACAACGTGAGCTGACTGATTCCCAAACCTTCCCCCACTCAGTGGTTGTCGTGCATTTCCATGCAGCATCAGTGAATTTGAGCTTCCCGTATCCGAGAACATACTCCCAGTTCTAAAAATTCTCGAGTTGTTGATACTATTAAAGCTTGCAGCACCCTTACTCTGCTGCAACTGATCCAGTTCCAGATATGGCGTATTTTCTTGAAATAAATTTGGGCTCTGAGTGGAATTTGGAAGGACAAGATGCATTCTTCCAAATGAATTGATGGAGCTGCTCAAATTTTCAGCATGACTCGGCTGAACTAGTGTAGGTGGAGTAAGATTACGAAGATTCACATTACCAGGACTGTTTAGTCGACCGAGCATGCCACTGTTTGTATAAGGGGATGATAATGCAACATTAGAGAGTCTTGCTCCAGAAAAAGTTCGAAAATCTCCAAACCCATCCAATGAACCCATATGCATGAAACCAGAATCCTTAACACCGAGTGCAGCTGCCATGTTTGCTTGCTGGCTCGCAACAGTACTAATTCTTTTCAGATAGAGCCTGTACTTCTGCACGACGACAACATAAAATATTTCAAGAATTACTTTAAGAAGAGTAAACAATTGGTATATCATTCATCATTGCTAATAATTTTTCAAAACTCCAAACTGCAAAAAAAAACCCTTCGAAGTCTTATGTGCACAGCTAAGCCCACTAACAGCCTAAAATGGTGATGAATTCTAAAGAACAAAAAATAAATATAGGTCAAGAAAGATTAGTGCCTGGAGATGGCTAGCCACATTTTCCCTTGTAAGGCCTTCGACATTCATCATGTCTAAAATTCTTTTGGGAACAGCCTCTGCAATGAGAAATATAATACAAAGAAAATGGACATTAGAAACAGCAGTACCAAAACAATTTGCAGATTTCTAAAAATAACGAGATAGAAGATCTCACTTTCAATTCCCAACTGATTAACAGCTGTAACAAACTTCCTGTGAAGCTCTATAGACCAGACAACCCGCGGTTTCTTCTGCGTCCCAGGGTCTTCATAGTCATTTTCATTATCTTCCATCTCATCTTCATCGTCCTTTCTCTTCCTATTGTTTTTTCCATTCTGATCAGTATTTCCTGCCAACGGACCATAACCTTCTCCACTTTCCTGATTTGCTTTGGCTTGATCGACCAATCCATTCTGGCCCTTAGAGTCGGACTTCTTTCTCCTTACCACGTGCTGCCAAATATTCCTCAGCTCCTCAATGCGAATGGGCTTCACCAAATAGTCACAAGCACCATGAGTAACCCCTTTCATTACAAGCTTGGGATCACTATTTGCTGACAGCACTGCAACAAGAAAGCATCATAATAAGTTTTCTAACCACAACGATACTGAAAATTATTGAAGGGCTTAGATACACAATTTGAAAGCCATAGAGATTTGGCTTGGGGATTAATTGGTCTTGAGAAAATAAAACTGAAGAAGGGAAAGGAAGAAATGGTAAACTTACTGATAACAGGAAGATCCATTTCAAGACCAACAAGTTCGAGAAGCTTGAAACCGTCCATGTCGGGCATATGCACATCGCTGATCACCAGGTCAAATCTTTCTTTATTTTCCCTAATCATCTTCAACGCAATCCTTGCCTGGTTCGTTGTAGTGACTGGCATAAAATAAGGTTTTTCAGGAATTCAGCAGTTTATAAATTTTATAAAATCCCTATACTAAACAAGATTATAGCCAAGATAAATTGTACTCCACTACACATCAGCCAAAATACCAGCATATTCCTAATGAATAGGCCAGAGAGACATATACAGCTCGAGCTGAAGTTGCAAATGGAAATCTTGGGGTAGTTTTGGATAATCATATTTTGTAAAACGGCTAATTTTATCTTCTTTTTTTGTTGAGAAATTAAGGAATATGAAGACTAGTTTAACTACAGCAGAAATTGCTTAGCACTAACGATATACTGCCCCTAACATATCACCTTAACATCAAATACAAAAGCACAATAGTGAGTAAGATTTTTTTTTCTTTTATGCCATTCTTTCCCCTCAGGAATATATGATTCGATATCCAACAGGAGCTGAGCAATTGGGTCTCATAAATAATTATCTAAACTAAATTGAGATAAAGATAATAAATCTTTCAAGAGTAATAAAAATTCACAACATTTTTACCGAGTCAAACAACTTAGCAGTTTTTTTACCTACAAAAGAACTTGGGCAAACAATTCAAACCAAACATCCACAGGCAAGGCAAATAGAAACTTCAAAATCCAATCTTTTCAAGGAGCAGAAGAAAAAACAAACCATTATAGTGGCATTTCCTGAGCAAAGTTTCCAACAGCTTCAAGCAAGTAGGGTCATCATCAACAGCAAGAACACGCATCCCCACCGGAAAATTCTCAGCATCGCCCCTCATTTCCTCCACAATCATTTTCCCCAACTCGAAATTTCAATTCGCACAGAATTTCAACAAAAAACCCAAACGGCCCAGACGACTAAAACCAACAAACACCAAAATCAGAGGCCAAAAATCAAATCTTGAATGCTAAAAGTCCCTTTCTTCAAGACTCCCGCAAAAACCTCAGATGCAAAGGAGCTTCTTCTAGTACTCAAGAATCGACAGAAGACAGGGATAGATCAGAAACAGAAAAACAAAGTACACACCGCCTGTGCGTGGTGTGAACAGAGATGGAAAGGGAGAGGGGAAAAGGCTTAATTGAAGTAGATAAAAGCTGTACGAGTGGACAATGATGGTGATGGCCAGTGCAAAGTGAATGGTTTCAACCCAACAGAATGCCAAATCGTATCATTCTCTCTCCCTTTTCTTTTTCTTATAGTATCCCTATTAGTGAAGATTTGGTCTATGCGTCTATGAGGATGTGTGCGGTGTATGTGAATAATGGAGCTTTGTTTATAGTCTGCTGCTTCAAACTTTTTCCTCCTCTCTCTAGCATGCAGTATTTGGTAGTGGAAGACTTTTTGGGAATAATCCGGTGATGATCACGCCCACCCATAGTGCAGTAGACCGTAGTTATTCCGAGGATCTTGGCCGTTGGATTTGTATTTAACCCCATATTTTCCGCACGTGTGTTTTTTAAGTTTAAACTTCGTATAAGGAAAGAATTGTTATTTTGGCAAATTCAAGGTTTTCTTTAATAATGAAATTCCTTATATTCCTACCTTACCCCTTAAACTAATCGACGAGTTATCGTTCAATTTCTTTTATTAAGTTCGATTTTAATTTTAATTTTTTAATAAGTTAGTTTGGTTATGATTTCTAAGTATTTAAATTGGCTCAAGACATGGCCAACTTCACCTTAATTCTTTCATTTTTATATTTATATTCAAAATGTACATTTATATTTTTATTTTTCAATATTCGGGTTTTATCGAAATCGGACAATTTTGATTTTTATAAAATTTGGTTAAATTTCAAAAGGGTATTAGCTTGTATTAATCAAAATTATGTGGGGGTTATTTTGGGATTTTCCAATAGGGATTAAATTACTGTACAATATAAATCAATGAGAATCTTGTAATAATTTCGAACTTGAATGCTAATGATATTCCCTTGTTCCTTTTTTTGGAAATCATTTGTAACTTTTAGCAGCGAGAAATTATCCTTTTATGGAACAGAAAAGGTGCTCCATTAATCTCTTTCTCTTTATATAGAATGAAATCTATGATCAAATTCCATTTATATATTCACCTCAATAAAATAAGATATTTTAATTTAATATTTATTTATATTATTGGAAACCACAGGCTTGAGGTTTTCACTGGCATTGTTTTCATTCTTTTATTTTTTGGAATTTTATGAGCCAAAAAATACAACTAATATATGGTTAAAATTACGAGGAACGAATTTGTTTGCATTTTTGTGACCGTCGTGTTAAAAATTGCAACGGCATGCTTAGCCCTCATTCTCTAATGTTGAATCGATTGTTGCTAAGTTGTGATGAAATAATTCTTGTTGTTAGTCTAGATCTAGTCCTGGTTGAAGTGATGAGAGTGTCAAATAATTAGATTTTTATAGGCAATATGCTCCTTAGATGAAAGGTAGTTTTTGACGGATTAAAGGTTTTAGCTTTAGAATGTATATACTTCTAAGATGATTTTTACATGGTGGAAATCTCGATTGGTTTGGCAGGTTGGCAAAAAAGAAAAGACTTCATTGTCGTTCTGCTAATATATTTCGACAATATTTTATCTATGATATAATATTTTTACAAATTATAAAATCGTATTATAATATCTCATATGAGCCTGAGTAAAATTATTCATTTTCATAAAATAAAGATAATTTTTTTTCATTTAAAATAAAAATATTAATATTAAATAACATAATGTTATCATATCATTTAAACTATTTAGTGAATAAAATATACGAACTCATAAAGAATTTCATCATGTGCTCATATACACATGAGTATATTTTACCTCTTATCTTTTATTTTTATATATAATTTATTTTTTACTTATGAAAATAATTAATGTACTCCTTTATCTACCAATATTTTTAACACTATAAACTTTCTTTTTATAGCACATACACTTTAATTAAATAATAATAACAAGTGAGACTCGTACTCTACTAACTATATTTTTTCATCCAAAATCAAAATATTACATTAAAACACATGTAGAGTCAAAATGGTAAGAACATTGATAGAGAGTAGTAGTTTTTATCCTTTATGATTTGTGGGATGAAATGAAAAAAACAAAAAGCAGAGAATGCATTTCAGCGGTTAAGTAGAGGTACAATCACGTACAGCAGGGGGTACATCCAATCGAATCGCGTGCGACTCTTATCCCGTGAAACTTTACCAGATTCCTCCATTCTCGCAATCTGATTGGACGACTGAGAATACCCCACTTTGATAAAGACACGTCATCGTCGAGCACGGGTCTGGACCCACCTTTCGGCTCTTATTGGACATTTCTCAAGTTACCTTAACACACACACACACACTATGTATATATAATACTGTATTAAAAAATTTAAATAAACTTGAAAATACACACTAGTTCATTTCTCAAGAAATCGATATTTGAAGTAAAGTGCTCTCTCTGCTACATAATGACATGCCAAATAATCAACTTTGCACATTGACATGAATCATATTCAAAATTCATACTTCCAATTACTTGCTATTGTGACAATAATGCTTTTATTAATGCTAAAATTCAAACTTGTCTAAATCCTTCATCTATTATAAGCTACATTCTAACTAGCTATAATTAGGTTATTTCAATCCTAACTACTAAATAGTAATTAATCTCAAAATTCAAGCAAGAAAAGGTTTATAAATCAAGAGGTGATATGCAATGCACAGCTCATGTATAGTTTCTTCATCTGCGGTTGTATATACACAAGATTTTTCACATAAATGTTAGGATATCAACAACAGCGACGTTTTCGAGTGCAGAAACGTGGGCCGTTTCCATCTCTCCCTACACAAGAATGAATGCACTAACAACCTATCAACTAAACTAACTCCTGCAGTTAGCTAAGACAACAACATTCTAGTATGCACGAGGCGAGAACTCGAGGCTTCTGCAAATAAGCACCAACCAAATTCATTTACCTTTGATGGATCACAGAAAGGCTGTTGAGTCTTCATCCCGGATAACGCTCCTGCAGTAATTGATCCGGACCCTTTACACGAAGCACATGAGTGAGCAACTTTTTTTTTCTTCTGAAGTGAAACTCTATTTCTTTCCAAATATCAAGCATTTGTTGCTCTTCATCTCTGCTGAGTTTGAGTCAGGATTGGTTTGCATCTTCTTTCTTTTGGAGAAGGAATGTTTTTCCATTGCGTTTATGAATTTCCTCAAGTGTTTAATGTACTCGGGGAATGTTTCTATATTGCAGTGACCTGCGCCTTTCACCCATAATGGGTCGTATTTCTCCTGGGCGAGCTCCCATAGTCGCTTCCCATGTGAGAAGTCGACGATCTCATCATTTGTACCCTGCAAGCACACATCCTTATTAAGGTTCCAGAAAACATGACTCAACATCATAAGATATTGAAAAAAGGAGAATATATTCAGCAGAAAACTTCAATAAAAGTGGTTTCTTGATTCTTCTTCTGAGATTAGATATACTACTGGAAGCTCTATCCATTAAGAAACCTATCTCCTTCATTTTGTATCTGAATGAGTGTAAGAATTGAGCATCACAGACCTCAGAGCGACGGTATAATTTAGCCAACCAGGCTCCCACCACCCTAGTAAAGCTAGCAGTCCAAATTCAGCTCAACGAACAAAGGCATTGATGAACGACTAAGTTATAGAGATGTAATAATGAAGTATAAGGTCATTCAACGAAAGCAATCTTATATGACTAAGAGACTAAGCGTAACAAGAAGAAGAATCATTTATTGTTAAGTAGCATTTTCTAAAAACTTGATAGCCACTATTCCTGAGGCAGAACAAAACCTAATTGTCAGCAAACGGTATTGAAGTCAAAATCTCACTTTTAAACCTGGACGTCATGATTTTGCAAGAATGATACTAATTTATACCAAAATCATGAAATAAAAGTATTAATGCATCAAGTATGGTTGGAAGTGTGCCCTTATGTTCTGTCCTAGAATTTTGAAGTTGCTCACTTAAGACCTTAGTCAGCTTAGAATTCCATGACTAGAACAGTATCAGCACATCTTCAGATGTGTTTTTAGAGCTAAAGGATAATAGTGGCAAAGCTTTCTTACATGTATCACTAGAACTGGGCAGTTGACGTTCCTTATTTTGTCTATGTTCTGCATACAGATTTTCAGTTAGACACCATCAGCAATAGTTAGCAGCTGAAATAATGTGTTGAGAGGTCGAAAACATACTTTGAAAATGTCGAACCAGAATGTGATCTTGACATTATAAAGAACTCGTATGCCTGAAAGGATTGCACTATGGAGAACTATAGCTCTCAACCTAGGTAAGCGAGATGCAAGATGTAGTGTGGGGCCACTTCCAACAGATTGGCCATACAGAATGATATCCTCTTGCTTGATCCCGTACTCGTTCTTCAAACAGTCATAGACAGCCTCAATGTCATAGTATGTGTTCAACTCAGATGGCTGTAGCAATTACCAGATTACTTCTTTAAACTTAGCCGGCCAACACGACTCTACTAATAAGAGTGTTGATCAAATTATGTTTCCATTTGTCTTGCAATACAATGTAAGTTTGTGGCAAAGATCACTTCATGTTGCATAATCTTTAAATGGTGATACGGGATAAAAAATGTTCTCACCTTACCAGAAGATGCTCCATATCCAGAATAATCATAGCTGCAACATAATAAAGAAAATACAAAGTCATTAAGAATGTGCATAGCATTAATCCTATCTTAAAAAGGCTAAGACAGACCACTTGCAAAGAACAATGGAAATCACTCCTCTCTTCTTGAAGACTCTATACATCCTTCCTCGGAATAGAGAGAGCTACGATTAGCACAAGTTTAGCAACAAAGGCAAATCCCAGCAAGTACACAATCATACAGACAACTACTTTTTCATTGCTAACTCGAAACGATAGAGTACGTTAACACCAGCTACCTACACATCAAGACTCTGATCACCAATTACCCCATACAACCTCACCCCATATCCAAAGAGACGCCAGTAAGCTAAACCAAATATATCAAAGAAAACAACAAAAAGAGAGAGGGGAACAATAAATATAGGCAAAAAATAACTTCTCTTCAATGTTCCGTCTCTACCCAGTAGGAACCACTTTCACAGACCAAAAACTACCTTTTTTGGTGCTACCATAAGAAACCCAAACACCTCATCACAAACTTACCTCAATATACCACAAAAGATGAAAAGGCAAAAGCACACATATGAACCCACTAACTCCCATAATACACACAAAATCAAGAATCACAGAATCTAAACACACACACCTCATGATGTTGACACGTAGATGTGCTCTTAGCTCGAGAAAGAGCTCCAGCATCTGGCCCAAATCGGCGGCGTTTCCATGAGAATACAGCAGAGTAAACCTCCCCGCGGGGTGCCTCCAAAACGTGGCGACGATTTTATTCCCGCCCTTCGTATCCAACAAATGCACGTCGACGTTCTTCTCCGGCGACAAACCGTTCATCACCAGCTTCCCTTCCACCTCATCGCCGAACACGTCGTACGTCGGCGGCTCCGGCGGGAAAAACGCGAACTTCGCTGCCACGCTCGATGTCACGTTTCCCATTTATTCTATCTAACAGAATTATTGCCAAGATTCCCCCTTTCAACATGAAATTCCAGAATCCGGAACATGAACAAACTTCTCTTCTCTTTTAATTATCTGGGATTGGTTAGAATATGCGATTTTTCTCCACCCTTCTTCTGGGTTGGGACTTTTCTTCTTCACCTCGTGAGGTTTGTTTGTTTCCTTCTTCTTTTAAGATATCCCTTCTCCCTATTTCTCCCTCAATTCTATATTTTTTAATTCTGGAATTTTGGGGTTTGTGCGTTGATGAGAATATGGATATTGGAGGATCCGATCTAAGCGGAAGAAGGAGACAGGAGAATTGAAAGAAGCAAAACAAAGAAGAGAATTGTGTGTGTATCTGTGTGTTTAAGCATTTGTGTGTTGTGTGTTTATTATGTTTCTTTGGTTTATATTTTTGTCATTTTGGATGTCCACGAAAATCATTTACATTAAAAAAAAAATTTATAGCAAATTAATTCACTACACAATTCAATTTAAAACAATACTTTAATTGAAACTCAAACTCCACTAACTACTCACAACCATTTTAAAACAATATATAAAATGAGACTCTAACTTCACTCACTACACATCTCCATTAAAATCAAAATACAATATTAAAATTCATATCGGGTCAAACCGTAAACCATTTGCATGGACGGAGGGATTATAATTTTTTGATAAATTTTATTTATTTAGATTGAATTGCAATAAGTTTGTTTTTTTATGTAAAAATTTATATATTTCGTGCCAATTTTTAGTAATGATAATATAACAATGATATAAATATTTTGTAATGAAGTCAAACTATTGAGTGAATAAACCTAACAAAATGAGCCATTTATGATTGAAATGTCATATTAATTATTAAATAATATCCACTCCCTCTCACTAAACTTGTCACATTCCTAAAATAGTAAAGTGTGAATCCTACTATCTTTATCATTCTTACACTACTTTATATACTCTCGTTAATAATCGTGCCCAAAAATTTTGTGTCATCAATTATTGGAGGGAGGATTACTTATTTAAAAAATGATTTGTCATTTATAATGTAGGAGAAATTAAAGTGATAATAAGTTGAAGAGATTGGCCGTTTGGAACTTTGGCTTATCCAAAACGTGATATAGTAATATTCATTTAGACAATAAATCATAAAGTACGGTTTAAGTGGATAAATCATGCAATGCAATTATTGAATAATGAAAATTCTACATTCATAGTTATTTTAGTCAACACGAGCTCAAATAAATATAAGACAACTCACTTCATTAATATAATAAAATGGAAATGATTAATTAATATTGTGAAAAGAGTAAAATCATTGTTTTATGGATGTGGTTTAATCATATATAGGGCGGGCAAAATGAGTTTCTATGTGCTCATGGTTATTTAGTAGAGTTTCCAAGCAATGGACGATTTTATTTATCAATGATATTTCAAACTATATAGTAGAGTTAGGTCCGGTCCTGACGATAAAGTGGTATGAGGTAACATTAAAAAAATAAACCCTATGTAAATAAGAAAATATTATTTTGAGAAATAAGTAATCATTTTATTTAATTAACATTTTTTACTTTGTAAAAAGCTTTTTTCAAGCAACGATAATAATAATTCAAATTTTATACTATTTTAAAATAAAATATTATAAATAATTGTATAATAAAAAAAGTTCACCTTAAACCTTGAATGCTTTAAGAAAATCCAAAAAATGTATGCAAAAAAGTTCTTATTTTAAGCTTATATTTATATGTATTATTTATATAAATTGTCATTCTTCTAGAAAATTTATTATAATTATCAATTTTATTATAGTTATACTTTTCATATTTTATATATGACCCAAATTTTAAAAGGAGTATATCTATCATTAAACAAGTTGATAAAAATGTAGTTATCAAGAATCGAACTTGAATCTGTAGATTAATAAAAATATCTCATAATCATTGAACTAAGTAATATACATAATTATTAAGATATATTAATATTATATATTGAGAATTTAAATTTTTGGGTCCCCGACAACTCGGGACCTTGGGCGGTCTCGACCACCCTCATGCCAGCCGGATTGTACTTGTTTTTGTAGATATAGATGTAACAATGGGTGAATATAAAAATTCCCAAACTGTTGATGGACGGCTAAGATACGGTCAAAGACTGCACAAGTCTTGAAAAAAATAACGATATGTACTGTTGATTTGGAGTCCACAAGTTATCTTCTTCTATGTTGCATTCATTTAGTTTGCAAAAAAACCAATAGTGCCTTTGTTAGGGTGCAAAATTCATAGAATTAGTTTATGTACTACTTCATTTCTTAATTATTACTCCACTAGCTAGTAGTGGTATTTAATAAAGTGAAAAAGCCAAGGTTGCATGGGAGTTGATCCACCAATAGAAGGGAAGCTAAGGCCTCGATCAAAGTAAATTAAAGATTAAAAAATATAGAGAGCCTTTAAAAGGGTAAATTAAAGATGTATGTAGCCATGCATGTTTTTGCACTATAGTAATAGAATTCTGCAATGTCAAACAGTACTTATCATACAAAAAGTTGAAACTAATTATATAATTAAAACAGTTTCATTAAGCAGTAGTGCATAAGTACTTAAATGAATTAATTATCTCGATCAGGAATACTCATAAGCTTTGGTCCACCAAAATTACCAGTAGTTTGCAAATTGCACCCCTACAAATTGAAACAAGTAGTCTCTAGATTAATTAGATCCATCCATACCTAATTATGTCAAACATTTCGAAGAAACAACAGATGGTGATGAAGATGAAGAGGAAGATACACGTACGTACGTACCGGTGGCAGTAGCACGATGAGTAGGAGAAGTGCGACTCGCTGATCTTCTCGTCTCGATACCTCGCCCTTGATGTACAATGTCATTCATTCCCTAGCTACCTTCTTCAAACATCAACAAATTAACTGCAACAATTGATTTTTACGATTAAAGATAAAACAAAATACATAATGATATTTGATTGAATTATCAAATATGCATCGAAATATACTCATTGACTAATTTTTTTTATATTAATGAAAATGATACTTAGATATGAAATAATAGACAATTAATATAGGATATATATAAATAAATAATAAGATTATACACTATTTTATATTTATATTTATTATTTTAATAAAAATATGATTTATTCAATTCTATATTCAAAAATATATGTGGATTGTTCGAATAATAATATAATTAAAACTATGTTATAATAATCGTATGTAATAAATTATATATATATAAACATTTTCAAATAATGTGAGCTTTATAAATTTTTATATAATTTATTTTTATTAGATTTGAAAAATATATAATCTAATATAGAAATCTATACATTTTTCATATAATTTAAAATCATTATTAAATTAGTTATCAAAATATATATATCAAATTAATATATCACTATATATATTATATTTATTAAAATAATACTTAAATATGGAATTATATATAATACAATCTATGATTATGATATACTTAGAAATAAAAACATGACATAAATATCATATGCCTACATAGAAATAAGAATATATAATATTATATATGATAAATATATAGATAAAAAAATTCAAAAAATTTAGAAAAATGGAAAAAAAAAATGAGAGACTGAGGTGGACAGTTTGAGCCGAACTTGTATTATAGTACGTAAAAATTAAAATATATAATATTATATATGATAAATATATAGATAAAAAATTTAGAAAAATAGACAAATTGGTATGAACTTGTATTATAGTATAAATATGCAGTTAATATGTCCAAATCCGACCGTGGCCGTTCCTAATCATATCGCTAATATTATCCGGCACATAATTAAACAGGCAGGAGTAGGTGAAATGTATAATTAATTAATTCTCCATTATAATATGATAATTAGTGCATGAGCATATATAATTATTTTATTAATTGAGTGAATATAATCCAGAAAGATAAGGACAACCAAAACAAGACATCCGCACAAAACACATCACAAACAATCAAAATTACTTCATTATTTACTATATATATTATATATATGTATATATTCGGCCGCTAATCATGCCGATGAAAACAAAAAACAAAAAAATACAGAAAAAGACCACACTAAATAGTTATTATCATATATTTGTATGCAATGTATTCTAGTGTTTTGCATATATTATTAGTAAAATCATTGATTTTGATAATAACTACTCCATTTAATTATGGAAGATATGTACAGTCTGTCGCTCACCTTGACCTTGCACAATCCCAAAATTTTCCCACTCACATAAGTATATAAGTATCATAAATATTGTACGTTATTATTATTTTTTATACATTAGTAATTAACTGAATATAATTAATAAATCGAAAAATCAATATCTCAGATTACTCGTCAAGCAACTCACGAGTGTTTGTGTGTTGAAACATATATATTCAAATTAAAGGTTTGATTATAATATATATATAGGATGACAATTAATGTACTACCAAGTCAATTATATATACCTATTAATTAATTAGCAAATTAAACTTTTAGTAGAGATATGTCGAAGCAAAGACTTATTACGTATGTATAATGGTCATATTTTTCTCTGGTTTCTGGAGACATGCATATATATAGGGAAAGAGTCAAATAGAAAGGTCTCTAGCTAGTTTGTTTAATCGCTGGATTTCTTTTCTTCCTTCATATATAGTAGGAACTAGGAGTATTTATTATTTAACAAATTGAAAGGTCATGACTTTTTTCATTTATCTATCTAATATGCGTTAGTGAAATTCGAGTACTTGCAAAGTGAAAATAACAAAAAATAACAACTATTCTAATACATTCCAACTCTATATATTGATATACAAATACAGAAGTAAGTGTAAAAGACACGTATAATTAATTTTCAATAAATTAAAAGCAGTGGAATTTGAACGACAAACCTCGTCGTCCTTGACACTATCAACGTGTGATCTATACACAACATTTGGGATTATTTTGTGTGTTATGTGTTAGTGTTAAGTCTGCAGCAATAGTGATATGACGTATAAGTTTGAAAGGCACTTTTTGAAAGTTAGTTTAGTCAAATCCAAATCAACCCACAACTCAACCTTGCATTTGTAATTTGCAAAATTAATTAAGAATAAAAAGAAAAGACAATTACGGAACATATCTTTGAATTAGATTAATTGGTCAACCTAATTATTTCATGTCAAATGTTGGCAAGGTTGTTAATAATTTCGTTTTTGGCAAGTTAATGCACACATAATTTGACAGGTGCGCCACTATTTTCTCCATTCAATTATACCACAACCATATATATTTTCTTTGCACACTACCCATAATCCCATTAGATATTTATGGTGGTAATTTATAAATCCACTTTAATTTTCACAAGATGGAAACCCTTTTCTTTCTATTTTATAATAAAATCCCGCATGCAGCCACTGAATCAGATTAGATTTCCTTTGCTGCTGCGTAACTGTGCGACATTTCGTGTTGTATTAAATTGACACGTAATCATATTAATATTCAAATTGTATAGTAATATATATAAGAAAATTACTTATATTAAATATTAAATAGGACGGCTTCTAGTACGTGGGAAAAGAAATATTCAACCTCCCCGTGATACGTAATTTTCAATTGCTCCTCTTCTACTTCAACAACTACTTCACAGATACATATAAACACATCCACCCAAAAACATCATCATACTAGGAATATAATTTAATTAATTTAGGACTATTATATACTCCATATATGCATGCACCAGCACCATACTGTGCATAATTACAAGTTGTAACAATGGCGGCATCACAACATCCTCTTACTCTCTGCATCTATGCAGCAGCAATATTCTTGATTCTCTCTGCGTCTTCTTCTATAGCTTCACCTTCCCACTCTCCACCTAACCCAATCCCAATCAAAGGTGTTTACTATCCTTCATGGTCAGACGTCGACCCTTCTTCCATCAAACCAAAGCTTTTCACTCACGTCTACTACGCATTTCTCACTCCACGCGCCTCCACTTTCAAATTCTATATCGACCAAACACAAGCTCCGCTGCTTCTCAATTTCACATCCACTCTCCATGCCATGAATCCTCCGCTCAAGACACTCTTCTCTGTCGGCGGCGCCGCCGAAGGCACCGCCCTCTTCTCCACCTTGGCTTCCACCTCCTCCTCACGCGCCGCTTTCATCCACTCCAGCATCGAAGTCGCCAGAAAATTCGGGTTCGTTTAATTACAATTTCAACTGCAAAAAAAAAAAAAACTAAATAAGCAAAATGGAACAGTTTATTTATTAATTAATATCTCCGGCAGATTTGATGGAGTTGATTTGGATTGGGAGTTCCCTCTAAATCAGAAGGAGATGGATGACTTCGGGCTCCTGGTGGAGGAGTGGCGCGTGGAGGTGGAGAAGGAGGCGGCGGCGAGCAGGCGGCCGCCGCTGCTCCTGACGGCGGCGGTTTACTACTCCTCTGACACGTTCCTCGACGGAGAGCGGCGGGCGTACCCGGCGGCGTCGATCAGCAAGAATCTGGACTGGATCAACGTGATGAACTACGACTACCACGGGGCGTGGAACAAGTCGATCACGGGGGCGCAGGCGGCGCTGTTCGACCCGAAGAGCAATATAAGCAGCAGCTACGGGCTCGGGTCGTGGATCCGGGTGGGAGTGCCGCGTGGCAAGCTGATCATGGGGCTGCCCTTGTACGGGCGGACGTGGCAGCTGAGGGACCGGAGATTCCACGGCGTGGGAGCAGCGGCGGTGGATGTGGGGCCCGGTTGGAACGGGACGGGGGTGCTGACGTACGCAGAGGTGGTGGAGTATAATAGGGCGAACAAGGCGAAGGTGGTGTATGACGTGGCGACGGTGTCGGTGTACTCGGTTGCAGGGGATTATTGGGTGGGGTACGATGATAAGAGGACGGTCGGCGCCAAGGTTACTTATGCTAGAGGCCTTGGCTTACGTGGCTACTTCTTCTGGGCCGTTAATGGTGATTATAAGTGGACCATTTCCAAAACAGGTACTACTAATATACTACTCCTCGACATTGTTATTATGTTCTAATTAAATGTATTTACTATGAGCTAACTTTTTCTTGTTATGTTGTGTTTTGCAGCTTCTAAATTGTGGCATCTCTGAAGTCAATAGGAAGATGATGGTGGATTGGTTTAGGATTGAAAATGGAGCACTGCATGCATTTTTATTAAATTGGTCGGAATTGTGTCGTAGATTTTTTTTTATTTTTTTTTCACTTTACACATCTTCAATCTTCATTACTATTTTTCTGTATTAAGTTGACATTGTCATATAAAATAAAGGAAAAGGGTCGTTTTAATTGGCAAAAACCAGTCAATCATGATTTCTACTTCAGAGACCATACATACATGATACATACAATTGTACAAACACATCCCTCCAAAAAATCATTCTATAATACAACTATGATAATGATGATATTGCGCTCCCAAAATCATAATAAATGACACACCATTAAGCAATAGTTGATCTCGTTGGCCTTCATCGACCTATTGCCCTTCTTAATATATAATTTCTTGCATTGATTTGTGTAGTCAATGTTAACTGAGTATTAAACAAGTGCTTAAGGTCACCTTCAACAAATGTAGGGACCATTCAACCAAGCATCATTTCATCTGCAACCATACAAACACATCCCCAAAAAGTCATTAAACTATGCAGTTATTAAGCACTTATTGTAATCTCTCTTACAAACGTATGCTATAATATATTGTACTCCCAAGTGGTAGTAAATGGCAGAAGCTCAGAAACACACAGCAGCATATATATATAATTAATTAGCATGGATGCAGCTCAGCCCATGAAAGGCGTCTATTTCCCTTCATGATCTTCTTCTGACCCTCGTTCCATCAACACTGAGCTTTTCACACATATCTACTACCCATTTCTTAACCCAAACCCTGCCACCTTCCAAATCCACATAGAGCAACCAGAGAAGCTTGTCAATTTCACCTCCACTCTCCATACAATCAATCCTCCCCTCAAGACACTCCTCTCCATCCTCTCGTGCAACTTTCATTCGCTCAACCATACAAGTCTCCAGACGTTACGGGTTAGTCCAATATCTTCAAGTTTAAGATTCAAATACTTCATCCATACTTATTTTAATCCTCATGTTTATTCAATTTTGTTGGTGCCCTTCTCCCCTAAAACACACTTTTTGGATTTTTTTCCCTAAAACTCAGTGCAGACTCATTAACAACACACTTTCTATAAACTGATAGAGGGTACTAGGATGTTATAATAGGTTGCTTAATTGGTTTTAGCTTGTTTACTAGCTTCTTTAATTTCAACATGCATGCAGATTTGATGGAGTTGATTTGGATTGGGAGTTCCCTTCTAATTTCAACATGCATGCAGATTTGATGGAGTTGATTTCGGGCTCGACTCGTGGATCCAGGCTGGTGTGCCATGTGGTAAATTGGTGATGGGGTTGCCCTTGTACGGGAAGACTTGGCTGCTCAAGGACTGCAGACACGACGGCGTGGGTGCAGATGCGGTCGATGTGGGGCTGGGAGAGGATGGGGTGCTGACCTATGCTCAGGTGGTGGAGTGTAATTGGAACACCGGTGCAAAGGTTGTGTTCGACGAGGCCACGGTGTCGATGTATTCGGTGGGTGAGAAGATTTCTTATGCGAGAAGGCTTGGCTTGCGAGGCTACTTCTTCTGGGATATGGATGGTGATTATAAATTTATAACTGGACTATTTCCAAAACTGGTAATACCTTAATTCTTGCCTATTCATCCACTCTTACTAAGTAGTAGTACTATACTTTTTTCTTACTTATTGTTGTGTACTCTTGCAGCTTCAGACATGTGGCCACGCTGAAAGCTTGCAAACACTCTTGGGTTTAAGTCTTGATAATTATTTCTCGGTTGAGATATAATGTTTATATGAATTGATGAAGTTAATTGCTCTGAGAAAGCTTTTTTGTTCTACCAGCAGTTCAATTGTTGAACAATACAGAAATTATGGGTATAGTGCTGCTACAGAAAGAAAAGAAACAAAAAGAGTAAACCAGCAAAGAACTAAATGATGGGTCTTTGGCATCAAACTTGATATTCAAGAATGTCTAAATTCACAAGAGCAATATATTAGAACACTTAAATTGATTCAATATAATAAATAAAAAGAAGTTATTTACTTTGAAGAAAAATATATTTTTTCCACACACGCAGTGAAACATATACCAGCAAACTAATAAATTAAGTTCACTTTTACATTGAAAATGTTGCATAACATTGAAAATGCTAAAAAAAGAAATGACATAAACCAAAACTAATACTACAAGCAATATTTATCAAATAGGGAATGAAAAATATGAGGAAAAATAAAATTTGAATGAACCCAGAAAGAGAACTGAGATAAGCCACAGTTTTCAAGCTTCATTTAATGTAAAATTCAAAACACTAATGACTCAGAATATCCATTACAGTCTGCTAATGAAGCAACAAACCATGTCAATTAGCATAAAGCAGCAATGCTTAAACTCGAGCAAGCCTCAGAACCCTAGCTTGGTGCGGCGCCAATGCCTCCGTTTCGCATTGTACCTACAAAATAAAGCATCGATTTTTAATTTAACTCAAAACTCACATTGGAGAAATAACTGGAAAAAATTAGCAAAAGTAGCAATTGCTACCTGATGGTATTATCTGTGCGCATGCGAATCCAGTAAGGGATTGGCCTATTTTGCCTCTGCTTTTTCGCGAGCTTCTTCTTAATCATGAACGACTTGTGCG
This sequence comes from Leonotis leonurus, assembly GCA_026898415.1. Classification (NCBI taxonomy): domain Eukaryota; kingdom Viridiplantae; phylum Streptophyta; class Magnoliopsida; order Lamiales; family Lamiaceae; genus Leonotis; species Leonotis leonurus. The sequence continues at coordinate 2,227,094 of JAPKLX010000017.1, forward strand.
ACGGCTGTTGACAATCTCGTTCAGTTAATATTACATACGAAAATAAATAGCAATAAACTATCAACGCTATCTGACGCAGCCCTGAATAGAGAGCAAGAGTGGAAGAGAGAGAGAAGGGTCACCATTTTCGCCTGAGGAAACTGCAGCAATGAACGACGGTTACTGGATTGAGGTTGCAGGAACCCTAGAACAATTTAAGTCTTAGAAAATAAACGGGCTGAATTTGTTATGGGCCTATTAAGTATGGGCCTTTCGTCACAGAAGTGTACGGACACCAATATGCCACGTCACCTGGTTTCGATTTTGGCGCCAATTCGCAATATCCCGCCCCTTAAATCATCACGCGCCGCCAACAATCGCGGCGGCAGAACCATTCCCAAAGAAATTGGAATTCGGAAACCGTAGGGAAAGAAAGCAAGGAGGCCGAGCCAATTTGCGATGGGAAGCGAGGGGAGGATGACAGAGTACGAGCGGCGGAGGCTCGAAAACATCAGGCGGAATGACGAAATGTTGGCGGCGCTTAAGATCCGCTCAAAGCTCTCCGACCTCTCCGCTATCTCCGCCAAACGCACTAGGTTATCTTCCTCTCGAACTACTTTGTATTTCCCCTCCAAAGCTATCGTGTTTAAGGGGTTTATTGCGAATCAACTTGGCGACGATTACCTTGTTTAATGAATTTCTGGCGTAAAATTTAAAAATTAAAGTAGAGCTTTTGAAGTGTATGAGTGGGTATGTTTGTTTTGTTGCTTATTCTTAATGATTCTAAATTTATTGCATGGATCTTATGCCAACTGTTTAAAGAACAAGAATGCTTCTTTGTGACATTGTGCACTTGCAACTGTGATTGAGTGGGTGGGTTTGATCTGTTGCTTTCTCATAATGAATGCATGATTTGGCAGCGCTGAGAGAAAGTCGTATAAGCGTAGCACAGTAAAGAAGCCCAAAACTGAAACTCCGGTAGTACTGCGGCGGTCACTAAGGGCACGTGGGGTGCCGCCTCATACTGCTACTGCGAATGGTCTCGACGATGATGTCGATATAGAGAACCCTATAAAAAAAACCCAAAAGACGAATTACAACTCTGTACCTATTGCATCCACTCGAAAGCAGGGACCCATTGATATGAACGGTGCATATAGAGGAGATGATGAATTGGGAAACAGACTAGCAGAAATTATTTCGGGATTTTCTTGTGAAGTCGGGCGGAATGATAGCGATTCCAGTGATACTACAGTGAATATTGAAGAATTTGAGACTACTAAAATTGGAAAGAAATCGTGGGGTTCAGTTGATGTGGATTTGCAATTGAAGCCTGAGAATGTTGCACGAGTGGTTCCTGGGAGAATTATGAGTGTGAGGTTTTTCCCTACTCGGGACATGCAAATGATTGCTGTAGGAAACAAATTCGGAGATGTTGGGTTTTGGCATGTTGATGGCAAGGAAAACGATGACGATGGGATATATTTGTACCACCCACATCCAGGGCCAGTTTCTTCAATTGTCGTAGACCCGTTTTCCATATCAAAGGTTCGTATAATATGTAAGAATTTATTGTCAGTAATTATCGTGCTTGGTGTTGGCATACTTTCCCTTAACTTCGAATAACAGTTCAAGCACGTATTTTTGTGGGAAAAGTGTACTGTGTTAGTGGCTGGCGATGATGGGGGGTTATCTTGTGGTCTACTTCGTTCGACTGGATTTAAGCTGAAGCTATGAATATGTTAAACTTCTTTACAAAATGATTTTTCCAATTTCTCACCTGTTTGTACCGTTTGATGAAATTGGCACTAGTGTGTGTATTGTCTGGCAATTAAGCTCTGATTGGTGGTATGTGTTGGCTACTGCACCATCTTCATTTCTAATAATGTTACTTGTAGTTCAATTTTGAATTTTTGTTGTAATACACTATTGACATAGCAACATTTATCTCACTCTTTATGCAGATGTATAGCTCATGCTATGATGGGTTTATCAGGATGATGGACGTGGGAAAAGAGGTGTTTGATATGGTATATTACAGTGAGCATTCTATATACTCTATGTCCATGAGTCCGTATGATGTGAAGTCCTTATACTTTGGTGAGGGCCGGGGAGGAGTCAATAAGTGGGACTTGAGAGCAGGAAAATCTTCGTTATCGTGTGATTTACATGAAGATAGAATCAACACCATAGACTTCAACTCAGAGAACGAGAATATTTTAGCTACAAGCTCCACTGATGGCACTGCTTGTATTTGGGATCTGAGACTCATGAGCAAAGATAAAAATACCCCATTGAAGACTGTTAATCATGAAAGAGCTGTACATTCTGCTTACTTTTCACCCTCAGGGGAGTTTTTGGCAACAACAAGGTCTGTTTTAGGTTTCATGCAAATTATACAGTTGTACTTGTTACTTCCTTTTAGACATTTTTTGTGCTTTTGGCTATTAATAGTACGTTCTTAATGTCACTGGCTGTTATATTTAGTTAATTTTCTTTTGTATCCGTTGCTGCAGTTTTGATGACCATGTTGGTTTGCTGAGTGGAGCTAATTATGAGGAAATTTCTATGGTATACCACAACAACCAAACAGGCAGATGGATTTCTTCATTCAGGTATGATATATCTCTATTCGAAAAGGGATTCGAGAATTCTAATCCCCACGAAATGCTACCTATTTTTTCACTCTTGTACTTTATATTAGTAGAGCGGTGTCTGATTCTTAGTTCCCGCTCTATGTGCACAGAGGCGTATGGGGTTGGGACGACTCGTCCATCTACATTGGTAACATGAAGAGAGGAGTTGATGTCATCTCCGTTGCTGACGAAAGGGTTGTTACAAGCTTAAAAAGTGAGTTAATGACAGCTATTTCATGCCGGTTTGATCCACATCCGTACAACGTAGGTATGCTTGCTGGTGCCACGAGCGGAGGTCAGGTTTACATTTGGAATCAACAGTAACAAGAGGTTTAGTAATGAGATGAAACAAAGTGTTGCTCCAAAATGATCCTTATGTAGGTCTTTTGAATTTTGCAAGTGCAAATATTTCCATCATAATGAATGTAATATCATTTCCCCCTCGCTCAAATATGCGTTACTACATTGTCTATTTCAATTGTAATGATAAAAAGTAATGGTCTTTACTGGGCTTTTTTCAGACACAATTTAGATGAGTGCTTCTATCTAACCTTCACTGAATATAGCAAAATCTACAATAATGGCAATGCCAAATTTACATTCTTTGCCCAAATACTTCACCTTTCCTCCATTCTTCAATGCCAAGAACACAAGTGAAGCCTTGGCTGCTCCTTTTGCATCCAGCAACAATAGAATGCATGCAGTTTTCTTCATACATGTAGTCGTTGGTGCACTTTGTGTTTCCATGAGGTTAATTCCACAGGAAGCAAATCCTCGTCGCGAGACAGCACAGCTTGAACCAGGAGTTTTCCAAGCCAAGCATGGTACAGCAGACCCCTAGCTCCGAGGCCCGTAAACAACCAGTACTTGCAATTATGGCTTCCATCAATGTATTTATCGACACAACCTAGAAGAGGAAGTGACCCATTGACAGTGCTAGGGGGCATTCCCCTCAGTCCTCCCACTGTTCCAGTTATGCTCCATTTTTCTATGGCTGGATATACTGAACACGCTTTTGGGAGAAGCACTTTTATTGCCTCGGAAGCTTCATCAGCTGTAACATCCCTCGAGTAATTCCTTGATCCCCACTCCCATGTCGATCCCAAATCCATGTGGTGAGCTCCATGCACAGCAAGCCAGGCATCTGAGAGAATTGAAGGACTGTGTTGTGGATATTCTTCCCTAAAATGAACAGATTAAGATAAACAAACTTACCGAGTTTAGAACATTATAATGCCCAAAGACGTAAACTATATGATTCGTAAAACAAGAAGATACTCTTTTGAAATTGCCAACTAGTACAAAATCTCAGAAATGAAGGGAATCTCAACATCAACCATAATTATCTCTTGTTCTCTGTTGTAAAAGAGGTCCTACTTATTTTACTTTTGAAATTGCCAGATAGTACAAAATCTCACAAAAAAAGGGTATCTTAACGAGTTAACATTCACTAATATTGTCCCACTTCTTACTGTTGGGGCTAAAGAAGATGTTCGTCGAAACATGATTTTAGGACAGATGGGTAGTGTTAAACATACCTTATATCATCACTGAGGTGCAGGTGAGCAATGATGCCTCGACAAGTTCTCAGAGGTAGTTTTCCACATAGCTCTGGCAAAAATGCTGCCCGGGCTCCAAAGCAGATTATCACTGCATCGTAGTCCCCTATCACACAACCATGTATCATTGAGGGTTAAAGATAATCAAATTGACCGGAACAAGTAAAGTTGACTTCAAGAAACAACATTAACTCCTGGGCTTAAAAGCTTATAACCTTAATGAGTTTGTTAGTTGCCAATGCTAGCAAAAGAGTTTAAAAGTGCTTTCTGTTACTAGCAACAAAAATGGTTTGTAGAGTAAATCATGAATTTAATGGAGAAGAAAAGTCTCAATAATGGTTTGAAGAAGTAAATCATGAAGTGCTTTCTGTTACCAGCAAGTTCCAGCAGAGACTGCACTGAGTTATGGTGAAAATTCAGTTCTTTGTTGACAGAGCCCAAGGTTGACATGCCATTAGCTAGATTTTCACATGCTAAGTATAGACCCTAAAACAGAAATTAGGAAAGTCTCAAAAATCATGTTATATACTCCCTCTGTCCCATTTATCTTGGCACATTTGTCCACTTTATTGCGTACACGAAAAACTTGCACACTTCTATTTTTAATAATTATACTAATATTGTTGGATCCACCATTACCTTTTCAATCACTCACATTATATATTTAATTGTAAATAATGTGGGACCCTCATTCCACTCACTAACTTTTCTTTCACTCACATACGCATATTTAATTAATAAATATTGTGGGACCCTTACTCCACTCACAATACATTCATAACATTCGTTAAAACTCGTGCCGAGCCCAAATGTGTAAATACTTGGTGGACGGAGGGAGTAATAAAATGTGCCAAGATAAGTGGGACGGAGGGAGTAATATATAAGTATTGTATATATTGAATCCAAATGCTTAGCTTTTTTATCTAACCTTGAGGTAACTTTGAGCATTAACGTTCAGAGCTTCAGGCATATAAAATGCCACGTTAGATGGTACCGTTAAATTTGGGACAAGCTTTTGTGCAGCATCCTCATGGATGACCTCTATTCTGCAATTGGCAAGATAGTTCTGAGCATTCTACTCATGAAAACAAGATGAATCTGCATCAGTTAAAAGCTTCTCATGTTGTACAGAGTTTATAAGGTCCTTTAAAATAGCTAAGCCAGACACCCTCTCAATTTGGCAGCTCAGAATGACTTACTTCTGACATTATATTCATGCTCTTCAAATTGGCAGCTGGCCTCAAGATCCCCCTGTATCATACAAGTTAGTGTCAGTTCAAGAGCAAAAACTAATTCTTAATATAACCTAAATGGTAATAGACTAATAGTGTACAATGAAAGTGAAAGAAAAATTATGATGAAGAACAACCTTCTCCTAACTAAAACAGGTTCGCCATCTACCGACATTTCAGCTTTACCCTTCTGAAGGAGTGCCTGTTCAGCAATATTTAGGAGATTCAAAGTTTCTTCCCAGCACTCTGCACCCTTCCAAAGAAGCTTGACTGCAAAAGAATAGAGAAGTAACTTAACCATAATGAATTCAATTCTCTGGTATGTAACATCTCAAGCCATTTATCAGGTGCCACAACAGTAAAGTACTGATGACTAAATGAATGAAAATATGAACCTTTTGGCGAGTATGGATGCAGAAGCCCGCCAGCAATTCCAGATGCACCTCCACCAATTCCAGCTTCATCATAAACATCAACACAAAGATGCACGTCCTCAGAACCATGCTGCAAATATATGCTTCCAACATTTAAAGCACTTGAATGTGAATTTAGAAGCTTGAATACAGTAAACAAAGGATTGCAACAAGAACAAGCATAAGAAAGGAAACGAGGGACTGAAGGTCTAGAATCAAGTGCAGGAGAAAGCAGAGGAAAACTGATTTCCATTTTCTTCATGGAGTACTAAATGATGGAAAATGAGTGAGGCAGGTCGACCATTTGAGATGGAAATCATAGACATTTACTACAACACAAAGTAAATGGTTCTTTTTTCCTCCAATCCTCTCGAGCATTTTAGTTATAGTAGAAATGGCACTTTTGAGTCACATAAGTACAAATCTTCGTATTGTCCTAGACTCCTAGTGATGTATTCAAGCAAAAAATGCTCAACATGGCAATTCCCAAATCCCGGCACGGGAAAAGGTAGCTCAGCCCGCACTTATCTTTCTACTTTTCTTTGTTTTCCTTTTTCTTCCTACCAGTCAGTATCAAACACTACCAAAACAACCACACAATCTGAAATTTGCAAAATTATTCAAGAGGAAGAGAGATAGAAATTACCCGAAGCAAATTCCAAGCCACGGATAAACCAGCAAAGCCAGCGCCAAGAACTGCGTATCTGCAGATTAACACAAACAACAGCAAAAAGAAACTCACCACCACATAATGCACAAACAAGGGACATATGCAATAACCCTCAGACACACAGAACCTGATGGGTCGTGGGGGAGAAGAGGAGCACGAGAAGCCACGCAGAGAAAATGAAGTGAAAGTAGAATTAAAGCGTGTAGGAAGTATTGTTTCTTTCGACCATTTCCAATTCAAGGACATAAGTCCTGGGTTTTGCGCCAACATCGCTTCTTCCTCTTCGCCGTTTGCGTTTGTTCTGTTAACTGTTTTCCTACAGTTACTATTTTGTTGCTAAATTACTCTGTTCTTAGGAGTTTGCATTCTTGTCCCTAAATTTTCAAGAAATTACATATACAAACCTATAATCGGTAACGGGCATGACCCATACCCGACGATGTTCAGATCAGATTTATGAGTGAGAAAAGATTTTCTCTTCTTCTCACCTTGGATCCAAATGAAATGAAATGTATCAAATTTACAAGCAAGTGAAATAATTTCGAATTGAACCTTCAAGAATTAATGTCTTCACTCATCTAATGTGCTCGCATTCTGAGCAGATCTACCAACACTGTAACTATACATTACCTTTCGATGGAAATAGGGATCAAAATTAGATCTTTGTGATTACATTAGCTTCTCTACTGCTTTGGTTCTTAAATTCGTTGTTTCTTTGAAAAAAATAAGCATAGCCCATCTCAATTGAGGCTTTCAATAATGGAAAATGATTACGTCCGCTCCGTTTCTTCACGGGCTACCCGAAGAAATCAGCACCAACAAACTAAAGGTGCGTCAAAATTTTCATTTTTATTTCGTTTTGCTTTGACACTGTGATTTTTGTTTGGGTTAGGGTTTTGTAGATTCTAAGGCGAGAAATCTTGTGAATGGAGATGACGAAGGATGTTTGTACAGTGAGAAATTGTCGCCAAAATATACAATGAAGCTCACTTGGAAAAAGGGTTTCATTCGGTTGATTCTAACGGGAAGAATGATTTGGATGCTCATTATTCTCACTGTTTTGTTTTTTCACATTTGGTCTTGACTCTTGTCAATCATCTGTTGCATTTTTTTCCGGTGAGTTTTTTTTGGTGTTTTTTTTCCGACTTCAATCAATTATGGTTGTGTTTATCTATGTGAATTTTCTTTGAATGAATGTGGATAATATGATTATGTTTTTGTGCTTTGTCTTTATCCTCAGTGTTTTGCCAATTGGGCTTTCTGTTATATCTTGTAATAACTAATGAGAATGAATTATATGCTTATATGTGGAGCATTGTACTCCATACTGTTAGAGTTGCTTGTAGAAGCTTGGAGTTTGAATCTTGAAGTTTATCTATTCCTGCAATGTGCTGCAGTAATTGTTTAGGGAAAATGATAATAGAAAACCTATTGAATAAAGTGAAAATGTCTTTTTTTTGTAACCATTAATACAAATGATTTCTTACCTTTTCCGAATTCGACATGTTTATCTGCAGCTCTTTATAACAAAAACAGCAAGGTATATGGCATGTTAAATACGATGGGGCTTGTGACACCACCACATTGTAAGTTTAGAGATTTTTCTTCCTAATATATGTATCCTCCCTCCTACATTCAATTGGTTGACTATGAGCAGTTTTGCTTCTCATCTATATAAGGTTGTCATATCCATGTTGTTGGTGATCCAAACAAAATAGTCATTCCATAGAAAAGGTCACCTGAGAAGCTAGTGCAAAAACTATCATATCATGGAAGATAGTCCCATAAACGATAGGTTTCAATCTTCTCTTCTATAGCCATCAATGGATCTCAATCTACTCCTCTCTTTGGGGGCATCAAACTTGGCAGCAAAGGGCTGAGAGTTTCAAGATAAAGCCAATCATGGAGGTGATAAGTTACTCTTTTGCAAACATATGTAGACTTGCTTTGTTGCTATTAACAGAAAATTGGAATAATTGTTTAGATATATGATTATACATGAAAATTCTTGGTTAGAATGCTAAACATCCTAAATAGAAGTTTGATATATAAAAAACAATCTGTAAAAAAAATTCATAATCATTTTAATTTTATGTTTGTGTTACTTTTTTCCAGAAGCCTGAAATTTAAGACATTGCAATTGTTTTTCTAGAAAAAAGAAGGTATGATTTTAAAATTTGCGTGTTGTTGCAAATATGAACTTTTGTATTACTTTCTTTTTGTTTTTCTCAGTTTAGTTTATTTCAAAGAAGAGAAATTTTGAATAATAGAGTTAGTGATGGCAATACAAAGGGAAGGGTACTGTAGTTCACTTGGTTTTCACAAAGCACACCTTATTATACGCAGAAAGTGATATACCATTGACTAACTGCAATTCTAATTAATAGATGTTAACAACTAGTGTTCTATGGCATCCTTAGGTCCATTGTGGATTTATGGAAGGTGGAGGAGAAGACATGGATCCAACAGACATTGAATATGTGAAGAAATGTAAATTTATTGTTGCGACTAGCATTTTTGATGCTTATAATACGCCTCGCCAGCCATCCAACATTAGTAGACGGTCGCAGACTTTATTTTATTTTCTCAAGGCGGTTGATGAAGTGTCCCTTGAGTTTATAAGAAATAATGCTAGTGTCAGAGAGGATAATGTTTGAGGCAATGGGTGAGTATCTGGCGCCTGATTCTGCTTAAGAACCAGCCCTACGATGAACCTAGAAGAAACGGAAAGGTTCCTAAGATATTAACACATAGGTTGTTCCCTGAAGTTCAGTACAACATCTGGATCGATGGTAAAATGGAGCTCATAGTTGACCCTTTGCTTCTACTAGAGAGGTATGATGGTATTCTATCATGATATGTTGAACAAGATGGATATTTTTGTAGATGGGAAGTACGGTGGGTCTTCTTCATGATAACTTGGTGGGTCTTCTTCATGATAACTTTATAATATAGTATATCTTTCGTATTAACCATCTTTGCAAGTTGTTCAACATAGAAAATGGGGTCACTATGTAAACCATCTTATGTTAACGTGTAGATATTTATGGCGTGGGAAGCACACATTCACGATTGCTCAACATAAACAGCATAGGAGTATATATGAAGAGATTGATTCAAACAAACGAAGAAAGCGATATGCTCGTCCCTCATTGATCTACAAATGAAAATATATTGCTACGAAGGATGCAAATGTATTTATTGTTGATTGCATCTTTACTTATTAAAATTGCTATTATATCAACTCTGAAAATTTGTCGTAATTTGATTTGATAAATTTACAGACGATACATATTCTGAATACAATACGAGTGGCTTTTTAGTCAGCAAATATACTTCAATGAAACATAGGATTTCAACTTTGTTAATTATGCAATTAAGGATTTATACCAACTTGAGTAGGAAACCATTGTTAAGCAGCAATCTCTATTATGAGTTTTAGATATACAAAGCTCAAATATTCATTTTACAAGATAAATCTCTCATGATGCATCATTCTCTCTGCATCTTACAACAAACAATCTACTATAATGGTAGATTGCCTGCAGGAGGTGTGCTATCTTGATCAGTTGCCACCAATGTGGCCTCAAGCTTTACGGACAATAACTCGTCTCTCTCGTTTATATTCTACTTCCTCTCGTTGATGCATAATCAGTATAGCTCTCCTCACCTAGAACACAAAAACACACCAAGTTCAAGAAGATGTCAGAAATTATATCATGGTGTCATTTAAACTTCAAACTGGAAGTGGTAAAAGGGTTTGAACCTACTATTGATTCATTCAATCCCATTCTAGAGAGCTCGTCGATCAGCCTCCTCTCTGATATATGGCTTCCAATCCCCATCCGTCTCTTTATCTGAGTTTCCGCTTGCTGCATAAATCAAAAGAGTTAACAAGATGTAGTTATGGATGGGTCAGCTTAGGGAATGCAAAATGTTGCTTACCTTTATCTCATTTTGCAGCTCAGGAGTGAGGTTTATATGTTGATTTATCCCAGAACGTGCAGCATCCATTGTAGAGTTGTTAAAGAGCCTGATGGCTTCTAGGACATGGTTATCATTCGCAACATGAGACCTATGTGTCAGAGAGAAGATTCAGCAGCTGTTTCAAAGAATCATTTTGATCCCAGACTCGTGAAGAAAGTCATTACAAGAATCTTCGACAAGTTGCACATGTAAATGTAAGAATGTTATTGCAGTAAGATGCCCAACAATACCAGTATTCACTAGAAATTTCATATTTGTCGTAGCCCAACCAACCACAATATTCACCTATGGTTTGAAGACATGCCCAACAATAACAGTATTCACTAGAAATTTCATATTTGTCGTAGCCCAACCAACCACAATATTCACCTATGGTTTGAAGACATCTGATCGGGCAAAAACATCAAGAGATTATAAAGTGCATCATTGCATGCATTAACTTACAGAGTCATTCTGGCAAGTGCTTCACTTAATCTGACTATAGCTTCCAACTGCCTCACTGTAATTGGTATCACAGCAGCCTCACCAGTCTCATTTGCCTGCTTTCTCATGTCCTACAAGGAAATAGTACAGAAAGAGAAGCCTTTTGATTTCCAGTATGTTTTGGTGTACTATGTCGATATATGGTTTTGGTACTATTCCTAACTAATATGACTACAGTGGCTAATAACAGAATCTGTTACATTATTAAGAACAGTGCCTCCTCTACCTGTCTGATCTTTACATAGCTCTCCTGCAATCTGGATGCTGCAGATTCTGAAAGACGAGGATGGCATTCAGTTCGGCAGTAGTGTATATACCTGCATGCAAAAATTAATAATTTTCAGATCCAACGAAAATCACTTAAGAAATCACCATGAGAAAACGAAGCATGTTGATTTAAGACCTTTTCAGCCAGTTGTCTTCTTTGGTAGTCTTTGTGTCGCTTGTTGTTCCATCAGCTGATGCATGAATTTTGATGATGTGGCTGGCAATATTCTGCATACATATATAACCTTAAAAAGCTTTGGATTATTTCAATCAACTTTCTCGGATAGACCTCTGTTTTAACATTCTAATTAATAATCCATCTCAACAAAGAATGGAGATTTAAGAGTTTATCCATTTTAATTTGCAAATACGAGAAATCACATACATGACCATGGAAAGTATGGAACTATGGAAGTATTTTTATGTTAAGCAGGATTTGGGAAAATTATTCTCTAGAATGGGCCAACAGTTTTGTACCTTGTCTTGTGCGTACATTCTGATATCTTTCACAATAAAAATTAAATCAAATCTTGAAAGAATTGTTGTCTGTAAATCAATGTTGTCTTGAGCGGTCTGAGAAAAACATGATGCTTGTTAGTTTCTCTGATCATATCATGAGAACTATAATTAATTAATAGAAGAACTAACGTGCAATTTATAGGAACTAACCTTGAGATCATCATAACGCCCGGATGGAGGGTTGGCTGCAGCAAGCACAGAGGTCCTTGAGTTGAGTACTGTTGTTATTCCTGCTTTAGCAATGGAAATAGTTTGCTGTTCCATAGCTTCATGAATGGCAACCCTAAACACATATCAGGAGTTTGAGCTCTCTGTTGGCCGATGGAATCGCAATACAAGAAAGATGCTTAAAACGTAGTACGCGCAATCACCTGTCTTCTGATCTCATTTTATCAAATTCATCTATGCAAACAACTCCTCCATCCGCCAGAACCATGGCACCTCCTTCTAGATAAAACTCCCTCTGCATTAAAGAGGGAGAACCATCAGATAAAATGATTAAATTGCATTCTAATTAAATTTTATGGTCATAAACCACCAGAAAAGCATTTATCTATGATTATGTCAAGTCATTAACATCAGGAGCTGTAAAACTTACTGTGCTATTATCACGAATTACAGAAGCAGTCAGACCAGCAGCGGATGAGCCTTTACCAGAAGTATAAACAGCTATTGGAGCAGTCTTCTCAACAAACTTCAGAAACTATAATGGAACAGAATAGACTTAAAAACTTTGTTGCTTTAAATAACATTTGATCTTGAAATCAACATATATTGAACATTCAAAGGTAAGCTTTCACATAAAAGGTGAATTATTAAGTATTTTGTCATTACTCGACATAAAAGGAATCTACACCAACCTGTGACTTGGCTGTGGATGGATCACCCAAGAGCAACACATTGATATCCCCTCTTAATCTTACACCATCAGGCAAAGTCTGCAGTTCAAAAAGGTAGCATTTTCAAACAATTGAACTGATAAAGTAAAATTAATAAAATAACAAGCTAATAGAATACCTTTCTCGAACCTCCAAACAAAAGGCAGGCAACAGCCTTTTTCACATCAACATGACCAAATATCGATGGGGCAATCTTGGAGCATATTTGCTCATATGCGTTAGTATCTGATGCAAACTTTTTGAACTCTTCAATCTGAGAGAAGTTGAAAGAGTTAGCATGAGATTATTCCATGATTTGTATCAAATATATTTCTAAAACAAGTTCCAGTTCCAGATTAATGCTTAGCATTTCATATAACAATTAAATCTCCATGTAATTACCTCATCTCTGTTGAAGTTGGTAGGCCCTCGTGAATTAGCTTCAGAAGTTTCCTTCAATCCAATAACCCGAATATAGGGCTGTCTAACTGCTACTGCTCCTTTATGACTGCTCAAACAATTAAAAATGCATGATTAACAACCAACTAGGTCAATTTGTTTCTCCAATATATTAGCAAATTCTTACGAAGCTGATGAGTTTGCAGCTTGAAAGACACTGTATATCCCCATGATAGTCAATCTTGTTCCAGGAACAATTGTTTGCACAAGATGGCGATCTATAGATAAAAGCATGTTCCTTGGCAACTCTCCAGTTGGCACGTCCTTCAATTTCAGTAGTATAAAGATGTAAGTTCAACAAGAATAAAACTCCCTAAAGTATCATATGGAAATTATGCAGTATTTTTGGTTCATTGTTCACCTCAGGATTCTCCTGCAATTTTAGTGTCTGTTGATCCACATACTTGCTTTTATCAGGGACCACGAGCCAAGGATCAATTGGACATGGCTCTTCACCAGCCTATAAAATGTGCAAGACATTAGATTACAGCTTCAGTGAAAGTAATCCAAAGCAACAAGCCTAGAAAAATGTGTTTTTGAAATACCTGAGGGGCATGATCACAAGACCGCGGGACAATCGCTCCACCAAGCCCCGGACGACATGCAACAAGCTTTACATTTTTGCAATTCTTGCACAACAGAGTCACGTATGTTGCTTTTGCCTTAGTCCTTGAGGCAGCTATGACGATCCCGGATATCTTAACCAGTTTTGAAATGTATTGTGCCTGCAAACATTTTGCGAGGGAAGGTAGCGTTTTCAGAAGAAAGATACTCTAAACAAGGTAGCAAGACCCACTGGACAAAACAGGAGAACAAAGAAAAAGAAAGTAACTTGAGATGATTAACTAACCCCTAGCGATCGCATCGATACAGGATCCTGCTCTGACGTTAACAGAACTTGCACTTCCCCTGGCATCGGCTCCTCCATTTCACCAGTCTCTCCTTGAACCCTAGCCCTGAGACCTGCCAGAACTTCTGCTGCTGCATTTTCAAACTGGATTGTTTTCCATAGCAGAAGACAGTTAAACATGTTGAAGTTTATATTCAACTCTGTGCTAGAAGCAGCATCAGAGAGGCTAAGTGCCGAAGCTATACATACACATTAGTTAAATGACAATAACTAACAACCTAAAAGAATTGCATCATCAAGGATGAGGCGGGAAAGCAAGATGTCAACTTAATTTGCTTACCAGCGGAAGATAGTCGGCGGGGTTCAGTCGGAGGAATTGGGGAAGGATTTGCTCGGGATCGTAGGAGATGAGATCGGCGAGATCGACGAGCAGGAATCTGGGGTTCGACAAAAGGGCCTCTCTGTATGGAAACACGTTAGGCTGGCTCTTGTGCTGGAAATTCCTTATGAATTCCTTAAATTTCTGGAGCGCCTGATGGCGGTTGGCGGTATCCGCCTGGTCGCCACCGCCATGCGGGAACTGCGCCTGGTCGCTGTAGTATACTCCGCCCTCATCCCAACCAGACATATCTCTCTATCTCTATCTCTATCTCTATATCACTCTCCCTGCGCGCGCGAGTGCGTGTGTGTGGGGAATGCACGACTGTGAAGAGGAGGCGAGGGTTTGAAGGGATGCAAGTGGGTAGTGTAGTGAGTCTCCTTGGCGGGAACAAATTGGCGGGAAAGACTTGATCACGTGATGACCACGTGCCTATATTTTTTCTATTTTTAAGTGCGATTTGTTTTCTTGTTTGATTTTTTAACCGTATGTTTTTTGTGTCTATTTTTTCAACGTTAATTTGAATTCCATTTTCAGTATGACACTTTTCTTTTCTTTCTTCCGTTTTCTGATGTAAATAAATATAGAAAAATAATTAAAGACGAAATAGTAACAGTGAACATTTCAAGAATAATTATAAAATTTGGATATTAGGAGTACGGAGTGAGAAAAGGTAGTTTTAAATAGGATGGAGTAATAATTATGGACTGTACATCCTAATATGTACGCATGCACATAATTTATTTATACATAATAATAATTTAGAAAATAAGCTACATCATTAATTTATGTAATATTCCTTCCTTTCACTTATCGCGCTTCCTATGCCCTACGTACCCTTCGTTTTCCAAGTACCATAGTGCCGCCTCCGCCGCTCTCTCCGCCGCATCCTTCTTCCTAGCACGAGCTTCCCCGTAGAACTCGAATGTCTCGTTCGGCATTTCTTCCATTTCCAACACCACCTTGAAAAGGAATCTGCAAAACGGCTATCATGCTCAGATCGCTCTTAAAATTATATTGCATAGGACCTTCACCAAAACTATTGAAGTAACTTACTCCTTTAAATGGCTCGGCCCTATCTCTTGCCAGCAATCGAAGATCGGTGGTTTCCAGCAGTTAGCCGTGCATAATTCATATAGGCGAGATTTTGCCGATACAGTGGAAGCACCTAACACAATAATTTTTTTAGTAAGAGGATGTGACTAGATCTGAAATAGAACTTTCTAAAGTTTCATGTGTTAGTCGTACCTTTTCCACTCGATTCGCCACCAGAGCTGTGACTTTGATTGGTGGTAGGTAAATCACTTCTGCAGTTATTGCTAAGGGGTCGTGTAGCACAGACTTCTGGAGACTTGTGACTCAAAAGAGGCTCTATAGGTCCAGAAATGGGCTTGCTCTTAGAAGCTGATACATCGTTAAGACGACAAACTTTCACATCATAGTCGTTATCGGAATCCTCTAGCACTTCTAGGCCACCGGATTTAGTAGTTACACTAGAGGGTATCTCATCGTATCCGATCAGTTCCGCTTCCTTTGCCTCACTCTTGGTAAGAATTTCCTTCAGGGATGCTAACTTTGTCTTGTAACCTTGTGCCTGCACATTGACAAACGAAAAGAATGAAGAGATAACAATTAAGCTTGAGAGTATGAACTCTAGAATCTACTTCTATTTCAGATATACAAAGTTTTAGTGATAGAAATCTGACAAGGAAGATGCATCACTCTGGACGGGAGTTTATGAAAACCATCTCAACATTTATCTGACCTCGAGCTTATACCAACACAACTTTGTGTTCGTCTAATAGGCGTAGCATATAATGATACATCTCAGATAGTGTAGCTTATTTCTCATTTCAAATCTGCTAAAAATGAGGCCTATATAGATATAGCCAAGCCCTAAAATAGTAAAATTTATTATAGGAGACAGAGCTCACGTAGCAAAGGAAGGTGAATCAATAGTGAGGCAGAAGCATAAAAAAGAGGAGCCTTAATTTTTAAGAAAAAAATGAAGGAAAAAACAGATTATTTTTCTGAAAGAGTACCTTCAAACAATCAAATAACTTCCCTGAAGCCACTCTTTTGGCAGTTTTTCCACTGATGTTGGTACTCGAAGCGGAGGCAGAAACATTACCTTCATCCACTTTAGCTTCAACTGTATACTTATTGTCTTTCCTTGAGAAAGAATATTGCAGCTCCCAGTTATAGGACTGACAAAGTTCATTCAGTTCTCTCAGAGGATTAAATTGAAGCTTCGAAATACTAATAATGGGGTTCATCAAGTGTAGCATTGTCTTCCATACGAGCTTCAAATCAAACCCTGTATCAAGATATAGGGCACCTATAAAAGACTCGACCACATCGCCAAGGACCTGAAGAATTACAAATTAAGGCACAACTAAGTATGTTCATGTTTCTTCAATTAATACAAGTACATAATAAATATTGGTGTAAGAAAAAAAAACATTCTACTAACTGAAATTAGGACAAAATAATCTAAATATAGAATGGAGAATAACAACCTTAGGACAACTTTTCTCTTCCATGCGCTCTTTTCCTGTTCCTGATTTACCTATGTTGCTTATATATTTAGCTATTGCTTCACGTAGAACACTAGAATCACATATAAGAAATTTGTGAAAGGACCATTTTCTAGCCACGTCAGCAAATGCAGTGTTCTTCACACATGCTGATCTTAAATCTGTTAAATGGCCAGGTTTTAAGCTTGGGTAGACAGAATACAGATAGGCAGTGATCAAATAGTCCAAGACAGCATCTCCGAGAAACTCAAGTCTCTGGTTTGAGCAAACACAACGTGTTAGCACCATAAATAAAAAGAAATAATACTCAACTGATTTGACAGTAGAATGGGTATCAATAGTACCTGGTAGCAACCTCCCACGTGATTGTTGAAAGATGGATGAACAAATGCCTGAATGAGCAAACCCTTATGGGTAAATTTGTACCCTAATTTATTTTCAAGAGTATTCACATCCATCAGATTGGAAATGGGGAGAAATGCCTCACTGGTGGAGCAGATATTATCAATTTTTGAGAGCGTTAAATCTACTTCTATACCAACCCATTTAAGAAATGCAGTTGCTGCTTTAAAGCCACTATCAACTATAAAAGCTCCTGTGAGTGCCTCAAGAGCATCAGCAATTGTCTTGTTGTATAACCAGTGATGGCATTTGTTGCATGTAACTCCGGTATTTCTGTCACTACTCTTGCAATGATCTCGAGAGTGAATGATATCCTGATTTTCCTTTGTGCAAATTAAAGGGCAGGGACGACCAAATGCAAAGAATCGGTCTGGCTCAAATGATTGATCTCGTATGTACACCTGAAATAATTTTTCTTTTTATAATATAATGAATTCAGAACAAAAGAAACAACAAAGAACTTTTATGTAGAACTTTCCTAATTTTCAAGCATCCAAAATCAAGGGCATGCCATTGATATGCAGAAATTTCCAAATTTACAACTTTTATGTATTTTTATGTATAACTGCACGAGTAACAAGTTTACACCAAAGACTCTTATAAAACTTATATCAGTTACCTGTAACTTTTTCCTTGTAGCAAGCTTCAGTAGAGTAGAATTATTTACGATGTTGGAGCGTTTTCTAGTTAGCTGCCCTTCATTTAAGGCATCATGCTTAAGGAAAAGACATCTACCGACTGCAAACTTGAGAAATGCATCTCCAAGAATTTCAAGCCTTTCAAGAGAAACGCTTTCACTGCATCTCTCTGTTGTGAGTGCTTCGAGAACCTGACCCAGTTTTAAATGACTATTAGCATATCTCAAATAGAAGTAGTGTATGTAATTCAGGAGATTGAAAACAGAAGTGATGCACAGAAGTAGATTCACTTATGGAAGTCTAAGAAGTAACGACAAGATCAACTTAATATAATGATTAGACTGATAAATCCTGAAAAATCCTTACACGGGCAGTAGTAACTTCTGCTCCTTCTGGGAAAGATTCGACCAATTTTTCCTTCAATTCAGTGGCCACAAGAAAACTTTCAAGCCGGTGCATGATTGATGGTAAGAGAGACAGTGAACTCCCAATATCTTTAGAAAAACCAACAACTTTCAACTGACAAATCTCAGGAGACAATTCAATAAAGTGTTCCTCTTTTTCTCGCCATTCTTCTGAAGTAAACAATTAATTCAACACATTCAATGTATAAGTAGAAGGTAGAAAGAAAAAGAAATCATTACTCAAGTTACATCAAGAATCAATGAATCTATATATGCACGCAAGCAATAGATACTCCACAGAATGAAACACAACACTGTCATATACTTTTTACTAAAAACTTTTACAGATTGGTCATCTCTTGAGGATGTCGCACATCAGAGTGAGGAATCTAATGTGTAGCTACTTTTACATTGAATTATGATTGGAACAAGTACAGAATGGTTCTTTCAAGCAGGAAACCAGCCAGCATAGTCTACCGGCCAGTACAGAATTCAAGTTTGGTTGACACTATAAAAATTGCCCAGCAGGGAGGAGGGAGGAAGTATGACTCCAGCCTTTGTTAAAATGAGAAACAAAAAATTATTAATGTAGCATGATAATGGTCACCAACCCTCAATATAGCATAATATCATATGCAAATATAGTTAGAAAAAGCAACACAAATCACATGGGAAAGGAAACTGATAAGGCTATCCAGATAAGAATGATAGCAGTTTAATTTCCTGCTTTTATCAGTATGCTTGACCATACACATACGTCCAATAGCAAGAAAACATATACAATGAAAGCTCATTAAGTTGTTGCATTCCTCAGTAACAGTCTTAGCTGATGTATTCACACTAGGAAACATGCCAAATCAAAGAAGCAAAATGCATTTTATCTCCTAATGGGGTCTAATCCAATTCAAAGTACATATAAATGAACTATACCTGAAAGTTTTTTCTTTCGCAATAAGTTGTCCATAACAAAGAGTTGTTTGGCTTTCAGAAGTGGTTGATCAGGGTATGCTAGATCAATATCAAACCTGTAAGTTGAATTTGACCAGTTACATAAGAAGAAAATTTAAAAACCAACCACACAAAGCCAACCAATTATGCAAAAACAAATATCCCAGAATCAGAACAAGCAAAAACATTATGAGCTCATCAGAACCGATAATAACCATCTTACAATAACTATGTTATCGTTTATTGTGTGAAAAAGCAATGGATTGCATTGGATTGTGTGCATGCAAACCTCAAAAGACTTCTAATTATTAGAAGGTGATTTTGTAGTACTCTGTTAATCAGAGGCAACACAGAATTTTGAATCAAACAAGATACCATCATTTCCCTAATGTCCAGAATTCGGGAAAAGACACGGAGAAAACATTGTTAACAAATGGAAACATGATGAAATAATAACTTACTTCTCCTTATAGTGCTGCACATGGTTACTTGAATCACCATGCGAGTCATATCCGTTCTTCTCCCAGTGAACACCCGAAATAAAGAAAAAAGTATTGCTGCATGAGACATACACCAAACTGTCCACAACATCATCTAAGCTAAAGTGACCATTGGCAAGATGCAAATACTTGCTACTTTGAGAAGGTTGATCACCCATATCAAGACGTGGATGTGTGAATATTGGAGATGACAAACATCTCTTAATTAGTGTCCAATCCACAGAGATTATGCCATTCTTTCCCAGATAAAGAGGAAGCAATAGGTAGAAAGTTGAAGAGCTTGAGTTATAGACATCATCATTTTCAAGCGACACATATTCCGGTACAAATTTATGCCGGTCAAGAATAATTTTGAGACACATTTGTTGAAATAATTCAGCTGCAGCAATCTGTTTAATCCAATTACAAAATTTAAAATTAAATATCTAAACCAACGTAAGCAATTAAATATAATCACCAATCTGAATATAACGAACGAAAGAACTCTACCTCATCTTTATGAAATTGAATAGCTCCATATGGAATAAGCTGTGACCTCACCATTCTACCGCGGGCTAAGCAAAGTTCAACTTTCATTTTTCCAGCCTCTTCTGGGAGGGGATCCCTCATGAAAAGACCAAACCTTCTGTATTCTCTATCTGCAGGAGTAGGACAAATTTCAATGTAGTAACGACTAAAATAAGTTGAGCTCCCCACTTCTGCCCACGGTTTCGTAAGTGCAGCTGGAACAAGCATCTCATGTAATTCGGCTCGTGAATCTTCATCTGTAGTAAATGCAAAAGCTAATTATGAACAAAACAGTTAGTATGAGGAATCTAAAACTTCTTTCTACGTAAACCACCGACCATTGAAGCCATCAGAATTTGTTAAGTCCTGAGTTATTTCCTCATGTTCATCATCTTGCTCCGGCAAGAGATAATCAGTCAGAGCTCCAATTTCATGTAAAGCTTGGCATGCCCTCAAACAGGCATCTTTTTTAGCTGCCTCCGCCGAAGATTGTGGGGAACCAACAATTTGATGAATTGGAGCATTGGCTGGGAGAATTATGGTGCAAACCATTCCATCTGTATCATCATAGTAAAAAAACTGGGGTTTTGGTTGGAAGTACCTAATGACATCAGCATAAAATTTAGAAATAAGAAACGCTAGATATTATCATCACTTGGAAGTTTAGAAAGCATTAATGGACAAGCTAACAAGAGAATAAGATCATACTCATCATGGGGCAGTTTTGAGCAATAGTGATGCAGCAATGAGACACTCATTACCGAACTGATTGTTGCTCCAGTAGTATCCACTTTATAAGTTCTCTCATTGAAACTAGTTGACTCGACACTAGATTTTCTCAATGAAATTTCTTCGTTCATCTGAGCTTCACCCTTAGTAAAGTGTTCGATCAAATCAAGTTCCTTTCGGTTTACCCTACACAGTCAAGATACTAAACATTTGGTTTTATTCATAGAGCAAAACTAAAATATGGATTTTCTAAATCAAGCACTATGAGGAAGCACCTGTCCACCAAAAATGCATATTCAGACTGTGGCATGCGGGCACGACCTCTAGATTGAATAAAACTAGCAACCGTTTCTGGTAGATCAAAACGTATAACAAGACAACATGTCTGAATATCAAGTCCCTCTTCACCCACTTTTGTAGCAACTAATAGATTTAGCTGCCAATATATTTTGATAAGGAGAACTATTAGATTACTATAAGTTCAACTAAAGTTAAGCTGTAAATACCAAGGAAGGGAGCATTATAGAAAATAGATCAGAAAGCAAACTTGAGAAAGTAAACAGTTGTTTCAAAATTTATAATCCCATTCCATTACATGGAGACTTCAAAAAGGATCATAGAGGGGCATATTATCATAAAGGAAGAGTTACCTCCCCAGAACGGAACTTATCAAGAATGATGTTTGTGTTTTTACGAGACATTAGTCCAGAGTTAACTCCCACCAGGAAACCACACTTCCAAGCTGATAAGAACTTCAAGTTTTGAAGTACTTGTGAGAGGGATCTTGCAGTAACAATTCTATTGACAAATATAATGCATTTCATATTAGGCTGTAACCTGTGAAAAAAATAAATCTTTGTCATACATGAATAAACAAGAAAATTAACATAAATTATTCTTGGTTAATTAAATTCCATAGGGAAAAGTACACATGAAATCAAGTACAAGACTATTATTTCATGCTGAAGGTTTTCATTTCATAATTATCAAGTACACATGAAATCAAAGTTTTATATTCTTGAATCCAATCTTATTGATTTCCATCATTTATTATCATATGTGATGTGTGGAAGATCACATAAGACTAGGGGTGTAAGTGAACCAAACTTTTCGTGACCTATTTGGGGTTCGGTTTGATAAAAGCTCGTTCGAAATTTGTTCGTTTACTAAAAGAACCGAACTCAAGCCTCGAACCGAGCTCGAAATATTTTCCGAGCCGAACTTGAACCCGAAGCTCAAAAAGTTCACGAACTTTGCTAACGAGCTGAACTTCAACTAGTTCGCGAACTTTGCTAACGAACTTGTTCACGAACTCTAAAAAGGATCCGAACTTCGAATAGTTCGTGAACTTTATGTACGAACTTGTCAAATTAATATTAAAATCTATATATTAACTCAAATAATTTAATAAACGAGCTTTTTAACAAGCTCGAACTCGAGTTCGAGCTCGGGTTCGAATTCACTATTAAATCGAATAATATGAACCGAATTTACACATATGGTTCTGTGATATTAGTGATATGACACTACTGTGCAACTTTTATGGAAATATGCAATAATATAGATGCTTCAGATAATTATATAGCTTATTTTACTAGGTGATAGGACTATCATGTCTATATGACTATATTTTAGTAATAAAGATCATTTGTGCTTTTCGTACTAATTATACAGAAGCCATGAAGAGAGTATGCAAGCCATTACTTCACATCAGTATTTCAGTTCCCAACGGTGTCTTGAAAGTGTTTCCTTAATTCCTTCAGATAATTTTTGACAAGTTCTTTAATTATAATGATTATTATGCATCCACCAATTGAATAAGTTAGCCAAAAACATGTCCAAGGAAAAAATTGGTTTTCTGAGAACTTAAGAGCAAGCAAAAACCAACCTAAAGCCGGATAAAATTCCAATAAGACGTAAGAGCTTTTTTGAGAAGTAAGGCTCTTTCAGAACTTCGACAGAGGACAGATCAGCTTCCTTATCATCTGCATGCAAAATAGAAATCTGACACTCGAAATACACATTTCTAGAGTAGGAACTCAAGTTATAAACTTATTAAAGGAAGTAATTAATCTGAATTTTGCAAGACTATGCACACCATATTAATCTGTATAATAATACAGAGGTGAATAGTTTATACTGCTAAGCCATCAGGAAAGGGAGCATATACATCTGTCGACCTAGAAGAACAGACACATGGAATAATAAATTAAACTTATAGGCAACAAGTTCTCATTTTAATACCTCTGGTACAATCGCAAGCAAGCAAGGACACAACCTGATGCAAATATTTGTTGCACAAGTTGCTGTCACTAGAACTCTGTTCTTCCACCATGTCAGTATTATCATAATGATCACCCTTCAGTAAAAAGTGGCTGGCCTTTGACAAAAAGCAGGAGTAAATTAGAAATTGAGTCACCCCTCATTAGATACTCTTTAAGGTATGTCCTTGGAGGTTTGGAGCAGGAGTCTAAGGCTGAAGTAAAGGAGAACAAGGTAGATTGCAGTAACATCCTAGAACTTATGAGCCTATCAGCCTTTTTCATCCGTCATTTTCATCCGTCAAATCAGATTTGTAGAATTTACAACACCTAAGCCCCTAAGATTAAATATTTATAGAAAAAATAACTAATGCAGACATTATTCTTGAAAATGTATAGAACGACCACAACAACTATCCTCAATTGAGTACTCCGTACACAAATAGGTTTTTTCTGTAACTTGCAAGTTGCAAACCAATCCTTCCAAAAGTTATTTCTGCCCCAATTGTGTGAATCTGTGTCAACAGGAGATTTCTCTCTGAGACGCCATTCTCACTATGAGGTTTGATGGAGGGGCCAGCAGACAATTCAAAGTATAGTATGAATGCAACTGAAATTCAAATTATCAGGAATATCACACCATCAACTACCTGAATGAGCATATCAGCAGCTAGCTTGCAGGCCAAAAGTAAACATTTCCTATATGTCAAAGTTTATACTCCCTCCGCCCCATTCATTGGCTGGTTGGTATTATGAAAATAATTTGAAAAGCATATTATATAAGCAAACTTCCTAATGTGCCCATATTTATTATTTGGCAATGGATAACATATTTTCATGTGTGAGTGAAATAATTGAAAAGGGTATATCAATAAATGTGTTAAAAAAAACATTTATGGAAACAGACCTACATAATGGGACATCCAAAAAAGAAACCAAGCCTATACGACTGGACAGAGGGAATATAGATTATGCCCGGTAGCATCTGTTTAAAATTGTGCATTAATTTTCAGCACTATTATTTGATTTCTCAAATCTAAGTACAATATATGAGTATTTAAGTGGCTGGGATGGTTAAATATCATGATCTTTACCTGCAATGTCCCCCATAGTCCAAGGTTTTCTAGACAAAAGATCAAACTGCAATGCAACCTTTGAAGCAACTTTTTGCTGTTCCGGAGAATATTCTGATCCAGTGAATTTATCCGAAGCGCTGACATATACTGTTCTATGACAAATAATTTATCAGTTTAATAGTTTGTGTGTCAGAAATTTCCAACCTAAAACTTTCCGTCACACAGTACCTTATTCTTTATGTCCTCAAGTTTCCTTGTGTAAATCATGTGAGGCGAAGAAGAGCCATCCTTAGTTGAACTATAATAGTACACTATTACTTTGGGGGATGTGACAAATTTTTCCAATTCATCCTTGTCTTCAACAGTATAAACCTACAAAATAAGGAAAAGGTCAAATGATCAAATATATAAGAGAGGATATTCTTCTATTTCTTTGTTGGTTTGAGGGTGGGACGGACCCCAAGGGATGGGAGGGGGGAGAATGTATTGTTGGTCCTAGAGTATGGCCCTGGAACTTTTGGCTTAGCTAATGGGATACAAAATCAATCTGCTATATTTTGCTTGTTGCGCATTTGGTCCAATTATGCTCAAATATTTAATTAAGCTACCAATTACCAATGCATTACTATAAATAGAGGGCAAAATACCAAACTTCCGAATTTAAACCCTTTCTTGTATACCCAGAAGCCCAAGTCTATAAACACTTCAAACTGTGGTGCCTTTTATGTTTAAGAATCAAAGGAGATTCTACACATGATCAAAAAGATCAATCGAAAAGGTCATTACAATTTGTGGATCCACAAATCTTATTAGCCCTTCATAAAAGGAACCCACAATGTTGCAAGTTTCTCAGTTCATAGTGTGAAATCAACAACTTGGAGGATTGCTTAGAATTCGATTGCCCAATTTGGTTAACTAGCATTACAATTCAAGGAACTTGCAGAACTACAGAAAAAAAATGGTTGACGTAACCGAAACGGCAAAAAATGGGAGAGGGGAATTCCCAATTTTCCTGGTTCACGAAAAAAAAATAGTTCAAAAAAAACCTCCCCTAGGGTAAACTCTATTAAAGTACATTTTCCATAAAACACACCTTTGCTCGCAACAATGCCTCAAGACCATCAATTGAGCCACCTGAAGGAGAATAAAATCATGTTAATACTTTGGTAAGTCTATTAAGAAACCAAAGAAACTCGTCTAGGTGAAAAAGGCTGCAGGATTTTCCATATTTTTTTGTGAGCAAATACTTATTTGCTACCATATCACACTTAGATTTATATTAGAATCAACAGATGGAATATTTTTCAACAGTAGTTATAATAAAAACTATACATGTTAGGCTGTATGAGCTGTTTATCAAAACCAGATTCACTCCAGAGGGGCACAGACCCCTCTATGATCAAGACGAAGAGAAATCAACGAAAACCAACTTATTTCAGATTTAAGAATGAGTTGAAGAAGCTGGAAACTCATTTTTGTTAAGGTCAAAGTGAATACAGACCAGGAAAATTAAAAACAAAGAAAGAATTTGAAAGAGATTACTATTTAACTATATCAGATTTTGTTCTTGACATAGTACAACAAACGGCAAGCTATCGTTTACTTTGGAAAGTTTAGATAAGATAAGCTTCATTCAAGAAATTAGTCACACCCCCATAAGAGAGTGATCTGAAGATAAGAAGAAAAACAATCACAACATCGTGTAATCTGTAGAACATATAGCCAGTCATGGAGAACCTGATGCAGCAAATGACGATGCTAGGTGTTGGAATGAGATTGTTGAAAGGCTGAAACATCTTAAGGATGGATGTCCCCCCTAAAAAATGATCTAATAACAGGTTCCTGCTATCTATCTCTTAGTTTACAAACTTAGTTTATAGATATGTAAACAGGAATGAATATACTCCTAAGTTTCAATAGAGCATGGACACATGCCAACATAAGAATGTGAGCCTAGTCAATAGATCTGTAGCACATTTGTAGAATTAGTTGGGCCAGTTGTTACTAGAACATATACCAAAACTGCCTCAAAATTCAGGAACTAACAAAATGGAAAAGAATAATGGTGGATTAGTGCAATCATATCATCTGTAATATTCACAAATATACCCCTGAGATAGCTAATTCAGGCTCCAGCCAAAAAAAAAAGAATATATGGATCTATTATAAAAGGTTATATACAAGAACAATCGATCCAGAAAAGCAAAACATAATTTCCAGTCCCAGAGCTCCAGTCTAGATATTTCTATTCATTATAAGGGATCGAGTTTCAGATGTCCTACGACTAACTGAACTGCTCCGATTAAGCAAGCTAGTATAATCAGCATCAAAATGAACAAGCTTTTTTGTACATAAAATTACACGCACAAGTGTATAACTGAATAATTCATACAAGCATACGATTAAATTGGTTTTGATGTCAAAACAATGATTCTTATATTACTTGCATGCAAATAAAGACACCATTTTTTTTTACCTTTTCCTGACTTTGGAGATGCAGTCATGCCCAAAATGCGAGGAGGTTTAACAGCATCCGTATTATAGAAGATCTACAGCATTTTCATGGCAACTATTAACTCAAGAATCAGGCAACAGCTGAAAATTTGACATTATGTATACACTATGGACAATAATTTCAATATTTTACCTTCATAATTTCAGCATAAGGATGATTGCTATCAAGTTGTGCATAATGGCATTCATCAAATATCAAAAGAGCAATCAGCTCAATTTTGATAAAGCAGTGAGACAGATTGTGCAGAAGTATTTGTGGGGTCATAACAAGGATCTGCATGGGATAAAATCGGTGTGGACTAAGACGTGTAGATAATCGTTTCCTTTCAGCTTGCAGCAGCAATCAGAAACATTAAACACCCAATGCATATATTAGTAGAAAAATCAACATGACTACATAACAGGAAGTACACACAAATGTACAGATAGGACTCCAACTCTAATGATGTTACTGACAGAGAAATCCTTCAATTCCTTAGTCTTGGCTCTTGGCAGACATTAATCACAATCCTTTCAGACCTTTCCCAAAAATCACCCAAGCAATCCACTAACTTCAAAAAGGCCACTTAACCTTCACCACCTACTAGAGAGATGAGATAATCTAGATATTTGAAAGTTTAGAAGTACATAAATATCTCGACAATATACAAATGGCAAAGCATGAATAACTTTCGCTTAAGGAGGAACTACAAGAAAAGGCAAACTCTAGTAAATATTAAATGAAGAAAGAACATACAATTAACTCAACCAACCTCATTCTCCTCAACTTCCTTCTGCCAATATTGGAGAGTCTTTACACGCGTTGAGTTTCCATGGTAGACCCCAACTTTAAAATCAATAGAATTTTCTATGACCTTGGCTTGCTGTTAATGTCAAACACAGAAAACCATTGTATTTCATACTAACAGGATTATAACTCAAATCACTAAAAGACTTCGCCGGTGCATGCTTTACACAAACATGAATGCATATTATGTCATAGCTGATCATAAAATGAGTATAGTATTCAACCTTTCCATGAGGCTGTTACAATTATTTAAATATAAAGAGAAGTTTTAAGGCAAAGAGAGTCTGTCATAGTAGTGAAATTTTTGCTCTAAGAACTCGTGAAGTGTAAAATAGTGAAAAGCTTAAGTCAAAAGTATAAAGAGAGAAATTTATCCATAGATCATTGGCAATTTGTGAAATGCAAAGGGTGACAAAAGGAATGACAAACGCCCATTCCCTCACGAACAAAATCTATATACTGATGGTGATTCTTTTTAGCATAATATGTCAACCATTTAGTTTAGGAATTAAAATATAAATTATGATTCTATTCTCATTCTATTTTTGCATGCCAAACACATCATTAGTCTGCAATAGATTAAGGAACATGTGTAGTTGATTTAAGTGTCGTACATCATGTGACAATTATGTCCTCCAACTTGTGAATCCTAACTGCTGCCACGAAGAACATACCGATGAAAATTGTTGATGGATCTAAATTTCAGTTCACAAAAATTGGTTTGGCCAATATTCTACATTCTCTAATACTTAAGTATGTCCTTTTGCTAAATTTTGGATTATAAATTACTATCAATTGCCAAATTTGCCAATGATCTTGTGTTAGAGATTGTTTTTACGGGTTAGAAGAGCAAATATTTCATGAAATATTTCCTTATCATGCTCAGTTATCTTTTTAAGCAGAGACGTGATTCTTCTAGCATAGAGAGTTATCATGAGTTAGTACTAGCAATACCATTGAAGTAATCATGCAAATGTGATATTAAGCTACACTGATATGATAAGGACACGTGGTCTCAAAACACAAAAGTATCGGAAAGGAAAAAGAGAATGTAGAGAAAGTGGAGGAACCTGCTGAACCAACGCAACTGTAGGGGCAAGAAAAACGCATATATTCTTTTCGGGTTTCTTAATTAGGTGTCCCATCTCATATATGAGTAAAACAGCAATATGGGTTTTTCCACAACCTGTTTCCAGATAAACTACTAAATTCTCCTGCAATGCCTTCTTACAAAGGTCTAACTGGTACCTGAGTGAAATTGGAGGAATCAATAACAAACTAAATCATCCATTTTCAACCTATGTTAGTATCACGAATTCATTGTAGATGGTAGACTTATCAGGAAATCAGTGACAAAAACAGATTAAACATGTAACAAAGGCTACACAGTGCAATATATCAAACCAATAAAACATAAACCGGTACAAATAATAAAGATCACATCCAAATGAATTAGTTCAGGAAATTAGAATAAAGAAGTTATTTTTATTTCTAGTTCCTTGGAAAAAATTCATTCTTCAGGAGCTCTAAATGGTACAGCTCGGCAGAAAGAATAATACTCAGTCCATACCACTAAGAGCGGCCACAAGGGATTCGGGCGAGGAGATTAATTAGTGTTTAAGGTAACGTAATCATTCCAACAAACGCACGGAAAATCTCTCTCCCCCAGTGTATGTGTGTGTACGACGTGCTACAGGGATTATACGCATATCTGTACTGTACCCAATCAAATTCAAATAAGTTCCCCAATCGAATCAAATAGAATAATTCAGTCACCGGAAAATAACAAAATTATCACCTAAGTAACAAGTAAATTAACAGAACAGAAAACCCATCCGAAAAGTAAAATGTAGTTGCATGTTTAGAAACAAAGCAGAACAACAGAACCAAGACTGAAAAGTAAAATCAGAATAAGTACTTTCTAGCAATGGTCCTCGGGTCTTTCGCTGGCTTCTCGGATATCTGCTGCTCCTCGTCGACATCGAGCGACATGGACATAAGCCGCTCGGAAATACCGCTGACCTCGGGATTGGAGGTGCCGGCGCCGTCCATTACAATGGTGACGGCCGCGGATAGAAGAAAATTCGGCTCACCTGCGATCGACTGTGGAGAGTGGAGTAGACTAGAGAGTGGAGTGGAGAGTGAAGAGCAATTATTTTGTTGGAATGAGTGTGAAAATTAGAGAAGAAGAAAAAGGTTGATTGATGAAGACTGCTGTAGTCTATTCACTTTCCTGCCCAATAAATACTTCGCTTTTGTCAGAGGTTAATTTAGATATCGCATCCCTATATTTTACAAATTAAACTATTATTCCGAATTATGACGTCATATACTTAAAATAATTCATTTATTAATTGTTATCTATTAATTATTCACAGTCTTCTTCAACGTGTTTCAATTTATTTATTTTATTGAATATTTTGTATTAAAGAAATATATAATTAACTTTTTAGAAGATGTCCACTTTTATATTTTTACTTTTTTTTTGTTAATAATAGAACAATAAATTATACTCACAATATTGATCTTTTTTGTATTTCACACATTCCAATATTGTTGTTACTTTTCAAAAATGGTACTCCTTCCGTCCCACTATTTCTGTCCTCGTTTATATTGAAATGAGTGTATTATTTTAATAAAAGATAACGGAAATAGTGGGACGGAGAGAGTCAAAAGTAAATAAGAATTTATTGTTTTAATGTTACATTTGAAAGTGTTTATTAGTTTATGTGCAATAAATAAAGCACCAACAATATTATGTTAAAGGAAGAGGAAGTAAATAAAAAGCGACAAAATATGGTAGTGAATTGAGAAAAGAAAGCTCTAGAAAATGAGGAAAGTTGGTGGGATAAGAATCATAAGATAAGAAGGTTATTAATTTGGCCAAATTTAGAAATTTTATTTTATTCTTAGTTAGGATATGTTTAAATTTATTTTTGACAGCTCTAACAACAATCATATATAATTAATATCACAAATTATGGGGTTATAAATCTTTTTTTTTCCATCAAAATAGGTGTTGAGTTAGTTAATATTAAATTAATTTAAATTTATATTAATTGTAATTATTTAATATTAATTTTATCACATATAGTATGTCGACTCATAATCCACGTAATCTTGTCTCTAAATTAAGTTTAATCTTGTCTCTAAATTAAATTTCAAGCATGAAGTTTTGAACCGAATAATTTATAAAACTAATTTTAGTTTTAGATTGTTAAAAACTAGATCATTCTAACAATTTATATTATTAAAACACATTAGGACGAACCCAAGACCAAGCCCAACTTGAATTATTGAGCCCAATTGATGACATCAGTACTATATTAGAATGAATATTCATAATTATAGGCCCATTGCATTTTCCCATTTTCTCATCACACCAATTCATTTCAAAAACCACAACACTTCACCTAACAAAAGAAGAGAAGCCACTAACATTAAACTCCAAAAACCCAGCCAAATATTTTACAAAAAGAGAGAGAGAGAAGGTTATCCTTACTATTTGCCTATAATACATGCAGCAAAGTGCTATGGACACAATCATCACTTATCAAACAATCAAAAACACCACAAAATCAACTATATTTAAGGTGAATGCAAAACTTAGTCATGCTCGGCTCATCACGCCCATTGGCTCCGGTAAGAGCTTCAACGCGTCATGCACGGTAGGCCTATCCGAGGGCCTGGTCCTCGTGCAGAGCAGAGCAACTTGAAGAGTCGCTCTCATGTCCTCGTGCAACGAGGAGGAGGGAGCAATGCAGTTGTCTTCACCTATTCGCCTTATCAGATCCTCCCTTTGAAGGCTCTGTGTGATCACTGATGCATTTCCCACTCCACCATTCGTCAAGACTTCAAGAATGAGCTCTCCGAAGGTGTACACATCCACGTCGAGCTCGTCCCTTATCGATGTTCTGAAACCACCTGTCCATGCATTTTGATGTTTTAGGAACTTGACAGTTAAATCACAATGAAGTTGCTAGCAATTAGAAATTGAATCATAGTCAGATTTGCATGAGTACCTAAACAAGAGATGGCTAAAAGATTTTTGACTCTTTGCTAAATAGATAAAGAGAAACAAAATATTTAAAGAGAATGAAATAATGCAGAAAAAGAAGCATAAGCTTAATATCAACAAGCATTATATATAGGGCCATATACCTGTCTCCTTCCTAATCTTTTCTGGTAGATGATTTTCTGTTGTTTCAACAATTGAACTGAGTCCATACTCAGCCAAATGGGGCTCCATATTTTCATCGAGAAGCACCGTTCTCGCCTTCAGATTCCCATGTGGAATAGCAGGAAAGCAGTCATGGTGGAGGAAGGAGAGTGCCTTTGCAACTCCATAGATTATTCTGCACTTTGCCTCCCAGTCTCTGCACATCCCAATCTTCTCTGCTAGGTTCCCATTAGGCATATGCTCATACAACAAATAAGCAAGCTGATTATTGTAGCAAATCCCAAGCAATCTTGCTAAATTCTCATGCCTTGAATTCCCAATCCTTGTCAAGAACTGCAACATCACTTTCATTTCATTTGGTTCCCACTCGATCTTCTTAGCTGAGACTGTTATTCCAGTGGGCAGAACCACTCTGCAGATCGAGTCTGGCAAAGAGGGCGGTGCCGTCTCCATCTCCATGGCTTCGACACAGTTAAAGCTCCTCAAAACATCCTTTGCTGTAAACTGAGGAAGCCCGTTAAAGGCAATCATTTTCCACTGCCCCTTACTTCCTCTTCTCAAGTAAACAATCCCAAAAACTGCAGCCATGATGAACAAAACTGTCACTGCACACAGAATGAGAACCCAAGCTAGCTTCTGAGCTCTTCTGCTTCCAAGCTCTAGTCCATTTGAGATCCCGTTCTCACGACAAGGCCTCAGAAGCACTCCACAGAGCTTCGGATTACCAAGAAACGCGCTTTGATCCATCATCTTGAACATTTCATTGGAAGGAATCGAACCTGATATATCATTGTAGGACACATTGAGAAGCTTCAAACTCGAAGAACTTCCAAACTTGGTCGGTATAGAACCAGTGAAACCGTTGTGTGACAGGTCTAATGTGGTAATTGCAGGGAGAGTAGCAAGCTCCGAAGGTATTGAACCAGTCAGATTATTGTAAGCTAAATCCAAAACCACAAGCTCCTTACAGTTTGACACACTTTCTTGAACATTTCCAGACAAATTATTCCTTCCCAAATCAATGGAAGAAACAGATTTACAACCCTCAAATGGAGGGATACTTCCAGAAACCCCACAAGAAGCCATGGAGAAATTATGTAAGTTAGGCAAAGACCATATTTTTAAGGGAACCACACCTCCTAGCTCTGGATTACTGGACACATTAAAGTACTCAAGCCTAAGAGCTTGATCAATATCAGATGGAATACCTCCTCTAAACAAATTTCTTGACAAGTCCACATATGAAATATCAGCAAGAATGCCAAAATTCAAAGAGATTTCACCTGAAAACAAGTTGTCCTCGAGCCGCAGGCGAACTAGAGATGAGCAATTGGAGAGAGATGGAGATAGTCCTCCTGTGAAATTGTTTGAAAACAGAATCAACTTCATCAACTCACCTCCAGCACAGATACCAGCAGGAATGCTGCCCACGAAGAAGTTAGTCGAAACATCGACATGTTTAAGCCTCGAATTTCTGCCCAAGTCCTCTGGCAATGAACCAGTGAAGTAATTGCTCCATATTAGAAGAGTGTCGAGCTGTGGAAGCTTGGCAATGCCATCTGGGACAGAGCCAGTCAACTCATTATACATCAAACTCAGCAGTTTAAGGTTTTTCAGTTCAGAGAAACTATCTGGGATTGAACCAGACAGCTGATTATCTGAAAGATCTAAACTTTTGAGGCTCAAGATTCTGCTGAGTTCCCATGGAATCTTTCCACTCAGTTGATTTCTGAAGAGGAAGAGTGATTCAAGTTTGGTGAGATTACTAAGTTGAATTGGTATTGGGCCTGAGATGTTTGCATCTGCAATGTCGAGATAGGTAAGCTCGCTCATGTTCCCAAACTGCCATGGGATTCCACTTTGATATGAGTTGTAACCAATCTCCATGTGAGAGAGTGTTTTGAGGCTTCCCAACTCATGAGGTATCTTCCCATTGAGAAAATTTCCAGCTAAGTGAATGAACTCTAGTGATTTGAATGAGCCATAATCAGGTGGGATCGGTCCACTGAAATAACTCCCTGCGAAATTCAAGATCTTGAGGGAATCAAGCTTGGAAACATCGGTGGGGAGGGGCCCAGAGAAGCTGTTGCTGAAGGCATCAAGAACAGCAAGATTTTCAAGACTAGAAATCCCACTAGGGAAGAGACCAGAGAAATTGTTTCTGCTGATGTCTAATGACGTGAGGCTTGTGAGGTTGAAAATCCCAGGTGGGAGTTGACCAGAGAAGGAATTATGGCTGAGGTTGAGATCAACAAGATCAACAAACAGATTGAGCTGCTTTCCTGAGAAAGAGCCTCCAAGATTCTTCAGTGAGAGGTCCAAGCTGATGATTTGGGATGAATTTCGATTGCATTTGACTCCAGTCCAAGAACATGCATGAATTTGGGGGGAAGGGTGAGATTGAGAGGGCAAGAACCAATCGTTCAAGGAGTTGGAATCATCAAGAATCTCGTATTTAAGGGATATGAGAGCATAGGAGAGGGGGTCACCAGCAAGAACCGGCTCCATCAACATCAAATGAAGCAGAATGAAGTACAGGAGGTGGAGAATCTCCATTGGAACTTGCATCTCTCATGTGCAGAAGAAGAAAAGATTAGTGGTGTGCAAACTGGTAGAGAGCCCAGATGGAGGAGAGAACCAATGTGTAGTATAGTGTCACCTCATAACATGAGAATGGTGCATGGGGGCTAGAGAATGAGGGAGAAAGAGAGATACAGAAAGGGACAACATAGAATGGTATTAGTTGAAGTGAGAATACAATTCGATTGCTTTAGGGAGCAAGAGGGGCCTAGGGGATAGTGTTAATCAATCTAAATTAATGTTTCTTATTATCAAATAATGACCATTCTTATCTTCCTTTTCTTGACAATGGGCAACAATCCTCTCAGAATTTTGTGAAGTTTACAAAATGAGTGTAAAAAGAGAGTGATTTTTTATACGGGAAACTAACCTAGTGTTAAATTGGAAAGAATGGAAGAGTAAGAGGGCGAAAAAAGGAGAGGAATATGATGAAAGCAGTAATCTTTCTAGTTGCTTTATCCATGGCCATAGTCCATACACCTTTTGTGCTTTTGAAGTCTTGATATATACAGAAAAAGCTCAGTCCTCAATAATGGCAACTATCCATGCAATGATCTTGACCACACTTAAATTGCTTCATCAAGTATAATTTTTTTAAATCTTTTGTCACTTCCCACTCATTTTATTTTTATTTCTGTTTTGTCATTTCAAGTTTCTTATTTTCTGCATAATTTATAATTTGCAGTTCTTATAAACATTTTCCATATATATACCTCATTGCAACGAGTTCATATAAGTGCAAGGCCTTTTCCCTGACAAAAAAGTTAGTACAATCACACGCATAATGGTATTTTTATGGTTCTTTGTAAATTTTGACTGTCACATTCGATTACAATTTTGAAGCCATTTATTGGAATCTTTCTTTTTCCTTTGGATAATCAAACTATTTCTTTTTTCTTATAGTGCTCTTATGATCTTGTTATAACATGAAAAACTTTTGATTAATTCATTTTAATATACTTTATTATCCCACGCATTATTCAAATTATATATGTGTAAACATTACCAAATAGTATTAATTGATAGAAATATGAGAAGATGAGAAAGACAAGCTTGATCAGAAGCAATTTATGAATCATTCTGCAAAATATTTATTAGGCAATAAATTTGGTCAGAGGGTTCCCAGTTGTGTGCCTCGTGAATTAATTGCAGGGAAGCAGTACATATAATTGTACTCTTTATAACTTATTGCTTTCGTTCCCACCTATTTTACCTGTCACATTCTTTTTCACCCTTTATTTGATTTAAATTTTAAATAAAGTATGTTTGAAATAAATTTTCTTATTTATGGGATAATTGTACTTTGCTCCTTGAAGGGACATTTATTTTTAGAAGCTCCCAAATGCATTACTCTTAAAATAATAATAATGTATTATAAATAAGCAAAAGAATTAAATAATCAAAATTATATATTTATAGTATTCTGAAACCTCCATGAAGCTCCAAATTCAAAACATCTAGAAATTCATACATTAGACCGTAGTGAGTAAATGACAAAGTTTTTTTTCTAAAGGTGTCAGATTCTTGCATTAATCTAATCCTAAATCACCCACACAATCCCACCACCTTTTTTTTCAATTCACAAATTTCTATACCATTTCATGCAAATGATGCCAGCTTTTGGAAACCTGATTACTCTCTGCCGTCCCTCCGATGCACTGCTCGTCGTTATTAAAATTTATCTCATTCTTCACTAACTACGCATTGCACATCATTATTAATATGAGTTTCATTCTCCACTCACTACACTTTACCCTTTATCAACTAAAGTTAAACTATTTTATTAAAATTTATGTCGGGTCAAAGTGGGAAGAACAATTTCACGGAGGGGAGGGAAGGGAGTATAACATTTATTTATGAAGACAGTATTAAAATAAAATCTTGTTTTGTTGTTAGGCTAACGACTCGCTCGTAAATTTAAGCCTCTAGAGACCATATTTATAATCTAAAATCAATTACCATCATTATTACAAGTGAGTAGCTATATATTGTGCCTTGCCTCAAAAACTAATTCATGTCATAAAATTAGACATGAGGGTGCAATTGATTTCACAAAAATCATTACAAAACTACTACGATCTCAAATCTCATTAATTAATAATTTAAAGAATTTAGACTGGAATAAATAAACTAAAAAAAATTCACTATAACGTATAAAAAAATCCATAATCAATTATTTCCAAAAAATACCAACTAATAATAATTATTACAAAGTGCACGACGTGGACATAGATTTGTGTAAATTGAAAACGAAATCCACTCTGGAAATAGGAGTAATGACGCGACTTTTAACGAGCCGATAAAAAAGGATATGCCAAAGTCGCATTTTAATTTTGACCGTCAAAAGGGCATTTGATTTTTTTAATGTCTAAACATATAATCTGATTTGATTAGTCATCTCAATTTGAATATATAGCTATCGTTATGTTCCATTCATTAATTACTTTTGCATTTATGGTGAAGGCTAAAAATAAATTGATGATCCAACTTTAATTTCATGTTTTATCTGATTTCAGCAATAGTACTATTCGTACTATCTATCATTACACTTCTGTTCGTGCAATCGTGCATGCAGATGCAGTTGAATAATTGCATATCAACAATTAATAATTAATATAAACCAATATTTTATATATTATCGCAAATGCTGAAATTACATGTAATTAGTTAAAATTAGGTGGGGCTGGTCCATTTTTTTTTGCTGTTATAAATTAGTATTAGTTCTATAGATAATAGACTGAACATCTACAAAGATGGTTGAGTTTTTGATTTTGAGTTATTTTCCTCGAAATGTGAAATTGAATTTTAATAGTTAGTATACTCTCTAAGCGAAATAAAATATTATTATCAAACTCCCACAAACCAAAGCTCGATAATCACGTATTAACACAAACTCAAACAATATATCAAAATTTGGAATCGAGTTTGAGTACACTCTAATATTCGTTTACAGCCGTAATTACATGCATGTGAAAATTTTAAATATACAACTATAAGTATTAATAATTAAATAAATAGTGGACACCATTTGAATGAAACTACAACAGTGTAGTAGAGTGCCGTTGAAGAGATTATTTGTGTAATTTCAAACACTTGCCCCAAATTGGAGACATCGAGGGACATAATAGTATTTTCAGATGCCGTGAATGCAGGGAAATTAGCAGTGGCACAGAAACAAAGAGAGGAGGAGGAGGTGGGAGAATGTCATACTTATAAAACAAATTAAAAAATAAAATAATATATATTTTTATTATTATTTTATATATTTTTCAATTTTAAATATACACTCTTAATTACTGTGTCCAAAAGAAATATCTAAATTTAAATGGAGGGATTATTTAAAATAAACATTAGTGGAAATAAATTGACTACTCAAGAACATAATAAATGTAGATAAAAGCCCAATTGAGTGCAATAGTTAAAATTCTTAATGCAATTATTACCAAAAAGTGTATACTGCCTTTTTACTTGCTCCACTAACAAATTTGCTAACAATCATAAAAAGTTAAAAATAATATTTAAACACAGGCCCTATATCACTCAATTGGGCATGCACCATTTTAGATCTAATGTATTATTTTAATTATCTTTGATACAGCGTGGCATTATCATTATAATAATTGATATATACATATATATATATAACAAAATATAATAATTTGGTAACTTGCATGATCATTGGAGAAGAAAGAAGCTATAACTATTATTCTCTTCAATAGTTTAAAGGAACACAAGTTCATTATAAGAGGCCCAAACGATTACCAGTCTATTTTTAAAGAGATCTTTTAGCTCATCCTTACGGTGACTTTAAATAAATTGGGCTCGGAATCACTTTGAATAATAACACCATTCAAACTATGATAACTTTGAAAGTGAGAATTAATAAATATTTTATTAAAATCCATACATGCCACATTATTTTAGAATTATTTACGGGTGTATTAATTAATGTATTTAGTGGTAACCATTGTTGACTCATTGACCATGACTAAAGTTGAAGTATCAAAATCAAAATTTGCCAGCCAGCTATTCTTTAAACGAAGGGATGGTTGCTATGCTTGGAAGCTACTCATAATTCATATTCATATAGAGAGACTTCAAATCCAAAATGAACTAAATTATTGGCTAAGATGGAATGGTGGAGCATGTTAAAAATGTGATGACAGATGCATCCATAAATACAAGGAATTCCACCTTCTCACTCTCACTAATACACGGCCATGGAAATGGAAAACAAGAGTCACGTGTTCGACGTCATAGTCATAGGGGCGGGGGTGATGGGCAGCGCCACCGCGTACCAGACTGCAAAGCGCGGCCTCAAAACACTGCTGCTCGAGCAGTTCGACTTCCTCCACCACCGCGGCTCTTCTCACGGCGAGTCCAGAACCATCCGAGCTTCCTACACCAAACCCTTCTACTGCAACATGGTGCTGCAATCTTCCCATCTCTGGGAACAAGCCGAGGCCCAAGCTGGATACAAAGTCTACTTCAAAACCAAGCATCTCGACATCGGACCTTCAGCCTGCAGTTTTTTCCAGACCGCCATTCATAACTGCCGCCAAAACTCCATCCCAGTTCGAATCCTCGACCGCGACGAGGTTTCTGAGGAGTTCTCCGGCGTTTTCCATCTCCCGGAGGGGTGGATCGGCGTGGTGACGCCGATCGGAGGAATAATCAAGGCGAGCAAGGCGGTGGCAATGTTTCAAACCCTTGGTGTGCGAGAAGGGGCCGTGCTCAAGGACAACATTAAGGTTGTTAATATCGAGAAAGATCCAGCCGAGGGAGACATCGTCGTCTCCACATCCGGCGGCGGCGAATTCCGATCGAGAAAGTGCGTGATCACGGCGGGACCGTGGACGAGGAAACTGGTGGAGGAGGTGAGGGGGGTGACGCTCCCGATCCAGCCGCTCGAAACGGCGGCGTATTACTGGAAGATCAAGGAGGGGCAGGAGAGGAAATTCACAATCGAGGGCGGGTTCCCGACGTTCGGGAGCCACGGGGAAGCGCACGTGTTCGGGACGCCGTCGATGGAGTTCCCGGGGCTGATAAAGATCCCGATGGACGACGGAGGCGCGTGCGAGGCGGAGGAGAGGACGTGGGCGGCAAAGGAGGTGATGGCGGGGGCGGTGGGGGAGTGGGCGGAGGGGATGTTCGGAGGGGCGGTGGAGGGCGGAGGGCCGGTGATGACGCACTCGTGCATGTACTCGATGACGCCGGACGGGGACTACGTGATTGATTTTCTGGGAGGGGGTTTTGGGGAGGATGTGGTGGTGGCGGGAGGGTTCTCCGGACATGGGTTCAAGATGGCGCCATTGGTGGGGAGGGTGGCGGCGGAGCTGGTGGAGAGTGGGTCGGCAGAGGGGGTGGATTTGTCGCACTTTAGGATTGACCGTTTTAAAGGGGTTTGAATTTATACCTGATCTAAAGGAATAAAAGAGGTATAAGGAAATTAATAAATAAATTAGGGATTGGCGTTTGATTAAAACTTCAAAATGTCACTACAATATATGATGTTCTACGTTTATGAAATTGCATGAGAATCACAAAAATATATAACCTGAAAAGGGATAAAAGATAATGGCAAAAGGAAATATCTCAAACGCAGCATTTATATAGAACGAAACGAAATGAAATAAAATAGAAAACGCGCCAGGTAGGGGTCGAACCTACGACTTTCTGCTTAGGAAACAGACGCTCTATCCACTGAGCTACAGGCGCTTTTGAAGTTAATTGGACTGTTATTCGTATTTGAACAAGATTGACAATCTTGATAAGGATTTTTTTTTTTAAAAATTGAGAATAGGAAAACAAAGTTGAAACAAAAATTAATTCTCTCACATTCTGCATGTGTCTAAGTATATATACTATATTCAGTGACACTTTGCATCTAATTAATTAGTTGTAAGTACTTGTTTTCCAAACTTATAAGGTGTTTTGCTAAGCTTATTTTAAAGAGCTTATAAGTTTTTGAAGCTTATAAGATGAAGCTTAATGTGTTTAGATAAACAAGCTTATAAGCTCTTTTAATGTGATATAAAATGTTATTTATGTAATTTTGTTGCAGCTTATAAGTTTATGAAAAAATAAGTTGGGTTGAACTACTTATTTTTTGAACAACTTATAAACTCCAAGAGCTTATTTTTCCAACTTATAAGCTCTCACAAACATCCCCTTAGATGTGTCACTCTCACTCATAGTCATGGATATGATTAGGTTGGATTGATTAATCTTATTGGGAATAATTAATTGTTTCTTTTATTGGATAAGAAAATGGAGAGAGTGTTTTTATTGTACAATGTTTAAATAGGTATCAATTTCTAAACTAGTATGCCTCAAAAAGTTCATCAAATTTTGGATGCCACAGAAGCCACAAATGAAGGCAGTTCTTGAACAAACATGACCTTTCCAAGTCACAAAATTCTGAAAGAGAGAACCCAACAGTTGTTTTATATACATATTCACATCATTTCAAGAAGAATTTACATCTCTCAAACCTTTGAAAAGGATGATCATGTAAGAATATCAGTATGTACCGTAGATTTCTCGAGATGAACAGAGGTTGTCGATTCCATCGTTTCTCTCAAAATATGCTGCTCAAGAAGCCCCTACAAGGAGGTCAAGGTTACTATGCATTAGCAGCAGATGCAAGTCTTTAAATGAATGATGTGATGATCATTAGATATCCTTACCATATTCCTGCAGATTCTTTGGATTTATCTCTGTGAATAATATGGTTGATGCTGATTAGTATAACGAGTGGTGGTTTGCTAGGATTTGATGATAAAAAGCAAAAGTTCAAGAGGTACTTACCTGACTTTTCCTTCAAAAGAGTCATTCATTTCTTCGCCACTTGGCCTCTTCTCAAATGTTGACAGGAGTTCATATTTCTCCTTCTTGGGAGTTTCGTCGACCCTCTTGTACAACTGGTATTCGTACGGGTAAGACATCCTGAAAGTGAAAGAAATTAACATGATAAGAAGCTAGTTTCAGTACTTGCAACCACAATATCACAGGGAGAGTGTGTTCGTATAGGGAAGTACTGGTGTTAGTGATGGCCTTACTTACCTGAGGGCACCCATGATCGGATATTGGGTTCCGTAATAGTAAAGTAACCGGAAGAAGTAGCAGATCTCGAACGATGCAGCATATGCTAACCTCTCTTCTCGGCCCATAGTCTGCATGCATCATGAATAAGAATTTCATGAAAGCTTGGAGAGTAATGGAATCTCGTATATTTAATAATATGACTGGTTACGTACTTGCATGACACCACTCGAACCCGGTACATCCTAACAATTCAGAAATGCAATTATATCAGCTTTCCTGTTCGGCAATCAGCACAAGCATACTCATACAAATTGACAAGTAATCAGTTTTTATGTGTAGAGCTATGGAACTGGAATGACATCATTATATTCTGCATTTAATTTGCTGGTTAGGGATTTCAAATGAGTCCAATGACCTCTAAGTAACAGCAAGGGTGAGACCTAAAATATTCCGATTTCTCCAGAGCATCTGGGAATATTGAAGCACAAGTTTAAAAGCCAAATGCAGATTTTAATCTTGGAAGCCAACCTTGAGCTTAGGATTGACAAGAATGACTGGCCGATGAGCAGCAGCATCAGTCATAGCTTTTAAGTCCTGCATGGTATGAGTTGAGCCCTCACAAATGTGTACATAAATTTTGCATCTTCATGTGCTTCAGGAAGCAAAAAAATGAATATTCTTAAATTACTTACACCAATAATACAGTTTCCTACTGCATTTTGTGGAGCCACTAAGATATAAAGGTCGTCTTGCTCATCAACCTCTTTGGCACCTGTAGATTGTTTTAATAGAGTTGTTCCAGCATAAATCATTGAATGGCTAAGTATCACCTATAGATGAAAGTATCAAATTCATGAAAGTCATCACCTATAGCACCAAGATTGACAAAGGTACCCATAGCACCGTCATCACCCCAGTCCATGTACTCCAAAATCTTCCGAGTTCCAGCAAGCTGCAGTGGCATCCCAGCTAATGCTCCTTCTCCCATTGACCCTTGCACACAGACCTACAAGAAACTAGAAGACTGATGCACACAACTCTTTTGTGTAAGTAAATCAATTGGATAAAGGTTGAGTGAACCTTAACGCGCTTTCCATCATCCGCAAATGAAAGAGCAAGAATGCGGACCAGCTCCATTAGAGTACCTATTCGATAGACATCCTGAGAAAAAAACTCATTCACTACAAAAATATTAAGTAGGATGGGAGAAAAGGAACATAAATTAGAAATGAAGTTTCTTACCATCTCTGGATTGAGCTCCGGGATACTGATCTCTACCTTCAGTTTAAAATGGTAAATTCATTATTAGTTATTATAATGGCTGATGTTTCAGATACAAAAGTAAGGACCCACTATCACTTTATAAATAGGCTCTTTATAGAGATAAGTTACATAAGAAAGCATGAGATTTGGCATGGTTGAGATAAAGCAAAGTTTTTACGTTCATTGCAATTTGCAACTACATATATAGATACTATCAACTAGGTCAATTCATACAGAACCAGTCTCTTTCTATGTCTAAGGAAATAATATTCAAACTCCCTCATGATGATGCAAAAACTGGAAACATAAGAAGATATATATATAGGACCTTCAGTCGAGTTTTCCCAGCTTCTACTGCTCGTTTAGTTGCTTGCAACACATCCTCATAGAAATATTCCCTAATTTCTCTAGAGTGAGGAATGTTATTCAGTCTTGTTGGTATTCCTCTCCAGTTATTCTGAAGAAGGTAACGTCAAAACATGAAACTGTTAGCTACTACATAGTCTATTACGCAAATCGGTCACATTAGAAAACCATAAAATATCAAGAAGGTTTAGTTGAAATAACCTTTTCTAAAGACAACTTATCCAATTGGTTATCATTTTTTACCAATGTACCTGCCAACAAGTATGATAAGTTTATTTAGTAAAACACCAGTTACATGAAACAACAAGCCCTTCAGAGGAGAATAATAGATCTGAGCTTAGTTAAGAGTATGGTGAAGGAAAAAACTAGAACAACTAAGGTGCCACTCAGTGAGGAAGATCCCCGCACACACATCAAATGAAAAGTCAAAAAAGAGTAACCACAATAAAAGGAGAAAAAGAAAGTGAAAATTAGATAGAACAAACCATGCATGTAAGTGGGTCTAAAATTCAAGCAATTGCTATAACAGTGAAACACATTTGAAATGAGAGACCCAAACCTGGTTTTGATTTTTCTTCTTTATCTTTCTGCAAGTTCGATATCAAAGAATCTATCTCTTCAAAAACTACTTCCTTTGGACGGTTTCCATCGATCTGAAGAAAAGAAAAAACCTACTTGATAAGCATGTATATTCTAGAGTATAATTAAAAGAAGCCCTATCATCAAATTTCACATACCTTAAACATTATGTCTGAGTAGGTTGATAAGATCGAATCAACATTTTTCTTATATATTTCTAAACGTGACTTCACCTGAGAAGAGTCAAACATTTATGAATGAACATATCAGAATTAGCACAGCTCCAGGTCCAGATAAGTATTACGTATTAACATTAGCTCTTGTACCTTATCCTCAGTGTCATCAGGACGAGTAACAAGCCTGTCTTTAATTTCTTCATTTTCTGGTGGGAAGTTTTTTATATGATAGATCTTTCCTGTCAAAGGATCCAATCTTCTCCCAACACATCGATCAATCAGAACATCATCAGGCACCTAAAGAAATGATAATATCACCAATCACAAGAGTAGTTACACAAGATTTTCTGGAGTAGAGAACCTTCCAGGTCAATACTCAGAGCATAGTCCATTGTCCTATAATTCAAATTTAATTTGTTTATACTGTTTATAGTATTGATCCAGTCATTTTCTGTATAGATCAAATTACATGAGAAATGCAACTTTGGAATCATTTCCACTATACCTAATGAGATACATACCTCAAGCATGACATATACATCAGGCCTAATACTCAGCTTTTCCAAACTCTCTGCTTGGGTGAAACTTCGTGGATATCCATCTAAAAGCCATCCTTTCTCCTTCACATCTTTCAGAGACAGCCTGGCTGTCACCATCTATAACACAAAGTGTTAGCAGAGCTCATTTGCAAATTAAAGAAGAAAATAATTATAGATCCTTTCCGTACAGCTGTCACAATTTCATCTGGGACCAACCGACCAGAATTCATGTACTCCTTTGCTTGATTCCCAATTTCGGTACTGGCTGATACTTCAGCTCGCAGAATATCTCCAGTTGAGATGTGTACTACTCCAAACTGAAGAATCCGAGGAGAGGAGTATAAAATGAAATGTACAGATAAAATCTTCTAATATAAATTCTTCGTCATTTGATAACAGGTGAACTTTATCATAGAAGTAGAATATCTCTCACTGGAGGAGATCTCAGGCTCCTTTTCTATCTCACTGCCAATAATTTGAACTTTATTTGAGGTAACCGAAGCAATATGTTCTAAAACTATTGCTTATGGAATCA
The DNA here is from genome assembly GCA_026898415.1 of Leonotis leonurus. Classification (NCBI taxonomy): domain Eukaryota; kingdom Viridiplantae; phylum Streptophyta; class Magnoliopsida; order Lamiales; family Lamiaceae; genus Leonotis; species Leonotis leonurus. The sequence continues at coordinate 2,271,973 of JAPKLX010000017.1, forward strand.
GTTACAGAATATCAAACATAAACAGGTTCAAATCCAAACAATATAGAAGATACACAATGAAAGACTGACCTTATGATGATGCAAGGTGATAATTTAAGAGGAAAGATAGGTACATAATGTGCTCTCTCTAGCAACATCGAAACTTAAACTAGATTGTCGTCCTTCTGCTTTAACCCATTTGACTTACCTTCTGAGCAATCATTTCACACTGTGTCCCTTTCCCTGACGCTGGGGCACCTGATATCATCACTTTCAGTGGCTCGCCCATCGAGCTTACGATTTTCAGTCTCTGTGTTACACATTTGAAGTATGTCATAGAATGAGGAAGCTTTCAATATGCAATTAAGCATACTTTTCAAAAACTTTTCACTCCTCATTTTATTTATGGATACCGATTCTTCTGAAAAAGATATAAAAACAATCCACCTGGACTGAAAATACTAAAAATCAACTGAAATGCCATGATAGCTGCCCATTATTCAAGAATCGAAGGGTACTCCTTTTTTATTTAGCTTTTTTAAAAGATAAAAAAGCTACAAAGGAATGAGCATGTATAGCCCATTATGCGAGAAATAACTGAAGTACACTAAAACTCGAAGGCCGATTCAAGCAAATCAATAACGATAATTTGGTAAAGCGTAAGAGATACTTCTCGAATGAACATAAATTTAAAACAAATCAACTAAAACAATTGTCTCCACTAGACCTAAACTGTCGATCCCATTCCGATTAAACAAAAACCTAGACTGTTGATCCAGAAACACAAACATCGGATGCAAAATACATATTACAATAGAAGGTAAAATCATACCCTGGGCAGGGATTTGGTGTTGGTGGAGGAGGCATTGTGAGATGAAAGCTGGTGGCGGAGAGAAACAGGGGAAACAAAGAGAGAAGAAGGGAGTGATGGAGAGAGGCATGGAGGAGAGAGATTTGGGGTTAGAGAGAGAATGCAGCTGTGACTGTGAGTGGCAACGGCGGAGCAGCTCAACATCCTCACACACTGAGTCGGAGGGAGTGTGTGTGAATGAATGCAATTCTCACTGACGGTTGAAATTAACTGACAAACTGCCGCCATGAAATTAAAATCCTTCTCATTTTTCAATAATTTTATTGTAGTATTATTGTTATTATTATACAATTTCATATATTACAAAAGCCAAAAGAAAACCATGCAATTATTTTTTATTAATTAGTGGGTAGAACACATCTATTTTTTATTATTTTATATTAAATACTATTAAATTATACAATAATTAATAAATCTTAATCGAAAAATAAGAATTATATTTATCTACTAGACATCATTTGCGAGTTAATATTTTTTAGATGATGATTGATGACACATGAATAAGATGAAATCATTTGAATTTAAATATATTAAAAGCAGTCACATTTTTCTACTTAGCCACTGTACTTTCTATTTTCTACTATTATATGAATACAACTTGATCATAGAGGTGGTCACAGATCTAACATATACTTTTGGAATTCAACTTTATGATAATTCAATGCAATTAATTTATTAAATTTCATACACATTCATTCTATAAAAATACCCTATTTTAACTTTTTTCTATCAAATAAGATCGCTGCATATTTTCTTTCTTTGTAGGAAAGGATAATTGTGGAACTGAAACGCCACAATTATACAAAAATTGGCATAGAAAACACTCAAATAGAGTTGTTCATAATTTTGTAAAATCAACATTATCTTTTACATTTATACAAATGCATGATAATATTTATTAACAAACTCATAAAAAAAGTTAGTAGAGTGAAAATTGCTTATTAAATAATACAACTCCCTCCGTCCCATTAAAAATGATTATATTTGACAAAAAACTAATTAAGCTAATTTATTTATTTAGTTATGTATAAGCTAATTTATTTATTTAGTGATTACTTACAAATATTGATATTGACTCATGAGCTTATATTCTTTATTAATTAATTAATTGATTTTTGGTTGAGAAAATGAGCTTACAAATTTACTCTATATCGGCGCACAATAAATGCGCACATTAGCGCGGATGACGTCAGCCACCGACACTGAGGACTGAGGAGATACAGAGGATATAAAATGGAGTTGTCTTCGCGTTTCCCAGTTTTTATCTCTAAATTTCCACATCTACACGTTCTCTGCAGCTGTTCATGTAGATTCTGCGGAGGGTTTTTCGATTAAGGGTCAGTTCAGATCTCTACCATTTCGATACTCAAATATATCGTTGTCTTCCTTTTGAATATTTTCTTGTAAGTCTCTCTTACATTTCTTGTTTCAAAATTCCAAGTTGCGTATTTTCTGTTAGCTATACTCATTTTGATTTGTAATGTTCACTCTGTGCGAGTCCTCTAATTTTTCGAATGATTGCGGCAGATCTCGCTGTATACTGATATCCTGAGCTCAAGAACTGAATTTTTCTTGGAAATCATCGTTCATTTTCTGATCTGAGCCGTCCAGATCTACCGCAGTGACGGTAACGATGGGATCTTTTCAGAATTGTAAGGTCTCGTTTTTACTAGTTGCGTTAGTGATTGTTCAATTGTGCCAAGGGTTTTATCTCCCCGGTAGTTACCCTCACAAGTATGAAGTCGGTGATCCCTTGAATGTGAAAGTGAATTCTTTGACTTCAATTGAAACTGAGATGCCCTTTAGCTATTATAGTTTGCCATTCTGTATACCCAAAGAAGGCATTAAGGATAGTGCAGAGAATCTCGGTGAGCTTCTCATGGGTGATAGGATTGAGAATTCTCCCTATAGGTTCAAGATGTACACGAATGAGACTGAGATTTTCTTGTGTAAATCAAAGCCCTTGTCGGGTGAGGAGTTTAAGCTTTTGAAAAAGAGGATTGATGAGATGTATCAGGTTAATGTGATTCTAGATAATTTGCCTGCAATTCGGTATACTAAGACGGATGGGTTTATGTTGAGGTGGACTGGTTACCCGGTCGGTGCTAAGGTTAACAATGGATATTATATCTTTAATCACTTGAAGTTTACAGTCCTTGTTCATAAATTCGAAGAGAGCAATGTGGCTCGTGTCATGGGTACTGGGGATGCTGCTGAGATGATAACAACTGAGGGTAAACAGGGATCAGCTATACCTGGCTACATGGTTGTAGGGTTTGAGGTGGTGCCTTGTAGTTTCCAGCATAAGGAGGGCTCCATTAAGAAATTGAAAATGTATGAGAAGTACCCAGCTTCAATTAGCTGCGATCCAAACACAGTGGCCATGCCTATTAAGGAGAATGAGCCTCTTACCTTTTCATATGAGGTCTCCTTTGTGGAGAAGGACATCAAGTGGCCATCAAGGTGGGATGCGTATTTGAAGATGGAGGGTGCTAAAGTGCATTGGTTTTCAATACTGAATTCCCTTATGGTGATCACTTTCTTGGCCGGTATTGTACTTGTGATCTTCTTAAGAACTGTTAGGCGGGATCTTACCCAGTACGAGGAGCTCGATAAGGAAGCTCAAGCCCAAATGAACGAGGAGTTGTCAGGTTGGAAACTGGTTGTTGCTGATGTTTTCCGTGCCCCCAACAACCCAGCGCTCTTGTGTGTGATGGTCGGTAATGGGGTCCAGATTCTTGGAATGGCTGTTGTGACAATTTTATTTGCTGCCCTTGGATTTATGTCCCCAGCATCCCGTGGAACGCTTATAACAGGTATGCTGTTTTTCTACATGGTTCTTGGAATTGCAGCTGGATATGTAGCTGTTCGATTGTGGAGGACGATCTTCTGCGGGGATCACAAGGGATGGATTGGTGTCTCGTGGAAAGTTTCTTGTTTCTTCCCCGGTATCTCATTCTTGATCCTGACTGTCTTGAATTTCTTGTTGTGGGGTAGTCACAGCACAGGAGCTATTCCTTTCTCTTTGTTTGTCATTCTCATTATGCTATGGTTCTGTATCTCTGTTCCCCTGACCCTTGTTGGTGGTTACTATGGTGCAAAGGCGCCTCATATTGAATTTCCAGTTCGAACAAATCAAATCCCCCGAGAAATCCCACCCCAGAAGTATCCATCGTGGCTTTTGGTTCTTGGGGCTGGTACCCTTCCTTTTGGCACACTTTTCATCGAGCTCTTCTTCATCATGTCGAGTCTCTGGATGGGTCGTGTATACTATGTATTCGGGTTCCTTTTTGTCGTGCTCTTGCTTTTGGTAGTGGTCTGTGCTGAGGTATCCCTTGTTCTTACATACATGCATCTTTGTGTGGAGGACTGGAAATGGTGGTGGAAATCTTTCTTTGCATCTGGTTCTGTAGCTATATACATCTTCCTTTACTCCATCAACTATCTGATATTCGATCTGAAGAGCTTGAGTGGACCCGTCTCGGCAACCCTTTACCTGGGCTATTCCCTCTTCATGGTTCTCGCGATTATGCTTGCAACCGGCACGGTCGGGTTCCTTTCTTCGTTCTGGTTCGTGCATTACCTGTTCTCTTCGGTGAAGCTCGACTGAGGTTAGGTTTGTGATGTGTACTGCAGAAGCAACTTTTGAGATTTATTCACAGTTTCTTGTTTTCTGATCAATTTTAGCCACAAAAATAACACATTGAAAGTTTTAATATATAGATACATTTGCAGAATGGCTTTCTATTTTATACTTATAATAATGTAGCCCTTGAGTTGTTTGCTCTTTGTCAAGTGATGTTATGCAGATTTTAATTAATCAAAATCAATCAATTTTGATTAATATCTTATTAATCAAAATTAATCAATTTTGCACTGTCCCAAAACCAAACATGGGGCGGAGAAAGAAAAAGAATAAACTGTATAAATTTTTACAAGAATTGATTTTAATTTTTGTTGCTCAATCATCTAGGTAGCCTTCTATAAATGAAGCAAGAAATCGATCATTCTTGATTTAGTAGGTTTGAATTTTTAGCCTACTTTTGATTAGGTGGTCTCACTGCATTTGAATTATAAATGAAATCTTCATCAAAATTCTCAAATCAAATAATTCAAAGCCAATGTAACTCAAGAATGTTCACACATATATATGCACCATTGCAATGTGCTTCCATATGGAAATTAATTAGAAAAGAAATTACTAGTACAATTTAGTATATTGTCATTACATTTTCATTTTTACCAAATTCCCAACTACATTTGTGCAAAGAGTGATCTATAAGAATTAAATATGTATATATATTCATTATGATTTCCTCAAGTAAAAGACAACTGGGCTTGCCCATGAACTTGTAAATGCTATCATGCAAGTTATATGCATATATGTTTCCCAAATATCTAGGTTTTATGGTTTAACAGAGCTATGATATATGCTTATAGTCAAGAAAATCATCCTACAAGTTTCGAGGAAAACTATGATCTTTCTTTTTTTCTCTATACACACACATATTGGTGCATATATATATATATGTTAGTATTTGTTTTTTTGGTGTCATGTTATTGGCCATACTACCAACATTCGGCAAAGAATAATAATTATACTATGATATTTTAATTGTTTCTTCAACGTCTCCTTCATAATTAAATATAATGAGTAAATAAAAGCAAATTAAATGTTCTAGATATATATAATTTCTAAAGGAAAAAGTGTGTCATGCATTTTTAAATGAAATTAATTAGGTTTATTCTGGTATTTGTCAATTAATTAATTATTGAATTTGGCCGAATTAATTGTAACATGGACTAAATAAAATTTCATAACGGAGTATTATACTCCATTCAGGTGGAAGATGAAGATTTATATAATTAGGTTAAATTTCACCATAGAATTGGAATTAATTTATGTTTGTATGAAAAATAATTATAAAGTTAATTCTCAGTACAGCTCCACTACCTGTAAAATTGAATTCAAGCAGACAAGCACTCCCATATTATACATATATATAAACAGAAGTAGTTTTAAGACTAGTATTCCAGAATGCATTGTATTGGAATTATTCACCAGCTGGTTCATACTTAATTAATGACCTCTTGTCATTAATCCCAAAAGATTATTCCCCATTTGAAATTTTATTAATTTTAACTCAAAATACAAAACTATTATTTAATTAATTTATCTAAAAAGTAACAACCCATTATTACTTAACCTCTTTAGCAAAATAGAACTACTGTAAATCCATGCACCCAAACCATTTTGATTTAGTAGTCTCAAATTCATCATCACCCACTTATTTTAAAATTTTATATATTTAGTTTATTTTTTAACTTACGATTAAGAGTTTATTCTATAAATAAGATATATGGTTTTTTTTAATATGTAATTAATTTGATTAATTTTCCAATTTTATAAATAAAAAAATAATTCTTTCAAAATTTTATATTTTTATCATTTTTAGCCCGTTCTAAATTTGTTACTTCATATCATTTTATTAACTCAATTAAATATAATAAATCAAGTGCAATCGAAATTCTATTTAACATATACATATATTTTAAATAAAAATTATTTTTAATATATATTGAATAAAATTGAATAATAAATATTAATTAAAAATGAATAAATAGACACGGAGAAGGGAAGATTCTGGAGACAGTTTCGAAATCTGAATTAGCGTTTAGAAAAATTGATTTGCGAAACGTGAAGTGAATGAATGGTGGGTAAATTTGGGAATTAAGCAGGTAATTAGAGTGTTAATGAGAATAATAAAGGTCTTAGTCTAAGTTGGGTAGGAAGTGGGGTCCACTGGGTGTACTATGTGAGTATGTGTGTAGAAATCTCCAAGTGTCCTTCTTCTCATACAAAACACTCTCCCTGGCTCACTCCACACGTTATTCCAATTTCCTCAACATTCCATCCATCAATTCCATCCCAACTGGAAAAATATATCTTCGATCTGTGCTGAATCAATGGGATCTGGAGCTGCCGGCGACGGCCTCTTCCGCAGCCTTCTCGAAAGCTGCATTCCCAGCGCGGATATAAGCATCGAGCGCCGCCCCTACCACCGCTACTGCGGCTGCGCTCTCCACAACTCCGCCGCCCCCTGCCCCCACCGCTCCACCCACGACAAGGTCTCCTACCGCATCCGCCGCTCCTGGAGCGAAGGATCGCTCGCGCTCATTGGCCAATCCTCGCCGTCCCCGTCCTCCTCTCCAGCCGCGGCGGAGATCCCGAGGACGTCGTCGCAGCTGGCGCTCGGAAAATTGACCGAGGACGGAGAGGTCGGTGCTTATTCTCGCAACGCGTGAGTTTTTTCTTTATATATTCTCTGATTCTGTGGAATAATTGGTGGAGGTTTTTTAGTGCTGTTGTGAAAAATAATTAGGGGAGCGAATTAAGGATTTCTGATGTGATTAATTTTCTATATTTCTTCTTCTTCTTTTTCGTTTTCTCGGACCTTTAATTTCCCCCTAGCTCTCTCGGTTCGATCGATCGATATGCATACTGCATGGCACGCAGGAAATATTTGTTCTGTACTGTGTATTGTACTGTATTTGTACTATCAAATCGATTTAATGCAGTAGTCATGTTTGCTTAATTATACTTAAGCTTCTATTTTCTTCAATTCAAATCATCAATAGTTGCATGCAGAAATGGTAAATATTTGAGTTTTTGGAGAACAATTGATGGATTGGATTGAATATTTAAATATTAATATACTACAATAAATAGATATTTCCAGTTTTACGTTTGTCTTTTTAAATCTTCATTGATTTGGTTTAACAGTCATGCTCTTGGTGCTTCACGATCACGAATTAAACGCAAAAAGGAATTAAAAAAGATACACATTTAATTTGATAATATAGTTCGTAAATTATAGAAACTATAATGGAATCATACATTTTGGGTTGCGATATTTTCGGTAACGACCCTTAAATTGTGTTTGTTTGGAAATGGAATATTTGGAGGGAAAAAGAAATTAAAAGCAGCAGTGAGATGAAGCCACACGCCACTCACATGCATAGCTTCAATTCATTTCAATACTAACACGTAAACACACTGACACACGTACGTATATAATACTACTCATACTCTAGAATATTTTTTTGTATATATAATTTATTTGGAATAGGATTCTTTCTGTATAAATATAAATTTTCAGAAAATTTTATTTTTCTCATAATTTATCACATTAATACGTGAAAGTAGAGCTCCAAAATTTTTGGGTATGGCGTTAATGAATATTATATAATGCGGAGTATGTTTGTTTATAATTTATTTGGAGTGGAGTAAAAAGTTTGTTATCTGTGGAATTAATATCAACACTTCTGAAAAAAATACTCGCTCCATTCCGGTTAAAATGAGACGTTACTTTTGAATACATAATTTTTCTGTTTCGGTTAAAATGAGACGTTATTTTTAAATACATAATTTAGGCCTTATTTTTGGATATAGATTTTTTAGAGAGTTTAAAGATAGTAATATAAATATATATTATTTGAAATTATGTGCGTAAAAAGGCTCAATTAATTTTTTTTGAAAATTTTATATATTTACTCTAGATTAACTCTTTACAGTAATCAAATTTTCTATATACTTTCAATTAATAATCAAATTTCCTGGACTTTCCATCACATTGAGTAACACTCTCTTCAATTTCTAAAATAATAGTAATTTGACATTAAAAAACAATTAAAAGTTTATAATTATCCAAGGAATGAAATGTGCATGCATATTAATCTGAAAAACTCAGACTCTTTGATAGCAGACAATAATGAGAAGGAGGTTGCGTATGGTTGACACGTTAGTACATTGAGACAATAAACACTACTACTAGGGACCATTATAGTAAGAATGACCCTAATATTTAGCAACTAGTAACTACTGCACCAAAAAAAAAAAAATATGGCTGCCTTATGCACAATTGTATAATTTAACGTGATTACAGCTGACTATAATACATCAGTATACAAATTATTATAATTTTTATTATTATTATTTTATACTGAATAATATTAAAATATATTATAATTAATAAATTAATTCGAAAATTGTGAATTAATAATTTTTTTATTAAAAACTTAATATTTATGTAGGAGTGCTCATTTTCAAATAATAATAATAATATGATCCTAATTGTTAGGTAATTTGTTCACGTACTACTAGGTGAGTATTATTTATGTGGTGGGATATTCCAAAGTTTAACTAATTATCCACTAATCACTTGTCTCGTCCTTTTGTGTAAAGATATTTTCAAGGCTCTAAACTTCTTACTAATCTCATTATAATTATAATTAACGTTCAAATTAAATATTAATTACAATCAGTCGAATATAGCAACTTCTTAAAAGGGAATTTTGATAAATTGCCATTGCAATGCAAAATATAAAGACTAAGACTACTCCACAGAAAAAGAGATTCCTTGAATGGTTAAATAATTAAAGAAATTCAAGTGATGCCTTTTTTTTTTAATTGTAAACGGTGCCAAATTTCTTGCTACATAGTTTGTTTCTCAAGAATCTCAATACCGTACTTGTCTTGATATTTCCAATAAAATCCTAAGACACTTTAGATTCTTAAATTTTATAAATAGAACAATCCATCCAAGAAAATTGTCCAAAACCAAAATATTCCAATGTGAGAGTGAAGAAGATAGCTTATTCTTACTATTTGTATGTAATTGTTGAATAATCAAGAAAATCATATTTCTTGTTTCCTGATCCCATTCGTTATAATAACTAAAACAATTAAACAAAACACAGTGATTGGTACCTTTTCACTTTCTCTAACATAGATTTTGTCTTTTTACTATGTTACTCTATTTCCCATATCTCTAGGAATCCACATTTTTCTTGTAATAACAGATCAAACAACTTAGTTGCTAAAGAAAATACCTCACACCAAACATGTCTCCAAATTTGGGCAGAAATATTCTGCAATCTTGAGTAGTCCTATCATTCACACCATAATTGTGATCAACAACTACTTCTACAACTCTTTCCCTATATAAAACCCTTGAAGAATAAACACCCAACAACAATCACAACACCCTTCTCAAATTACTCAGCAAACACACACTTGAAACATCATTAGGATTCAAGGGAAGGATGTCGAGTGCAGCAGCCGAGTTGATGCTCTGGTGTGTCTTCGAAGGAAGCCTATCGATGTCCGACATGAACAAAGATCGAAGGCCGTATCACAAGAACTGCAAATGTGCACTGCATGAAGAGAATGGCAAATGCTCCCACTCTGCTTCAAAACAGAGGAATGTAGCATTTTCAAGAAGGGGATTTGGGAGCAGATGTTTATTTTTCATATCACATTATTCTGTAATCTCTTCTTAATCTTGCTATATTCATGATTTAGTGGTAAATGGTAATTGAATTTAACCATAGTCAAGGTATATAAGCATAGTAGATAGGAATAGTTAGTTCCCTTTAGCTGTAAATTCTGTTTACAGTCTCAATGTTAAGTGATCATTTAATGTGACTTTGTAAGCTGTTGTAATCAGTTTAAATCTAATTTTTTGCCATCAATTCACAATTCCAAGTTTAATTTGTATTTAAACAATGTTTTCTTAAGTCAAAGATACCAATAGTAAGAGATTGATTAGGCAAGAAACTCTTTAAGATGATCTACGAACAACTGTAATCTGATGCAGTATTTCTTGTTCTGATCTAACTTCTGGCCCCATGCACAAGGAATCAGGTTCAGACATAGAAAAATCCATGATGTTTGGTTTGTTTATAATTAACTTTTGGTGCTATTACATGACTACTTTAATCACATTCCTTTTATACTCATTAGGCCTCATTAACAGGTCAAGGTTACTTAGTTATTGATGAAACTCTAGATCAAATCCCCTCGAAATCTACGTAGAAAGTACTAAAACATATGATTCTCTCTACAAACTATGTTATTCATTGCCACAGAATCATAGTTCCAACCAACAAAGAAAGATCTTCCATCATATTTAAACACACCAAGAAACATGCAGCACCAAAAAATTTATTTCAGCAAGCCTTCTCTCACTTTTCCTTACACAAGCAAGAGAAGTTGTAGGAGAGAATGACAACTCTAGCAGCAGATTTGATGTTGAGGTGTGACATGGAGATTGAGCGAAGGCCGTATCATAAAAACTGCGACTGTGCATTGCATAAGAAGAGTGGCAAATGCTCTCATCCCAGTTCAGGAAATAGGAATGTTTCATTTCCTTTTCTATATCGTCGCTTCTCCTATCGCGTATCAGCCTTTGTATATTCATACCTCATCAGTTACAAGTAGGGAGTGCAACAATGTGAGTATACTTTAGATAGAAATTAGTGTGCAACATTCTTTTCATTTTGGATAGTCTTGGATGATTTTTGAGATAGAGAGGTAGAGTAGAGAAACATCTTGTTTTACCATACATTGTGGTGGAATCAATGTAAATGTTACATGGACATAACAGAAGATACTGCAGTACATTACTCTCATGAATACTGTGAAAGTTCAAAACTGCAGATTTGGCTTCCCTTTTTTATTTTTATTGATCAAAATATTTAGATAATTTTGTGCAATTTTGTTTTCTTTTTTGCAATTTCAGCCTCTTGTGTTTTGCATGTAGTATCAATTTGTGAAGGACAACTATATGATGCATGCATGCATGCAGGTATAGATAGCATATATTGAACATAACAATAATTGAAAAATCAGGACAAAAAAAAACTTGGTTAGAGTAAATGAATAGTACTCTACTTTCCTACAAACTGCTCCACTTTGTCCTTAACTTAATAGTGTGTTCAACTGTTGATCATTACAAATCACCTCTTTGATATTCCAGAGACAAAAATAATCTGATATAGCCTCGGCCGTGGTCCGATCGGGCCTGAAATTCAAGCACAAGTCTAGGCTCATATGGTAGGGTGGGCTTGGGCCCCTAAATTTTAATTAATTTATTTTTTTTTAAAATTTTGTATATTTAAATAATATATAATTAATTTATTTTAAAATATATTTATATATTTTAATATTCATTATATTTTTACTGTGTAATAATGGTATGATCGTAGACCTCTTCCCAAAATAATGATACATAATACTCATATAGTTGGATAAATATTTTAAATATATTAAAGGAAAAAAAGAGTAGATTGTGCATACAAAAGATGGCTGATTTATAATTTCTGGACGGTGGCTCACGGTTTGTTCTAAAAATATAACCAGCTTGTTGGAAATATCTAATAATTAAATTAGAAGCCTCCAAATTAAATCATTACTTATTATTAATCTTTGAAAAATTAATTACTTCATATAGTTACATCCGATTTAGAGCGACAATTCAGTTCAGTCTTAATCTTCAATTTTTTATAATTAATGCATCAAATAATTATCCATAAATCCATGCAAAAAACTGGGAATCTTGGATTAGGATATGGTGTTTACAAATACTAATATTTTAGGTTGAATGAAGCATGAAATTCAAAGTAATTGTTACTATACGTGCAAGCATGAACCACATAGGGAAGCTTAGCTTTCAATACTGAACAAGCAAGCTAGCTTATGTCAGAAAACCCATTTTTTAAAATTAAACTACATTAAATCTCAGTCTCTCTCGAGTTACCTATCTCAACTCAAGAAGTATATATATAATTATTAATTAATTTGAAATACAAATAAAATATATAGTAAATAAAAGAGATGAATTGAAGAAGAGTAGTGGTCCAACTGTGGTGGAGTGCCTGCATAAATGCAGCAGAATTCTGCGGAAATGGTTGCACATTCATCAAGTAAACTGGGAATATTCCAACAGCTAAACCTTTCTCCTTTCTCACTTTTCTGGGCAACCTTCATTAATTAATTAATTAATTAATTAATTATGGAACTCTAGTGTTTTGCCAATAATTTTTAATTTGTGTTATTAGAGACCAATAATTGTTGAATACTGATAATAGTATTATTATAAGGTTAAGGGGCATGCATGTTACTTATAGCCTGGATTCTTAAGAATGTACAGTAATTAACACCCTTAATTTCTGAATTATGATGTTAGACTATAAGCAAGAATCTAATTATCTGTTGAAATCTTTTCATTTGAGCCATGTTTGAGCATTGATTTAAGATGCTTCTTTCGAGAGCATTAATTTTAAGACATTTAAATAATATTATCTATATTACATATTCTACTATCATCTTTAGGTATAAACTTCATAAATTAAAATATTAATTTAATTTTAAATGTAAATAATACATGTGCTACATTCTTAGTTCTTACCCATCTAGTTTGATTCTCTTAATTAAATCGGGAAGGAATCAGCCGTTTTGGTTTCGATCCCGAAAAATATAAAATTTTTGGTTCTGATTCCTGTTTCGATCGGGATTTTGAAATTTTCGAGTCTCGAAATTAGAAAATTTTAAGTCTTGGTCGCGAAAAAATGTCCAAAATAGTCTCGAATGGTTCCGAAATTTCGAATAGGACCAAAATTTCCAGAATGGACCAAATTTTTCGAATTTTAAAATTAATTTTAAGAAATCGAGAGTTCCAAAAATTTTCAAATTTTCAATTTCGATCTCAGTGCCAAAAAATACGGGACTCGGGGCTCCGAATCCCTTCAGGACTCGGATCGGGAACGAAAAAGTGTCAAGTCTCGGTTCCAAATTCCCACCCCTAGTTATGAGTGAGAATTTTCTAAATGATATTAAAACCCTTGCGAAATTATAATCATCGACTCCCAAAGTATGGTATCATGTGTGTTTATTTAAATACTACTCTTTGCATCCCTCTAACAGCAGCCACAATAGAGTCGGCACTGTGATTAAAAAAATAAAGTATTGTGTTTGAATAAAGTATGAATGATGTATTTTTAAGGTAAAACTTTTTTCTTTTTGGAAAAGTAACCACTTTTAATGGAACGATCCAAAAAACAAACATGTCCTCTTTGAAAAAGATTAATTTAGAGATATAATTTGTAATAGAAAAAAAACTAGATGTATATTATTAATAAAAAAACACATATAATTAACTATATATTTAAAAGTCTCTAGAGACATGGAAATGAATAACGGCCAACCACTTTCTTGAAAATATTGGCAGTCTTGTATAATATTGCTGACCAATATTTTGGTAATAAACCTCACCAAACAACAAAAGTTTAATTTCAAATCTACTTGCAGCGTTTTCACTGTCTTGTTGATGATGTATACTAGACAAAACAGAAAGATTGAATTGCTACAGCCATTTTTTGGACAATAATAGAAGTACCCAAAAGGTGCAATCAAACTTGAAAACTATTACTATACTACACATGTACGATTCAAATCGAACGACAAAGCTTGTGATAATTCACAGCTGAAAACGAAAGAATTTAGACATAAATATCGTACGCATCCCACAATTTGTTAGCTAGCTACCTATTAGTACAATATTCCCATGATCACCATCCTATGTCCTAAAATCAATATTGGAGAAACAAAAGAAAAAAGACTATGAAACACCCACTAATCCAATTCCTATCACTAAACATATCATGATCAACATATATAAATTAGTATAAGTATTTACATGCACGAGATTGATTGAATTCTAAACCACGAACCACGGTATCGATCCACGATCCACGATCCACGAACCGTGAAGCTTAATACGTGAAATTAATCCCCCCCCTTCGTTTGCATGACTAAAACGCGTGCCTGGAAAGGGTTTGGTAGCGAACTAATGCATAATCGAGACTTATCGATCTGTGTTTTTAATAATGATCATGATCATGATCAGTAGCTCCACAAAGAATCCAAATCTGAAATATTAGGGCTGAATCCAAGACCCTCAAGCCCTTGATCATCCTCATCATCATCAAACGCTGCCTTCTTTGAAGTGATTTCATGATTAGCCACCACGTTTCGATCGGTGCTAAGACCGGTATCTTGTGAGTGGCTCATCACAGAGTTGTTCGAAGAGAAAACCTCCATTTTTGGCTCGTGATAACTCATCATCCCATTTTGCTGCTGCTGCTGCTGATGATGATAATTAGCAAGAGATGGTGAAGGGAATGGAGTTGGAATTAGGGCACTCTGGGGAATGGAGAAGGGGGTAGTGTGATTGTTCCAAAACACCCTTGATGGAGGAGGAGCAATGTTAATAGCATTAGGCTTGCAGTCTTGTTGGTGATAGGTTGATGAACTAGGCCTCATCTCATTCAAGTAGTTGTACTCCATCAATGGCGGTAGCGCAGAAGGGCTCTCCGCCGCCCATAGACGATCCACAAACGAGTCCACCCGAGTTAACTCCACTCCCGGCCCTCTTCTGATCCCACTGTTCTTGTGAAAAACTCGACACACCACGAACTCCTCCTACAACAAATTAAAAACAACACTCTCGCACTCAAGATTGTACTCATTAAACAACAAGAGATAAGATTCTTAATAGGGTAGGGGTTTGAAATAGTACCTTTGCAGCTCGGGAGAAGTTGTGGGTGGAGAAATCACCCTCAAGGCGGAATTCATGCATCACCCAATTGCTTTTCTCTCCTTTGGGAGCTCTCCCTTTGTAGAAAACAAGGGTTTTCTTCATTCCGACAAGGCAGTTTCTACCTCTGTAGATCTCCTTGTCTTTACCGGTCGCCTTCCAGTAGCCTGACTCTGTGGCCCGGTTCGTTCTCATCCCGGTCGGGTACTTCCGGTCTCTCTGGCAAAAGAAAAACCATTCCTTTTCTCCCATTTTAGCTTTCTCTGCAACAACATTAATTAGCATTAGGACTATGTTTCTTGTAGCTAAAAAACACATTAACATATAAATTAAAAAAATAAAGGATCAAATTCCGTGATGCTTTCCATCTTTTGTTACGTACGATCCACGCTTCTAGGTTAATTTCAACAGTGAAATATTCCCATAAAAATTAAAATAGAAACAAATCATATCACGCACGAGACAAGATTATATTCTTGATGGGAAAATAGAGAGATGCATGAAGAAGAAGAAGAAGAATTACTTGGTAAATCCCAAGGCTCGCACTTGTTAAGATCGGCTTCTCCGATGGCCTTAGCGACAAAGCGGCGATCGACGACTTTGGGCAAGAGATAGTGGATGATGATTTCTTCATCGGTGGGGTGGAATCTGAACCCAGGTGGCAGCTCCATTAACTCACCTTCTTCTCCAATACTCATCACCATTGATGGACCTGCTCCACCTAACCCTACTTCCATTTCTATTTTGGATAACTGTCTAGCTATATATTTCTATATATGTATATATGGTCAATAAGTAGTAGGAAGAAATCCAAGAGGTTTAATATGTAATAAGAGTAAATAAAGAAGCAAAGTAGCAAATGAGGAAGAGAAGAAAAGGGAGAGCGAGAGGGGTTGTTGTTATATAGAAGAATAAGAAGAAGATGGAAAGAGACTTTTGTTGGGGTTGGGGTTGGGTTTGAAGTTTCTTGAGGAGAAAGGAAGTGAGAGAGAAAGAGTGGTGTGAATGGAATTATATTTCCTAATTACAGACGAAACCAGTTATCCATTTCCATTAAATTAATTAATTAATATACTCTATATAATTAACTATGTAATTAATCAAGACAAAGATAAGTACTACTCTTGAATCTTGATTTAATTAGCTACTCATCTTGAATGTTTCAAATATAAATTTGAGTGAATTTCGGATTTGGGATAATTTTCTAGTTCAAGTTGATGAGGATATGATGATGCAGATGACCAGATAATTAAGGGTGAGCTTTTAATTAATTGTTTAGTATTTATTTATTAATTTATTTTCATTATAAATAGTTATATGTATTTGTGTGTGGGAGACGATACACGTTTGTCCAGCAGTGAATAATGGTGAAAATGGCTGGATATAATTATATATATATTAATTTAATTTGTTGATGGTGAGGTTGAATAAATCATATACATTTATGGAATAGATGTGTGACATAGTCAACAATTGAATTCCATTTAAATCTTTTTTATGGCACATATATATGTAGCCGATTTTTGGTTGATCTCGTTTGGGGAAGCATCAATTTTGAGTTTTATTATGCTCCCCCCCGTCCAGATCTTTCTTCCCAAGTTTCCTTATTGGTCCGTCCACCAAGTTTCTTCCCACTTCCTTTCTATTTTTGGCAACTCTTTACTCCACTCACAACTCAACACATCATCAATAGTCACATTCTCCACTAATTACACACTATTCAATATATAATCATTAATGTGGGCCCCTTATTCCACTCACTACCCTATACAATTTACACACCATCAATAAAGTGGACCCCATTCTCCACTAACTATACAACATTCAATACATTTTACCTTTTATCAACTAAGTCAACATAATTTTTTAAAACCCGTGCCGGGTCAATGTGGGAAGATCAATTGTGGACGGAGGGAGTATTAATTAACGTTTTTCTGTTTCTGTCCTTGAGCTTAGGTGATTTATATATAGCGTGGTCATAATATAAATTTGGCTCTTGAAAGCTATATATATATAATTTCCTAAAAGTCATGTCTTGGTTAATGCAACGACCAAATCATACCCTAATTTTCGAATACAGCACAAATAATTATTTTTAAGTAAAGAAATACTCAAAATAACGTGAGATAAAAGGTAGAAATTAAGTGGAAGCTAGATAATTGATGAAGGTACGGATGAACTCTGAATTATTTTTAAAAATTTATGTACTCCCTCCGATTTTTTTTTAAATATCCTATTTTACTTTTTTTCTTGTTTCTAAATAAGTATCTTATTTCAAAATTCTAGAGTATATTTACGACAATCTTTCAATTTTGCCCTTATTTAATACTTATTAGAATTTGATATTATTTATATGAATGTATTTATTATGCTATTCAATAAAGAGTATATAAGTAAAATTTTCATTTTATTAGTATGTGTAATTTAGTAAAATTGGACACTTATTAAAAAATAGAGGGAGTACATGATATAAATTAATTACACCTTCAATGTCATTAATTTTGTGATATATAGTAATTATTTATATGAGAATTAATTATATATGCTCAACACACACATGTAAATCATTTATTGTAGTGTAAAAGATCTGGAAGATAACTGCGAGATGGTAATTTATTAGAGAATAAATATTCATTGCATACCTCCGTTTTTTAATAAGTGTCCAATTTTACTAAATCACACATATTAATAAAATGAAAATTTTACTTATATACCATTTATTGAACATCATAATAAATACATTCATACAAATAATATCAAATTCCAATAAGTATTAAATAAGGACAAAATTGGAAGATTGTCATAAATATACTTTAAAATTTTGAAATATGACACTTATTTAAAAACAAGAAAAAAAGTGAAATATGACACTTAAAAAAAATCGGAGAGAGTATATATTTGTACTAATTATGAAGGTAATTACCACGAAAATCATTTTTATCATTGACTTTTTTGAAGTCTTGAGAAAAACAAAATATTAAGTTGACAAAGATATATCTAATTAAAGTTTAATTAAGTAATCTACTCCCTCCGTCCATAAAAGATCTTGACATTTTGACCCGACACGAGTTTTAATAATGTGTTTTGACTTTGTGTAAAAGTATACGGGGTGAGTGGAGTTTGAGGTTCATTATATTTATTATTTTTAAGTGATTGTGTGTACTAAGTGGAGTTTGGGTCCCACGTGATTTTTATTTAAGTTGTGTGTAAGAGTTAAGTGGGCCCACTTACTATAAAAGGAAAGTTTAAAATGTAAAAATGTTTTATGGATGGACTAAAATGATAAAATGTAAGAAATTTTCGTGGACGGAGGGGTATTTATTATGCTGTTTGATATAATAATATTTCTTTATATATATATATATATATATATATCATTAAGTAATACATTTGTAAGTTGTAACACACATATCTATTAAAAATAAATTAAGTAAAGAAATAATTGGCCTAACCTTGATGACCAGAATATGAGTTGAGGTTTTGACTTTGGGAAATAGTAAAAGTGCAGCAAATTGATAGAGGATTAAGCTTCAATCTTCATTTTCCTAAAACGACTTACTCACGCATGACGTCATCTATACGTCATCTCCTACTCAACTCCAGCTGTCTGTAAGTTTCATATTCCCAATTTGACCAATTTACATTTTTTACTTACTATATATTTGAATGAAAATATATATATATATATATATATATATATCATGTTTTGTTTCAAGCAAATTCTTATACAAATTTTAAGAATATTAAATGTCTTAAAAGATACTCCAAAATTTTGTGTGGATATAGGGTAGTGTTAATTTGTTTCATATAATATAATATATGATACAAGTTGAATGATTCCTATTTTCTAATGTGTGTTTTTTAAAGCTTATTATATAATTTTCAAGTAATTTATTAATTACATAGCTGTCGATGTTGTTATTCTGGTGAGGAACTAAGATTTCCTAATAAAAGTATTTTCAAAAAGAAAGATACAAAGTTGTCTAATAAAAGAGAGTAACATTAAGAAAGTCTGATTAGATATTCGAATTAGTCAGAATCATCGCCAGATAATTGCATAACAATTCTTTACTGCAATTATGGATTCTACTTTTTTTCTCTTTTTTTTAAAGTATTCGTTCCGTTCCACTTAATTAGTTGGCATACACACTATGTATATCTCTCGTAAGATGGGTCCTCCATGTATCGTAACCGAGAGAATTTATGTGTGTGCAGTCTGCCTTAGTCGAAAAGGATTTGCGCTATCGTTGTTAACGAAAAGGTTAAATAAATTAATTAATCCTATTCATACCAACAATATATATTTTATTTTATCCATATATAAAAAAAAGGGCACGAGAAAGAAAGTGTTGGTGGTGTTAGTGTGTGGGGCAGTTGATCCAACAATATATGTTTTATTTTATCCATATATACAAAAAGTTGACTTTTGGAAGAAAAAGGACACCTAGGTAAGAAATACGAAATTAATATTAATGATGTTGGATTTGTGTCTAAAGATTTTAACTTTTTTTTAATTAATTGTGCATTAACTGTAATATTAGGTTAGATTAGTTTTGAGAGGTCTGTTCATATAACTGAAAATTCTCCATTCCTGAAGCAAAAGATTTTATTATACATTTTTATTTGCGTAAAAGTATCAGATTCAAATCCCATTATCACGATTCAGTAATTTAAATATTGATTTATTAAATAAAAAAACACTCAAAACTACTGCAAAGAGTCAATGTAATTGACTTATCTCCTAAGTTCGGTGGGTAATAAAAATAAACAAATCATTATATTTTACTCACAATTTATCACTATCTGTAACTGCTCCCCAACTGTTTAACCGCCCAATTAATTAATACTATTTTCCACCTTTTACCTCACTTTTTATCTACATATAAATATTTTTCTTACATTGGGTTCTATTTAATTTATCTATGTCATCAATCTTTATCATTGAATTTCTCCACTTACTGGCTGAATTAGTTTACTATATTTTCTCTTGGAGCTTCTAGAACAAAGGTTTTGTTTTTTTAAACTTAAGCTTATGTTCAAATTATACTCTTTAATTGCTATTGTCTAAATAAAAACAATTAAATGTTTTCAAATCTAATTAAGCATTAATGGTCATTAATAAAAGCCCAATCAGTTCAAATAATTATGAGCCATGACCAAATACCAATTCACATAATGAGAATCCAAACTTAAGCCCAATAAGGTGATATCCATTTATATAAGCCCAATCAATGAAACACATTATTTTTAACCACATAAAATAATAATAGTACTAAAGTATGATCTATTTCCAGAAAGAAAAAGAACCATGATCTCGAAAAAAATGATAAATAATACTGAAGCTATTACATCATTTTAATAAAAAACAAAGTGATACAGTAAATAATATTAATTTTTTAACATTCCCATGAATAGTTATTTATGCAGAAATGTTGAAATCGTTTAAGTTAGAGAAGGCATAGTGGATATTAATAATAGAATTTGTGTCATGATTTCGAAACTTTATGAGAAAATGACAAATCAAATAGTAGTAATATATAATTAATTCAACACGTTCCATTAATTTCATGGTGGTGTATGCTTCAGTCTTTACCATAGTTTTAGATTCTAAAATATCTTAATCACAACATGTATCCATCCATCAATTTGTAACACACATACATACCCAATAGGAAAAGTCCCAAAAACCACTTTTTTTATTTATTGATTATTTTTCTATAATTTATCAAAATTTATTGCAAATATACAAATTTTCACAATTTTAATAAAATTAAACAAAACCAAAATTCTGGTATTATACGTGCATTTGAAATTTATTTAATGTGCACGCTAATCTGACTTGCTTTGGAATCATCAAATTTTATTTAATGTGGAATTGTGGAATATTAATATTCAATCTTGTGGGACACAACAAATTTTAATAAATTAGGAGAGAAGTTGAAATTTGTGAAAATATGTATATCTACATCAAATTAACCATTTTATCTTCCAATTTCAAGTTAGCAATTAGCATCCAAAAGAATCATGCCATAATTTTGGTTTTATTATTCTTGAAATTAGCAAATCCAGTTGGTTTAAATATTTCTTTAAAAGTATTGGATCTTACAGACATGCTATGACAATTGACAAAATGAAGTTACATTCATAAATCAAACATCTAAAACTATATAATCTCAACATCACAAACATGGAGTGGTTAAGGAGTTTAGGTTAGAATTTGAATTTTGGTAGGGTAAGAAATTAAAAGGGATTATTATTATTATTATTCTGAATTGTGCTTGACTTCTTTTAATTTGTTGTAGTGGGAATGGTGAAGGGATGGATTATCTAGTTGGAAAAAAGAGGAGGAAGAAGAAGAAGAAAACAAATAGGCATTAATGAAAAAAGAGAGATGGATAGATGGCTAGGAATCATGAGTTCATTGCACCAAAAAAATGGTCCCCCACATGAAATTTGCCAAACTTGTTTTTATTGCACACATATCATATCTCTATTCTCTACTCCCACCAAAAAAGAGGATGAATAAAATAAAAAGGTGTTCTTATCACAGGACCACTGCAATGAAATAATTAATAATAATCTATTATTTGAACAAAAGATTCCATTATCTATTCTTCTTCTTTATCATTTGTTTTTCTTTTCCTTAGGGTTGCTTTCTGGAACACTCAATTTCCCAATTCATTGCTTGCAAGTAAGTGATAGGTTTCAATTCTGGCACTGTCCACGCACACACACACACATATAATTGTGCTAATAAGAAGAGAAGTTCATAAGTTATATAAGTTCTTTGTTGTTGGGAGATATGGTGATGAGCTTTTATTTTTTCTTTTACTGAAAAAAGAATGAAAGAATAGGATGTGTTGGGATGCATAATTCAACATCTTTTGGTATTGTGAATTATCCGAATATCGTACTCGAGAAAGTTAATGTTGTGCAATCTGCTTCAGCTGGAAATAATATGCGTTGTTATTTAACGATAGGTTAAATGAATTGGTTGATATTACTCGTTCCAACATGCTATACCATATTTTCAAATGCCCATATAGTAGAAACACTAAGTTTAAAATATAGAAGTTAACTGATTTTCAAATTTTTTGGTTATTAATTGTGTGTCATATTTTAGAAATTAAGAGTGTAAATTATGATCTTTTTTAACTATCAAATTTCTTTTAAAAATGAATTTGTAATTAGTCGTATGAGTACATTTTATTATAATGTAAACATTATTTTGGCATGTTAAATAAGAAAAATATGAAAAAATACTAAGGTTCAAACAGATCATGCTTTAAAATATGACTTTGACATCTATGTTAAAATATGATCAATAGATTATTCACACAACGAAAACAAACAAGTAATTTTTGGACATGAATATTAAGAAATTAATTCTTTTTTTATGTATAAAATGATGTACTCAATAAAATTAATTAATTTTTTGATGATAAAATATATTTTTTCATTTCAATATAATAAACGTGTTAATAATAAGAAATTAACAAGTGGTGTGACAATTTAAAAGTCATAAAGATGGCGTTTTCCCCAAGGTAAAAGTCAAGCGACAAGTAAATTAATGGATATCAAAATATTCTAATTAACAATTAACAAACCCTAATGACGACAAATGTTCACACCTAACCTTTATATTAAAAAAAAAAAACTTGCAATACATTAATATATTTAGATTTGAAGTCTAATAATTGTCTAGATGTACACAAATCAAGCATTTAGCAATATTTTAATCCGTGATTAGAAGCCATTAATCTTGGTGGCTAAAACCCATTGGACAACTAATCGTGGTGACAAATCTAATCAAAATTTTTGCATATTTAAAAAGAAACATTATCATAAAGAAAATGTATTTTATCTGCAGACATGAATCTGATCTCCAGCTTTCATATAATGTCTGGCCGTTTGTAAAGAAAACAATATGTTATTAAATCACAAAAAGACACTTTATTAGAAGAGTGCACAATCAGCTCTCTGTCAGATTAGATTTATTGTCATCTTTTTATATATATAATCTTTGAGGTTAAAGTAATGTTTGTTTAGTGAAAAATTAAGTTTGGGTTATAATATATAATGAAGATTTGGCACCAAAAACATAGGACGGGGGACAGTGTTGTCACTTGGTTGTCCGATTCCAAACACATCATATCATCTAACCTTTCTTCTATTTTTATTAGGCTTAAATTAACACTACTACTAGTTTATCCCTTTTCATTTATTTTAGTTTTTGTGGATCTTGCAAATTGTTTAATTTTACCTATTTATACTCTTATGGGCTAGCTTTATTCAATGAACTCTTCAGATAGTACACCAGCCGAGCTTAAGCTTTATTTTGAGTTCGATATTTTTATTGAATTAAGTTTGAGTTATAAGATATGATGTTCAGCTCGTTGAGTTCGTGAATATGTTTGAGTTCGTTTGTTCAAGAACATTTCTTTTGATCGAGTCATAATACGGACCTAGACGCATAAAATGATGCAAAAAATCAAATTTTTTTAAACTCTATAATAACTACTACATTTATCTAATAAACTTGACACAATTTATTATTATAATACACTCAAATGAATATAAAATGTGTCATGCTTATTGTGACTAATGAAGTAATATAAATATCAAACAAGTTGAACTCAAACTCAATAATTAGATAGCTAGTCAAACTCAATCAATAAGACAAAAGCTCGAGTCGAGTCGACTAGTTTGTAATATTTAAATAAGTTGAATTCAATCTGATTAGTATTCGACCAAGCTTCACTAATTTATACTCTGAACAAAATATTTTTTATATCAAAATATGAATAACGGGACGAATAAAATAATATCTTTTTAAATACATATTATATTAAGAAATGAAATAACTAGATAAAGTGTTCAATTTTTCTATTAAATATTGTTTTATATTTAGTGGGAGGGAGTGATTAAACAAATAAAGATTTGAAGTGTTATTTTAATTAGAGCAAGGAAATGTAAGTGAAGTAGTATGTTAGTTGAGGTAAGAAGGTGCCTCATTTTATTGTAGTATTTCGGTTTTATATAGTGGAAAAGTGAATTTGAAGTGGGACCCACACATTATCATGGTCGGTAATTGCGTGAATATGTGTGTATATTGTAGGTAGATAATAGGAGTAGATTTTTGCCTGTCTGCAACTGCAAGGGCGACCCCCCTAAACATCGAGGCTAAAATTGGAATTATTTAAATTAAAAATAAAATAGAAGAATAAAGTACTATTAAAAGTGGTCGTATTTGATAAAAAAAAATTCACAAATTCGATAAAACGTGATCATTTTTAGTGGGACGAGAGTATGTATAAGAAGGAGGAGGTGGAGGAGGAGGGGACCAAGCTAGATAGGTAGATTTATAAGTAAATTAGAATGACGAGTCCTCACCTCTTCTTCCCAGTGGGTGCAGTGGTCCCCGCTTATCCTGGCGTGTGGTGGTGGGACCACCATGAACCACCCCTTTCAACTCTGTTCCGCCGGCGACCTCGCCGCCGCTCAACTACGAAAAGTAAATAACTTTTATGAAAATCACCTTACACATGCAATGCAAATCTATTCGTACCCTTCCTTTCCTCAGCTCAGCTCCTGCTCTTCTCTTCTCGTCTCTTCTCTTTTTTGTACTCCATTTAATATTGAGAAAACAAATCAGCATGCCAATTCAATCCACTATTCACTAAATTAGATTACATATTAGGCGCATGAGGAGTTTAATTAGGCGGTTGTATCCCGACACGTGGCAGCTGCTCGACTTTCTTCCCACTACATTAATATTAAATTACATGACCGCGTTACGAAGTACTCGAAATTATTGAATTTTATTGTGTAGAGTGTGCCTATGAATGTGTCTTCATTACTAAGTCAACAATCTTGTATTTTGGAACACAAAATTCAACACTCTAAACTCTAGAAGAGGAAAAATATTGTCGAGGTGACTAAAGCACAGCACTACCTACCTAAAATTTAGTAGGGTGTCGGAGCTTCTTGTTAAATTGGAACCCTTTTGAAGAAACAAAAGAAATATTATACTTTGAAATTTGGGTTTTGATTTATAAATATTATTACTATTTAGGTAACATTAATGTTATTGCTATCAAAATTAGGTTTGAAAGTCAAGAAGGTCAACTCAACAATGCCCATTATTTTCTTTACTTAGATGCAGACAGACCAAAGTCGTCGACAATTCTATATATGATGCGCTTATTTGGGGAAATTTTAAGACTAAACTATAATAACAGATATATATATTTCATCACTCACTTAACAAAACACAATTATTTTAATAAGGATATTTTATCATATGTTTGTTCGAATTGTATATTTAGTTGACATAATTAAGTTTTGGAATTAGTTGTTTGATTATGAAGTTTGTCTGACACTCAATGTCTATGTAAAATTAATCACAAGCTCATGAGTGGTGGCCTATTTTATGTGATAAAATAATCTCTGACTCAACTCAATCTCGAGTAATCTTGATTATAAAAGTGTTCAAAAATAGTCTCGAATATTCTCGACCTAATTCAATCTCGAGTAATCGACTATTAGTGTGACTTTATCCATAAATATTTGTAATGAGCTATGATAATTAATTACAATTTTAATAACTCAATTGCAAGAAGTATAAACTATTTGTGTATGTAACATATGATAAAGAAAAACTAATTGTAAGTAGTACTCTCCCTATCTCATTATTCATGGCCAAAAGTCAACAAAACACTTTGGTTAAATTGAATCATGAATAATGGAGCGGAGATGAGAGGGTAATACAAAGTTTTATATTTCATATAACAAATATTTCAAGAAATTCAACTTTTTATTTTCCATTTACCAACTTTGGAGAAATGAAAGAAAAGACATAGTAATAGTAGTATTTGCAGTCGACCATTTTACCCCTAATCAAAATCCCAGGTAGGAAGGAAATAAAAGGTTGAAAATTATGTGAGAAGATTATAGTTTTAATTAAGCAAAGAAAAGAAGAAGTCTCAACTTCATCGTCCATACTCGTTGCCACACTTGGAACCTCAACCCTCTGGTCCCCTCCCTCCCTTCCTCTCTCTCTATCTCTCTTTCGAAATATTAATAGGGGTGAGAAGGAGAATTGGGCTCATCATCATCATCATCATTCACGCAGGCATGGCCTTTCAGGACCACCACCTCTCCCAAGAAATGCCCCTCCATCACCCCCACTACTCCGACCACCACCAACACCCCTCCTCCGCCGTCTTCCGTTCCATACTCCCCGATCATCCCGACGATAAGACTCCAGCCACCTCCACATGGCTCAACACCTCCGCCCTCCACCACCAGTGGCTCCCCACTCAGAGTCAACCCAGCCCCCCCACCCCTACCGCCAACAGCGATCACCTCCAGGACAGCGGAGGAGACAAGAGCAACAGCAACGGCAGCAACACCAACTGGGAGAGGGAGAAGTGCAAGGCCGACATCCTCAACCACCCCTTGTACGACCAGCTCCTCTCCGCCCACGTCTCCTGCCTCCGTATTGCTACCCCCGTCGACCAGCTCCCTAGAATCGACGCCCAGCTCGCCCAGTCGCAGCAGGTCGTCGCCAAATACTCCGTTCTCGGTCAATCCCACCATCCCCTCGATGACAAAGACCTCGACAATTTCATGGTAACTTTCCTCTTTTGTTTTTCTGCTGCCTCACTACTGAACTTAGACTTTTGTTTTTGGAAGGTGTTGGGGTAAAAAAAAATTTCGGTTTATGAGAGGCGATTTACAAGTCATATTTTCTCGAGGGATATCTTGTTAGAATTTTATCTGGGAATTTCACATGTTCTATTGGATTTTGGGATCGGAAGCTTCTATAATTTACTCATGACCTCGCTCTGTCTGAGAAGGAGTTTCTTGGTCATCTCATGCATCAATTCCAGAAGAATTGAAATTCATTTTATATGTTAGCTTTGAATAGACGAATCGAGTTTCTTCTTTTCAAGGATAATAATACTAAAATTATCTCCCTCGGTGTAAGAGCATTTAAACTCGGCGATCTTTGTGAAGAATATCGGTTTGACATTCAGTATGGTTTGCTCCTTAATCGTTGTTTAAGTTTTTCTGGGATTTATATAGAATACATGGGATTTATTTAGCTTGCTCCCCTCCTTTTGCCTAAAATGGATATTTGGATACCGTCTTGGTTTCTTGAATAACACAGTGGGTCTATTTGCAAGTTTTTGATCAAGCGGTTGGTTTAGACGTTGCTATTTGGTGTTTCCGTGGCGAATAACTGCTTACTATGTCTGATCATATGAGGATTCCAGAGAATAAGACGGCTAGTTTAGGCGAATAGTTTCTTTTGTTCACCACCTTGATCTGATGATATTTGTGGAAGTAGTGATTCGTCTTGGAATATAGTTGGAGTTCAACCCTTGTAATATGAGTATGTATATCTTGTTGTCGCATCAAAACAGGAATCATGTTATTGTCTGTACACTAATAATTGTGACTATTAGTTTAGTGCTTTGGAGAATCTCGTTCTTGATGTAGCTCCACTTGTTACACAGTCAGCATACTTCTGTATGACTTCTCCGCTAAAAATTGAGAAACTATCTTAACTACATCTCAGCAGATGGGAGGTGAACTAAATTCACTTGTGCTGTGACATCGGTTCGACTAAAATATACTTGTTATGTTCCGAATCATTCTAATGATAAATATTAGTGAAAGTTGTATTGATATCAATTATGATGTTCAGAATGCCTAATTCTTGAATTTGGAACTTTTTGCAGACACATTATGTTCTATTGCTATCCTCCTTTAAAGAACAACTGCAACAACACGTTCGAGTTCATGCCATGGAAGCAGTCATGGCATGCTGGGAGCTCGAGCAATCGCTGCAAAGCTTGACAGGTTATTATCTGATTCCATGTTTCCAAATTTTGTTTATTATTCACTGCAAGTGTGACTCATTGAGATGCATGGTCGGCTGGTGCAACATTATGCTATTTTTCCTGAGTTTCAACTTTTATTACATCACACATTAGCCTGAGGTTTATTAGCGTTGTGGTAAATTTTAGTTCCCTGATTGGTTATGGACGTGTTAACCTGAACTCAGCATGTTCAGTTTTAAATCTATTTTCAGACCAAAGACCCCATATAAGAGCATGGTCTTTTGTGTTATTGAAGTCAGTCTTCTGATTATGCCGTGTGGTATCGCTGGCTACACAGCTTCTCATATAGAAGTATTCTTGTCTATCCAGTACTGTTTCACTTGGTCTTGTTTGTCACACTGTTAATCTCTTTGGCTCAAAGGCTATAGTCCTTTTCATATTCTCTTTGCAATCGGAGCCCACTTCCCTGTGAGGCTATGAGGTGTATCTGTTCATGCAACAAATACACACCTATAATTGCCGTATTGTTTTTCCAAGTGAATAGCAGCTGTCCATTATTGTTTAGTCATAACTGTATATTTGGATTAAACAAAATTCTTTGCAAGTGAAAAGAGCATTTCGGTTTCCACTTTCTCAAGAAGATACTGTTTAGTTTTACCCAATCACAGTCACGTGTCAGTGATTTCAGAAGTTAAATCACATGCAATTTCTTGTGCTGTAAGAGCACCATACACGGTAGAGTTGTTAATTTGTCGACCTACTTCTTCTCAATCATTCCTCATTGATTTCCATGTGCACTGTCGCAGATCAGACCCCCTTCTTTTTGTAATAATCTTTTTGGACATGTTGTCGTTGACAGGTGTAGCGCCAGGAGAAGGTTCTGGGGCAACCATGTCCGACGATGACGAGGACCAGGCTGATAGTGAGACTAACTTATTTGATGAAAGCATGGACGGAATGGACAACATGGGATTCGGTCCCCTTGTACCGAGCGAAACTGAGAGATCATTGATGGAGCGTGTGAGACAAGAGCTGAAGCACGAGCTCAAACAGGTGAAGACACAACTTCAAGAACACCTTGTGCCCAGTTTTGTTGAAATCAATTCTAACAAACGAAGAAAAAACTTCTTCTTTATAGGATTATAAGGAGAAGATTGTGGATATCAGAGAGGAAATACTTCGAAAAAGAAGAGCAGGAAAACTTCCTGGCGATACCACATCGGTCTTGAAAGCTTGGTGGCAGTCGCACTCCAAATGGCCATATCCTACAGTAAGCGCGATTCACGACCTCACACATCCTTCTTTCAATTGTAAACACACCGTTCATGTTTGAATTAATCGTGCATTCGTCCCAACTCTCAATAGGAGGAAGATAAGGCAAGGCTGGTGCAGGAAACTGGTTTGCAACTGAAGCAGATCAACAACTGGTTCATCAACCAAAGGAAGAGGAATTGGCACAGCAACCCTTCTTCTTCATCTACTCCGAAGAGCAAGAGAAAGAGGTAAGTTAATAGGTCTCCCGTTTCCCGAATCATTCATTACTTTTACCTATACGCGTGTTGTTGACTAGTTGCAATCAAACAGTGGCGCAGGTGATAAAAGTGCTAATGAGCGTTTTTCGTGAAAAAGAACACGACTCGGGCTTGAGTTGCACGAAGTTATAGTATCGATGGTATTTCAGCAGCCTCTAGACACAAGTTGAAAAGGGAAGAGAGGAATGAGTATAGAGGTATTTTTGGGTTCGGAGGAGAGGCCGATCCGATCTGATCCGTCAATGGCTTACATTACATATATATTGCTTGGAAAACATATGAATTCAAGGCTTGTATATCAATAGCGTATACAGAGTAGGATGGTCGGAAATTAAAGTTTTGTCTTGTGTTGTTTGTACCGTTTGCCACAACTCAGTCTCAGCCCTCTTTGTCTCTGATTTTGTGTATAAATTGTGATGCTTGCTCAATCTTTCTCTCTTGTTTGCATTAATTGTTTCTTGAATCAAAAGAACTAGGAGCTGTCACGAGTATATTATATGTAAGCTAGAAGTTGATTAATGTCGTCACCGACATATGCAATCCAAATGACTTGAGTTTATAACAATAATAAAAATAATAATATTAATAATAAATAGGTGGAATTGTCAAATTATGTTTCAATAGTCAAAGTTGCAAACTGTAAAGGCGGCCGCTGCAGCATTATGTGGTCTCTCTTTTCGACTAAAATTCATTGCCGTCTCCACATTTATATATTCCCCTCTTTCATTATTTGTCAAAAATTTAATAAATCGTTCACAAATTTTATCGAACACAACAGAATCATGAATAATGCAACCAAAGAAATGTATTTTATATCATTAGAAAAATATAAACTAAAATGAGTGATTATGTTTTTGGTAGAAGTCAAATAATAATATTTCTATTAGCGTTTTAATCAATCTTTTGATTTGTTTAATGTCAATGATTGGATTAATGATACAAAATTTATTAGTAAATGTATCAAATATCACTTATTCATAGGAAGAATAATGTCAAATCAGTTGAATTTGAACAATTAGATCTGCACGAGAGGAGGTTGTTATTGGATTTGTTATTACATGGGATATATGTATATATACTAATTAATATTTTATGACTTAATTTGATACTTCATAAAAAATTACTATTTTCATTTATGCCAAAAAGGTTTGACAATTGATGAAGATTTTGAAGAAGGAACTCTTTTTAATTTTATAAGTAATAAATAAATATATTCCAATTCCAAGAATTCTGAATGGGAATAAAAATGGTAGGATATTATATTCACAAAGAAGCATCGTTGGTGGCGACACGTGGCACGAACCTCGCGGAGAAACTGTGAGAAAGATCGCCGGCCACTTCCCTATCATGGTCGCCGGTGAAGTTGAGTGCGTAGCTCTCCGGCGAGTAGTGAAACGGCGGCAGCGCCTGCTTCTTGGGGTTGCACAGCCTGCCGATTTTCCTGATGAAGTTCTTCCACTTGGGCCCAGCCACGAGCTCCGACAACTGCTTGAGTTTCTTGATTTGGAGCAGCAGCCACGCCTTCTCATGCACGTCTCCTCCTCCCCTAGATTCTTGCAAGAGATAGCCGCTGTCGTCCCAACCGCAACAGAACCGCCGGAAACAGCCACATCCTCCGCCGTGGCCCTCCTCGGTGATGGGAGAGTAGGGTGTCTGCATGAGCCAAAACACAAAACTAAATAGTCAAGAAAGAAAAGAAGAAGATTGTATTGTTTTAAATTGGAATTAATGAGAGGGCAAGAGTTTTCTACTCACTATATATATATCGATCAATATATGTATGCAATGCTATGGTATGCGTGTGTGTTGTGTGTGGGTTGAAAAATCAATTGTGTTTTGTTCAACTTGGAATGGAAGGAAGTGGGAAGCCACCATCTATTAATTGCTTGCACCAATATTATAATTCAAAACCTACCAATATTAACTACCTATATATTAACAAAACGTGTTTAGTCTATCATGATCCACAAATCATATGTTGTCAACAAAAACTACACTATGTTATATTATAAGTTGTGTCCTAACTCTCTTCAACTATTGCCCATAGTATTGTTTTCCATTCTCAAATTACTAGTTTATTTTGATATACACATTTTTATATTTTCTTAGTTTTTTTTAAAAAAAAAAACAAAAATCAAATTTTGACAAAATTAAAGATGACGTAGACTTTACGTTAGTTAGTACTCCTCCGTCTCACTAGGCTTAACACAATTCCCTTATTGGAATAATAGTTATCACTTTAAAAAGGTGTGGACTCTATCACATTTATCTCTCTTACACTATTTTATACGCTTTCTTTAATAATCGTGTCCAAAAATTTTATGTCAAATTTTTATTGGGACGGAGAGATTAGTATTAATTAGTTTCACAATATCAAATTTTTTACCTCCTCATTAACTAAACCAGACTTATACATTGCGACCCTAAACGAAACATTTAGACTTATACATTGCAACCCTAAACGAAACATTTAAGATTTACTTTCAGTTCTTGATTACGTTTACTTTTTTTTTTAATCAATATCGCAATTTAAATTATCTATTCCAAATTTTAGAATCTTAAAGAAATAATAAATATTACTCCCTCCGTCCCAATAAGCATGACACAAAATTTTTGGGCACAGTTATTAAAGAGAGTGTATAAAGTATTGTAAGAGTGATAAATGTAGTAGGACTCACACCTCCGTCCCAATATGCACAAAGCTTGATTTACTTAAATATTGTTAAGGAGAATAGTCATCAAAAGTGAACGTTAAAAACCAATGAATAAAATTGATATATGCTGACTCTACAGTCTCCTAATAGAGCTTTGCTTTCAAAGATTTACAGAACAACAAATTGTAGACTTATACCCTCCTTTCCCCTTTCCTATGACTAGCTAGTTTCTCTGAGATTCAGCTAACATGCCAAGCTATTGTGAATGGGATTTGAGCAACACGACACGATAAAAACACGATATAAATTAAGTTTTCGGTTTAGATTGAAGCTTATTCGCCATAGCCCTCAAGTCAACCGCGATTTCTGTGAAATTTGGCCTTTCTGAAGGTTCGGAAGACCAACATCTCTCCATTAGGACTCTCCAATCGGAATCACAGGGTTCCGGCACAGGAGGGCGTAAAGTGTTGCTAACAATACCACCTGCAGTAGTGTTGGATAAGGTAAAGCATAAGTTAAACCGGAAAAGGCAAAATATTATCTGAGATGAAGGAATTACCAATGATGGCACCATAGTGCAAATCTGCATAAGGTTCTTCCCCAGTGAGAAGTTCCCACATTACAATTCCAAATGAAAACACATCCACCTGTGGTTGAGCAGATTGAAGGCAGTCCGATTTAGGAAAGGTACTACTATGTAATGATGTAGTCGTGAGGCGTAAAGATATGAAAGAAAACAAAGAGCATTGACCTTCTCAGAGACGAGGTTGCTGCTGCCGTTGAGAAGCTCTGGGGCCATCCAAGGAAGGGTTCCTCTCACACCTCCTGAAATTAGCGTTTGGCATTTCACCTTCGACAACCCCAAATCACCAACCTGTACGTGGTTGTAGAATATTATAATCCCGTGTTAAAGAGATAGAGGGTGTGTGAATGTTGATAGTGATTATCATACAAGAGTTTGAGACATGGAGACGTTTCCGACTTTTCAGAAGTGAGATGCATGTGCATTTGACAAAAGTCGGCCGAACACCCAAATTATTCTAAACACGACAATCTGAAAAGCTTATCTTGACCACAAGTGAATGATCTTAGCACTTGTGAACTATAAACATGAATAGTTTTCATGTAAACAGAGAGTCAAACTACAAGAACTGATATTGCACTAAATGAAGCAATGTACAACAATAAATCACAAACCTTGCATATTGGTCGATGCGGGTCTCGGAGATTGACCAATAGATTATCACTTTTTAAGTCGAAGTGTACAATATTTTTTCCATGCAAGTATTCCATTCCGATGGCAACATCCATACCAAGAAGAAGGCGCTTGCGCTTATCAAGAATCCTGGTAATTTGGGGTTAGAACATGCATGGTTGAGTTCTAATAATCTTATTACATGAATTCAAACATAAAGCTGCCTATGAAGGTTCAAATCCAAGGCTATATAGGATATTCGTGTCATACCTATCATTTCTTTGCAAAGCACTTCTTAAAGAACCATTCACCATGTATTCAGTGACAGTTGCAACCGAACCGTCGGGACCATCAAGCACAACTCCATAAAAAGCAACCACATTAGGATGGTGCAAGTCAGCTAGCTTGATAGCCTCATTCCAAAAGTCCTCCCTCTGACATAAACAATGAATCAATCTCACTAACAAGGACAACTCCATAAAAAGTAGGCAGGAGCTAGCTTAGTTGCTTCGTTCGAAAAAGAACACCCTCTTGTTAAATATGTATTAAAGGTTAAAGTTAGATAGTAATGTACAACACCATTGATCAAACTAATAGCAAAGCAAACCATGCGTTCTTGTTCTGAAGGCTTCGCAGAGAAACATCTATCGTTGATGCGTTTAATTGCAACATCAGTGCCTCTCCATTTTCCATGATAAACCGTACCAAAAGTTCCAGAACCCAATTCTCGTAGCTCTTCCAAGTCGGTGTTCTTAATTATCTGACAAAAAAGGGAGAGAGAGACAAATATAACGACATTTGTGAGTTGTCCTTCTTGTCTATCATCAGGAAAATTGGTTTTTTTTTATAAGAATATAAGACCTGTAATCGACCAATGCCCGATGTAGGGAATCCAAGATTAATATTATCTGATAATTTGGTCTTGATTTCCTGAATAACATAGTGATCATACAAGTCAAGCCCCATGAATAGTGAATCATAGAAACAAAAAAAACACCTGTGTCAATTAGCCTGCGAGAAATTGGAGGGATTACAGACATCAAATTTGTCTTGTGGTTGTGTTTCCACTTTATCAGGGTTGCCATCGCGATTTTGCTGGGAAATAGGTGGAATATCACTATTTGATAGCACTGACATGTCAGGGTTAGAAGACATAGAAGAATGAAATACAGAGGTTGCAACAACCTCGGCAACAGCTTGAAGATCTTTCTTTATTTGTTCCTCAGCTGAACCTTTATGAACAACGAGAAAAACTCAATTAGCAGTCTATAGCATAGAAGCTTCATGAACAAGAGAGGAAAAATAAATAAATAAATTCACCTTTATTTGACAAACTATATTCTGGAGTCACATCCCAATTCAGATTATTGGAAGGCTGGTAAGGTCCCTTATCCAATGGTGTCTCGCCACTATTTACTAGACGATCATCTGTAAGAGGATCTCGCACTCCTGCATTTTCTCTCTTTATTTGAATCTTGCTTGGTCTAGGAGGAGGGTATTGGGTATCAGGACGCATAATCCATGGATCCTGGTTGACAAATTGTGATGCTGAATTATCGCCTCCTATTCTCGGTTGTGGCCATACAAGATTATCATTGATGGGAAGGATAGTTTCTGCTGTGCGTGTGGGGTCAACACCTGGAAAAACACATCTCCCTACAGGAGGAACCAGAATCACTTCATATGGTTCCGTGGAAGGGGAGTTCTGTGTGGGGAGAGCCTCCCCCACAGGAATGTGGTACGGCCTACAACTGCTATCCGGTGATTCTTCTTTTTTGTGATCCCCGATATTATATAAAACTTCCGAAGGGTTTATCCGGAGATTATCCAACCGTGCATCAATTTGTCTCAGATTGTCATATGGCAATGAAGTAGAATCATCTACAGGACATCCTGTAGCAACTTTAGGAGAGTTTTCATTTGGAGATTCACGGTCCTTCTGCATAGGCATGCCCACAGGAGAATAGTCATTGGTTAATGGTCTGTTGTATGTTGTTTCTTGTATAACTTGCAATTGAGGCTGAACAACAAGATTTGGGATAACACTAGCTTGGGAAGACGGAGAAGCATTAGCTAGACATTGTATGTATGGAATTTGAACCCCACTTACAACTCCCTGAGGAATTGTCACCTTTGAAGTTTCTGGATTGCCAATTGTCTCCGTGTGTTTCTTGCCGGATTCAGCCAGTTGTTCCATATTTCCCTCTGCCCTAGTTCCTGTTGCAACAGGTCTGATAAAGGGCTGCTCTCGGCCATCCACGGGGACACTACAATACATTGACCTCACATCAGATATTGTGCTAGCAGGGCTTCCCTTTTGCTCACGGACTACTGTATCTGAATGAGCATGAGGCAATGCTTTTTGGCACATTTGGCAATCCTCAATTCTGGCAATCCTTTCTTGAAGGAGAGTTGGCTGAGGTGTCAATCCCCTTTCCGACAAAGCTATCTGCTCAGGATGTGGAATTTGCTGCCAATTATACATACCCTTCTGTGTCGTGGCAGAGACCTGGGCTTGATTGACATTGTATCCTTGTGTAACAGGAAGTTGGACAACCCTCTGCGGCATTATGCTTTCAGATGGATAATTTTCCACTCGAACTTGTTGTGGTTGAACAACACCAGAAACTATGTTCGGCCTCATGCTAATAAAGGAGGGATTCATTGCCATATGCACGGCAGGGTTGTTGAACTGTTGAGGCAAAGCACCTGTAGCCACGGGCTGCGGAGGGTAAACCGGCCTCACCGCACCTAAAATTTGAGTAGGGAATCCCATCTGGGGAGGAAGTTGCATGTAGTTAGCATGACCCAGAGTTTCTTGATGAGGATCTGCAGAAGTTTGCATATATGGTGAAGATGCCGGGTAACTCATAACAGCCGATGCTTGGGCTACAGACAGAGGGACGGATCTCTCTACCTCTTGCTCAGGGACAGCACCGAAAGTTGCTGTAGGGCTAGTCTTAACCATCGGAATGCTTAATGGAGCAGCACAAGAGTCGGCATACTGCAAAGGATTAGAATCTACATAAACCATTCTCGGTGCTGCATCAAAATGAACATTTCCATTAGGTGACAATCCACCTGCAGAAGGCAGACTAGAGACCTCCCCCATCCCATGTGTAAAGCTATCACCCCCTTCCGTACCACTGAAATCAGAGTTTTGAGCAGAAACAGTACTTTCAATGCTCTCCTTTCTAAGGATACAATTACCACCTGTAAATACATCCCCTATCCCATTCACGGCTTCTACGTACCTCTGCCCGCCATCATGCAGATCCCCAATATGCCCACCAGATTCGAGATCCGAAGGTGAAAACAAAAATATCCTCAACTTAGCAGACCCATCGGGACACCTCTCGATCCACTTCTCATATTCATCCATCATGTTCTCGAGATCATCAGAACACGAAACAGAAACAAGTGCATCAAGATCCTCATCCGGCAACTGGTACTTAATCACCACATTCTGTACATATGTTTCTGCCATTTTCTGGATAAAATCACCGAACAAAATATCTCTCCCAACACTAATTATCCTAGTCTGCCCTCCTACATATCTCAACGCCCCATCACTCAAACGGGGCAGTATTTTCCCACCAAAACTACACAGAAACTTCACCTTTCGGCCCATCAAAGAATCATCACCACCCTCATCACTAGTATGATCCGAAGCACTGCGTACACCGTAATTCAAACTCGTTGTGTACACACCCGGCGGATTAACTACGGTACCCGTGGCTGTCACGCCTTGTTGGACTTGAGGCGGCACGATTTGCTGAACCCACCCAGCAACACCAGTGACAGCATTGTTGAAAGCGAGAGGTACAAACCCAGTTTCTTTAATGGTAGGAGGGTAATAAACTGCAGGAATGGTGCCTGGGCTTCCCTCAGTAGGTGGGCTAGCGTAATACCCCTCAACTGGCTTACCAGAAGAATTTGCCGGAGAAATCCGATGATCCTCAGTCACATTTCTCATTATATTTAGTGGACGCAAATCTTTGGGCACTGAGTTCTGATTGTAAGCCATCATTACCAGACATAAAGATCTGATTTTTCACCACTAAATCCCTAAAAATGAACCTAAACAATAACAACAAAAGACAACGTGTGATAAAGAAATACTACAAAAATGAAATGGGGGAAGGGAGAAATACTGATAATAAGTGGAGAAACGATGAAATACCTGATCTTTAATATAAGACCCCCATGAGAATGCGAGGTAAGAAGATTGAAAGAGTTGTCTTTGAGGCGGTGGGAATATCTAAAACCCTTCCATCTTTATCCAACATAATCTCCTTCCTCGATAATTCTTCTCGAGACATATACGAAAATTCAAGTGTGTGTGTATTATGATGATTAATCTCCCGAAATAATTTAAGGGGTCAATATGCTTTCTTGAGGGGGAAAGCACAACAGGCTGAAAACGGGGAGAAAGGGAGCGAGAATGGTCGCTTAAGTTTCCCAAGTTTTTTAGATTTCTTTTGTTTTTGGAAGTAGGTGTGTATGTGTGTGTGAATTGAGAGAGAGAGGACTGCGGGTCTGTGTGAAGAGTGACGATGAGAACATACGCCACGTGGAGAAGCAATTTAAGATCATACTATAAAATACTACAATTTGCTATTTTTCCTTACTTAACTACTCCCACCCTCCCTGAACAAAAAACTTTTGCGCACTTTATTAAATCTATAAAAAAAACTTGCACATTTTTTATTTTAATAATTATATCTATATTATTAAACTTATGATTACTTTTTTAATCATTCACATTACATATTTAATTATAAATAAAGTGAAACTCTCATTCTACTATTAATCAACTACTAACTTTTATTCAACTCACATACACATATTTAATTAATAAATATTGTGGGACTCTTACTCCACTTACAACACATTCATATTTAAAACTTGTGCAAGTTCTTTGTGGGGAGATGGAGTGTCATATATTTATGCAGCGATGTCATATTTTTGTATTGAAATATAAAGGACCTGATACAACCGTTTAAGGAAGAAGAAGTAAAAGAATATTAGAGCAACTCCAAGGCATAATCATCGAATAGAGCATCAAAACACCCATTTGATGACTGCTACAGTATTTTGATACCCCATTTGATACTCATTCACTCCAACCCAAATCATCATAAAATCATTCATTAACGTTGTTTTTGCTTTGAAATCAGACCGTTGCAACTCCCGAGAGTTTTTGGTGTCTCTGTTTGAGATCCATTTTTTATGCCCAAAAGACAATAACCAAATTTGATACCCCTTTTGATGTCTTGGTTGGAGTTCAATTTTTTGATTTGGAGGCATCAAAATGGCAGTTATACTATTTGATGGCCATTATACTATTTGATGCATGGTTTGATGACTCCTTGGAGTTGCTCTTAGCACCTACTTTATGTCATAATTAACGCTTTATAAAAATCATATGTATGAGTTATGGAATAAGATTAATCGTTTCTTTAGATATTCAAATGGGCACTTGTAAGTGGATGTTATGATTTTTTTTTTGGATTTATGAACAATGCAAATTATTAGAAAAATGATTTCTCAAAATTAGATTTGAAAATGTTCATCATGTCCTATCGGTTCCAAAAAAAATTCAAACTCATCAAATCCACAGGATCGTGGACAAGAAATTCGGCAAATCAATGGCTCGCGTAAATTTCGAGAAATTATTGAAACAATAAATATATATTTACAGATCAAAATCAGTCCGTTTTCATTTCTCAAAACATGGTATCAACTAATGGCGGCAGGCACCGGCGGAGACGGCGGTAACCGGGCTGAGAACTTCCGCAGTGGCGCTTCATCGTCGCAATGAAATCCGTCCTCGAAATTCATGGCGTAACTGAGCGGATCGTAGCGGAATTCCACCGACGATTGCCTCTTATGCTTAGCTGCCGAAAACCCTAGCATCGTGCGGCACTTGTCTTTGATTTCCAATAGCGAGTGATCGTGCGGTGCTTTGGAATTGAGCCAGACCTCCGTGGCTTTGTGGTCGGAAGGGGAAGGCATAGAGTGGTGGATGGGGAAGTGGCCGCTGTTTCGGCGGCGGAAGCAGCAGGCGAAGCATAGAGAATCCTTGGGCTTGTTTCTAGAGGAAGGCGGCGACCGTGGGCTACAATCGTCATCCATTTTCATCGCGAGTGTGAAGTGAAAAAGGAAGGTTGGTTGAATGTATTTTATATGGGGAGTGGAAGTACAAAGGGAAGATGAAAAGATGAAAAGACGAAAAGGACACGGGTTTTGGGACTGGGTTATCCGTGTAGAGAGCGCGGCGTGAGATTTCGATCTTATCCAATTACACTTTTATATTTACAGCGTTTGGGCTTTTCGGGTATTATCAACACTACAATCACACAGCAATTACCGCCATAGGTAAATGTAACATATACAAAAGTTTTTTCTTCAAAAAATGTCTATTTTTATTTGATTTTTACAAGAAAAATTAGGGCGAGAATCGGGACGGGACCGGAAGTCTCGCTCCCGATCTCGAAAATTATCAAATTTCTGGTCCCGATTTTGGTTTTTATCGGGATTTCGAGACTTTCGAGTTCCGAAATTAAAATTTTCCCACTTTCGATCTCGGTCCCGAAAAAATTGTCCCGTTTAGTCCCGAAATTCCGAACGGGACCAAATGTTCTGAATTTTAAAATTAATTTTAGAAAATCGAGAATTCCGAAAAATTTAATTTCTTCGATCCCCGTCCCGAATCCCGAATCTTTTGGGACCCAGGACTGGATCAGGAAGTCCCAAATTCTGATACCAAATTTTCAACCCTAACGAAAACTACTGAGCGCTCATTAATGATGTAAACAAATTGATCGTTATTGATAAAACGGTTCAAAAATAAGTATGCGTCATTATTATCGAAACAAAATAATTATAACATTCCATTTAAATTTTGTTGACTAAATTATAATTTTGATGCTGATTAACTGTTAAAAGATAAAATTAATAATTAAAAATTATAATTATTCATCTTTTATGCAATATTAACGCTTAAATATGTCATTGCAAATATGGGAGCGAAACCCTATTATTATAACGTAAATATAATTTGTTATATATCTTCAATTCGGTCTCAGTCTCAGACTCTCAAGTACTACCTTATCAATATATTTTCTTTTAAATAGGAGTAGTATTTTATCAATCTAATATTCGAAATTGTAATAGTATTTTATCAATATATTTATTTTCATTTTTAATTAGTGGCTTCTTATACTTAATAAAATATATTATAATATCTTAGCCAACAATAAAATATTCTTTCTTCCTTCCATAAACTTGTTACTCATTTTATTATTTTATTGCATGCATGAATTTGTTATTTACATTTTGATCCGTCTACGAATTTATTACTCGATTTATTTATTCATTTTTTTAGTAAATAGTTCATTTTATACGAAATTCAATTGAATATAATAAATCTATATAAATATATAAAAACAAACTTTTTACGGTTATTTTTAGTGAAGCAGTTATTTAACCTTCATTTTAATAAATTTAATCGAATAATCACGTCCATTCAATAATACCTTTCATCTCATTCTCATTGCAATTTATGCAGATATATAAATTTGTCATTAGTGTGTCTTGAAGTTCCCGGCGAAAATCCTATCGTTGATCTCGGCGAGAACAACATTGACAGAGAGAAGAACAATAGTGGAGCCGGCGATGAACCCCAGCACCACTCCCGTGGTTCCCAAAATTTATTGAAAGCAGACCACTCAATTCTCTTATCTCCGCAATCACGCCGCTCAGGAATCTCGGCTCCTCCTTCTCTCTCTCCTTCATCGCTTGCTTGATTTCCTTCCCCAGTTCCGTCATTTCATCCTTCGTCGGGGAGTGCTCTCTTCCGCAGCGGTGTTTTCGTCC
Organism: Leonotis leonurus; assembly: GCA_026898415.1. Classification (NCBI taxonomy): domain Eukaryota; kingdom Viridiplantae; phylum Streptophyta; class Magnoliopsida; order Lamiales; family Lamiaceae; genus Leonotis; species Leonotis leonurus. The sequence continues at coordinate 2,313,374 of JAPKLX010000017.1, forward strand.
TTGGCGGAGGCTTTTGTGACCGCGGTGAAGTATCGCTGCTTGTATGCGGATCACGGAAATGCAGAGGCGTGTTTGGATAAGATTGTTGGGGGTTTTACTGCGGTGTTTGCGCGGGAGGTGCCGATGGAAGGGAATGAGTGTGGGAATCGGGAGATTGAAAGTGTCATTTCTGTGTGCTGTTGTGAAGAATGAGATGATGAATTTGTAGTTTTTATGAGATTATTGAAAACATAAATAGGTCAAATATGAAACGATGAAGTGGTCGAAATAAGTAGCAATTGTCCATTATGTTGTAGTTGGTGATGTTGTAGGGTAAAGTAGCGATGGTGATGATGAATCCTCCGGTGGCGTTTTTGGTGGTTTCGCCGATGGCGTTCAGCGTGCTGCCGATGTAGCAATTCAGAGAAACATCCTCTCCGGCAATCCCCCAGCCATCGGGGCAGTTTCATTCCACTGTGCAGCCAACTCTGCCGGCGAGAGAAACACCGTTCACGTTGAGAGGAATGTCGTCGATTGATTGGCCGGATACGGCCGTCGCGGTGGCGGCGATAGCCAGGAGGAGAAGGGCGGCGGAGGCAGGGTTTGGTGATTATTTGTTATGATATATAGATTGGTGATTTCGAAATATATATAAGTTAATCATTTCTTCCTAATTATCCCTCTAATTAAACACACCTTAGTGTATATATAGAGAAATATAGAAGAACGATACACACTGAGTGGATAGAAAGAAGTTAAAAAGTTGATATGAAGATTGAGGTGAAGGAGACGACGGCGGTGAAACCATCGCCGGAGAAGCCGATGAACAGAATGTGGATCTCCAATGTGGACGACGACTTTCTCAAAAACTTCCACATGCGTACACATACCTTCTACCGCCCTAAGAAAATTGGACCACCCTAAGAAAATGAACATGTTTGGAGAGGGGTGATGAAGATAGGGTGGTCCTCTTCTCAAAGATGATGCACTTGGAGCTACTTTGGCATATAAAAGAAAATGGATGTAGTATTTGTGCAGTTTTACTGCATTGGGTTGAAATGTAGGCTGCATATTTTATTATTATAATAGACAAAGTTAAATAAAAAAAATGTTCAAGATAGATTATAAAGAGGATTATTTATTTATTTATTTATTTTGAAGAGATGAGTTCTTGCAGTTTGGTACCATATATTTATTGCTCAATCAGAAAACAAAAATTATAACATCTCAATCAATCTTTAAATTAAGACCAGAACCAGATCTCCTTCTCTCAATACTCTGCTTTATCAGCAACATCTCTAATTCATCACTGCCCTCGTCTTCACTCGTGGGACCCTCATTGTACACATCACTACTCAATCTCTTACTAAGTTCTTCATTACATATGTAGTTAGCACTGTGAGAGTATCTGCTGTCAGACACAATATGGTGCTGAATTACAACTCCATTTTGACTGTGGAGAAGAGCGATTTCTAGCTCTTTAATACGTGTTTCAAGCTTCGACTCTATCAACTCGTGTAGCTTCAAGATCAGCTCCAATCAATGGCTTTAACTCTCCTTGCACAAGACGACAGGGCCGCGTTGAGATCGACTGCAACGGTGAGGGGGCGGTGTTCTTGGAGGCCGAGGTCGACGGTGCCATCGGCGACTTAGGAGACTTCCGCCCCTATCTCCGGTTGCATTATACGGTTCTCCGGATGAGGTTTCTCGAAAAGGCCTATTCGCTTGTTGAAGCTATTGCTATTACTGAACTATCTTATTTGTTTATGCCATCTTTCTCATGCATTTACTCTTCTAACAAATATGCCAATAGAAAGATTTTTGAACAGATTAGTCGAGCAGCAGGAAAATGCCATAAAATGGTTAGTTTACCATTAATGTTAACATTTTATTCTTCTATCTAGGTATTAATCAATTATTTTGGCCTTATATTCATTTTAATTTATAAAGATTATAGTATATTACTCAATCTATTTCATTTATTCATACTTACTTTAATCAAAATTCTGAGAATTTTTCGGTTAAAGTGAATCTAAATAAACGAGAGATGATTATATATTTTTAATATGATTATAGTAATAAAAATTTAATTCATATTTTTTTTGTGCATACACCGTGCATTTTTTTGCATACACCGTGGGTAAAAAATTCTAGTTAAACGAAAACTAGACTATTTAAACCAATCACCTATTAATTTTTTGGGCCCAGGCCCATGATATGAAGAATTACTTATATGAAGAATACGGCCCAATAAAATAAATAGGTGAAACGTCGTCGTTCCATTTAGTTTAGATCAAAAATTTAAAATCCTAACGGCTAGTCCTAACTAACCGTTTCACACCCACATTTCAAAATTTTGTTTGAGCAAACACTCGTAGAGGAGGAACACAAGAACATTACATTAACTTCTTCCTCACAAAAAAGGAAGTAAAGAAAGAAAACTAAACCCGAGCAGAATCAGATCTCAAAACAGTTGGGAGAAAAATGGTTTACACACACACGCCGGCATACTACACCTCACTGCAAGGCTCCATCACTTCAATTTGCAAGACGATCCTCCCGTTCTCCTTCAAGAAGAGGCGGTTTCCGGCGATCGAGCAGCGCCTCTCGAAGCAACAGTCCGATAATCTCAAGTGGCAGCAGGATTCCTTCCACCGCATGCTTAATTTGATCGGCCTTTGTAAAGAGGGGATTGTTCCTGCAATCGAGGTCTCCGCTTTCAGAATACACCTCCTTGAAACCCTAATCGCATCGCCACCGGATCCTGAGCCACCGTTGATCTTGAGGGATAAGTTGATCTTCTTGCAGGTCAGTCATTTAGCTGCTCTAATGAATGCTGAGTGCATGTAGTCTTGTGCAAATGTACTTGATGTACGGTGAAGAGCTCAATGTCTCTGTTCTTGTACTGTGGTGATATATCTGAAGCTTCTTTTGATTTAACTAAGTTTTTGGACTGAATTTTGTACGTTTATGATTTGATCTCTTAATGCGTTTATGTAAGTGTAGGAGTTATTATACGCAAAATGCATATCAGAAGAAGAGTATCATGCATCAAAGAGGCCTTTGCTGCAGAGGCTTGCGGTTCAAGGAGCTGAGGTCGACGTAAGAAACGTGATAGTTGGGGAGAAGAAGGAGACCTCAAACGACGAATGGTCTGAAATAGATCTCAAGGATGACAGCCAAGAGTTCATCCCACCCTCAAAGAGTAACTCCAAAGGAATGAAAAGAATGAAAGGAGCTGCATCTGTTTTCGGATTTGGATCGTCGGATGAAAATGGGAAATCGAAGGAGAACATTGAGAACAATGCAAGCAGGAAAAACTATACATCAGATGATAGAGGAAATGGGTTCAAGTCCATTCTCATGGAGGAGAGCCTGCCAGCACCATCACCAGCACGTCTGATTCATGAGAAGAAAAGCGTTGGTGGAAAGGGGAAGAAGGCATCCTTTAAGAGAGCTGAAGAGGGAAGTGGCAACAGTGGCCTAAATAGGGTTGAGGAAAAAGAGAAAGTGAAGCTGGGAAAGAGACTGTGGGGTCTTGATGGATTCAAGAAATGGAGAAAGAATGGTTCTAAGGAGGACGAAGTAGCTCCTTCATCATTGCGTGTTGATGAGGCTTCGGACGAAGTGTGTTATCAAGGGAAACTTGTTCAGAATCCCGTTGGAGAGGGACCCGACACGAGGCAGATTAAGAGAAAGTTGCACCCGAATGGGGCACCAACTGATTTTTTTGTGGATAAGGTAAGGTCTGAGATTCATACAATTTCTATTGAGATTACACTTGATTGCCCTTGATTGCTTTTTTCTTGTTGAAAATTTTGTTCCAGGTTGTAGCAGAGAACATAAAGAAGCAGCTCTCAAGAATCAGAACAGAATCGGATCTAACGTAATATATCCTCATCACAATCATTTACCACATTCTTGTCTTAACAAAGATTTACCAGTCATTTGGTGTTTTATGCTCAGAGATGATGAAATCGAAGCAATATCGACGAGGCTTCCAGTCGACAAGGCAGACTTGAACAAGCTGTTCCCCAAGTAAGGCTATTTCAAGTTCAAGTTGTTGCCTTTGAGAATTTGGCATAACAACTTCTGGATATTTCAGATCATGGTGCGATCAACATGGCGATGTGGTGTTAGACGTCGTGAGAAAAGAATTCAAAGATCACGTGAGAGATATGGGAAATCAACGAGGAGGAGGCGAGCGAGACAACAAATACAAGGACGAGAATTCACATCCAAATACCATTTCTGGCCAGCAGCAGTCTTGCTGCATCAAGAAAGCTCTTTCATCTGTTAATGGTAGCAGCAGCATCGACAAGGGATTCAAGTATAACCCCTTTTTCGATATGTAGACGAAGTCGAAGACCTTAATCGGCTTAGGTTAAAAACTCATGGATTGCTCTTGTATGCTTATTTTCCATTCTATGGATTTCAAATTATTGAGTATGATATTGGAACAGTTAGAGAAATCAAAAGATATCATTACACTCGATATTTCCACAATACAAGAAACCAAGTGTTACAATTCTAGATTTCCTCCACAATTCATTAACTAATATCATTACAGTATGTATAAAAGGAAAAGTGGTTTCATCAAAGGTACAAGTCTTGAAGTGAATGCCTATCTTTATCACATTCTTATGTACAAAACTAAACAGCTTAAAAGAATGTTAGCCGCTCTCTGTGGAACCCAGGCTAACTTCTCCTCTGCAGAGTGGGCACACACTGGTGCACCAGAGAGGAATTGAATTCAGGCAATACACTTGAAAACACACACACGATCGAAAAACAACTATGTAATGATTACATACCCATGTATTTCTTTAAGCCATTTGTCCACACAGGACACATGATATTCGTGATGGCATGGAAGAACTCGTATGCTGTCTCCCTCCTCATACTCGGCCAGGCATATATAACACCTGCATCGTGATTTTGTGTTACATTATGAATGATCAGAAGCTCAAAGAAAATAATTATTCTGCAGTCACATTTGGCGAATTACTTTGATCTTTTAATCCGAAGATTTACTCAATAAATGCATATTATTTGCAATCGGGGGAAGACATGCACTCTGTACTTAAAGTTCAATCTTTCACCATGTAGAAACAAACAAATAGATTAGGTCACATAATTAAGGATTCTTCCCATGATCAACGTCTATTGCTTATCATCCAAAAGATATATCTCTGTAGTTCTGCCTCACATTATATTCATTTTCTATTCATATACTGAAAGAGTGTCTTCCTTTTTTACATTACAACACATTGCAAAAGGCAGGAGAAAACATACTGTGATATATCATCTGTGCATGCCAATTTTCCTGACTTCGTATGTGTCTTCACCGGAAAAGAATTAACAACTGATTCTGGAGCAGGAAGTGAGACCACTGACATGGAAAGTGACATCGGCTGCTGGTGAATTTGATCAAGTACCTGAAGACAAAGCAACCATTATGTGTCCCAAGTTTATAGAAGAGCTATATTGATAGAAAAGAAAGAATACCTCAAACAATGCTTCTGCCAGCATAACTATCCGAGAAATACCAGTGCGTGGACCAGATTCCTCAGCTAATGAATCAGATTGGCAAAAGCATGAGCCATCAACATGAACACCTCGTGGACAAGCTGGAGGAGGATAATCAGTTGAATGAAGAGTACCACTAAGGTTATCCCAGATCTGTAAACAACAGTTAAATTATAACTGGACTACTCAATAACACATCAGAATCCATTATGATATTTCTGGATAATATATCCCTGAACTCCAACACATTGATCACTGAAGAACACTGAGAACCAGAAACAAACTGACTTTGAAAACATAACGGTCCATGTGTAGAATGTAAAATTACCCATAGGTGGCAAAAGAGCAAAATAACTTTGAAGAGAAAAATAATAACTGATGTACTTAAAGTTATCCCCTTAAATGCAATTTCAGATAGTTTTGTACCTCATGTCTCGGATTTAACCGCCGATCATTAATGTCTGGTATTCTACTGCCACGAGAACTTAAATCTACACCAAACTCCTCATCAATGAAACCACCACTAAAATCAAGGAGCTGCCTGTCAGGAGATCTCAAGTGATCAGAAGCAGCAGGTGAAAACACAAATGTTCTGGAACCTGCACGCCTCCTAGAACTGCGCCTTGAGAAGGTATCCCAAAATAGTCGTCTACTATTTCTTCTGGTCACACGATTACTTATTTCAGCAGAATTAGCAGGCAAAGTATTTGATATACTCAACACGTCGACATGAAGTAGATTATCAACTTGTCTATTATGTTCCCTTTCAGATACCAGAAACCCTATATCTGCAGGTGTTACCTCCTGAGCGATATCGTCTCTCAGAAAATTGAAGTCCAAAGGTGAATCAGAAACAAAAGAACCAAAATTGGAACTAGAGTAACCAATCTCCTCAGAGACATTATTTTCAACTGAAACTTCATCCAACATAGACTCTCCAAGAGAATTACAACACACACCTGAATTACTGAGCCCTTGACTAATTTGAGATGTGTCACATCTCATGTTGTTTATGTCATTCTGTCCGTTCCTACTGGACATTTCATTTTCAGATGCACATAAACAAGATGGCTGACCTCCATCGGAACTACTAGAAGTTTCATTACATCTTGAACTGCCACCACATTGTTGAGAAGGAACCAAGTCCCTACTTCGAGAGAACAATTTCCCTTTATCACTTGGATCATCATGGCTTGAACCAACTTCAAGAATAGAATTCTCATATGCACCTAAAAGTCTCCTAGATGAGTCCACATTTTCAGTTTTGATGCTGATCAGATCATCTCCATTTCCCTCTGACAAAGAGTTTTCCCTTGGGGATTTCAACTTCTTTCTATGACAATGTTCTGCAGAATTTACCACTAATTCAGCTGGATAATCATCCACCTACATGAAAAATTGGCAAGTCATAATAGAATTAACACCTAAATTACATATTCCTGTTAATAAATGCATGAGAACAAATTTTTAAAGTGAACAGAAACCAGCTATATGTCAGCCCATAAAAATCACACAGAGAATAAATCCTGAGATGATCAAATCCAAAGACATGTAAAGACAAAAAAAAAAGATTATGCCTTGCTCTAGCTAAAGGTCATAATGTGATACACACGCAGAAGATAACTGACTTCAAAAAGATAAATGAAGCTCCAAAGAAATTTTCAAGATACTTGGCTAATTCTTGGACACCAGAATCATATTCAGTTCTAAACCCGCTAGTGTTGTTGCTAACCAGAACTTGCACCATCCCGATAGTAAGAAAGTTATAATGATACTTATAAATTAAATTAAAATGGATTGCTTCCAGGTGCATTAATTGATTGAATGAGTTTTAACTACCCCAAACACCCGCATATTAACCCTCGGTGCATTTATTGAAGACTACCATATTACCTCGGACCTCCTATGTATACTGCACATTTACACTCAAAATGGAAAATTTTAACGGTGCTGATCATCAAAATGACCAATGTAAACATCGCCCAATCAAAAAACCTTAAAACGGGGTAAAAAAATATTCAAATACACTGCAGAAATGAGAGGGGACGATGACTACACACGCAAAATCGTAATTCTAAATAGAGTTAGCGTCCGTTTGAATAGAGACTTGATACCTCGGTGGATGAGGAGGCGGCGCCGCAGATGAGGACAGAGGAGATAGAGCGCCTGACGCTGGGGCGAGAGCCTCGCTGAGGCCCTGCCCCAGAGTAGGTACCCGAGCCCATTCGGCTGATTCCCGATCCCATCCGGCGATGAAGATTCTTATTTCTTCGCTGTGTTCTTTCCTCTCCAGCCAAACCGAAAAGGGGGATAAAGGAGAGAGGAGAAGGAGGAGGGGGTGGGCTGGGAGAGAGAAAGTGTAGGGATTAAGGACCTACATCTACATATATTGATGATAAGGTGTGGAAATGGAATGGGGAGAAAGGAAGGAAGGCTGGTGATGATATTGTCCGCAAATCAATAATGGAGCCGAGGCCCGAGGGGTCTGTCTGTCTCTCTGTGTGTGATGAGGTGAGAAGATGCTCAATTCATTTCGAGCTTTAAATTTATTTTATTTTGTGTCATTTATTTATTTGTTCGATTTTCTTTTATTACATATTAGTACTATTATGAAAATTTAGGAAAAAAAGTGAATAACTCATGCAATTTGTAGTTTGGTCCATAAATTCAAATAAACAATTTGCATCCCTAATAATTTACATTGCTATTCATATTTTTTTTATAATTTGATTACATTAAATTTAAAATATATAACTGTATCACAGAAAATTCGAATCCAAAACTTATTATCTTATATATTAAATCCACTACCACCAGGTTAATACACACACGATTTTACTATTCATGGTTTAGTAAATGAAAAGGGCCTTAAAAATAAAGTTATTTGAAGATGAAATTTCCTTTAACATCATAATCATCGTTTTATAAGAGATAGAACCATATCACCTAAATTAGATGGAAAATTACACAAGAAAGAGTAATCATGGTTTCTTGGTGTTTGCTTTGGGAAGTCATGTTCACAAAGACTTAAATGTCCACAATTCAGCGTAAGATCCACTATTATTAGGGTAGTTGAAGAAATTTTTAAATTTGTTCGTTACTAATGAATTTTGTTTTGTTTAATTTAAGTTAATGAATAAAAATAATAAAGTTTAAATTAAAAGATGGACCCTGTGGTAGCACCGGGTGTATTATTAAGGAATCTTTGCCAACAAAACACAAAATTTGACAGCAAGAATAAATTTCTGCCAATTTTTCAATTAATTATATATTAACTCTTTAATATGGACAAAGTTACAAAATATTTTGATTATTACTAATCTTTATATGTAATTATTATACAAATAAATGCCCATCAATGGTAAATGATAAATCCTATCAAAACAAGTAGGACTAAAGAACACCTATCCCATTTACCACCAATAAGTTGAGTTTTACTTCCTTCATCTCATTCAAACTTATTCACTTTGATTAAAATTGGTAAGAGTTTTTTGATCAAAATAGATCATTATTAATGGAACATGAAATTATATTTTATTTCATATATAATTTTTTTTTGATGTACACAAATTATTAGTGGTAAATAACAAGGAGATGGAGATCAAAAATATTTAAATGATAGTGATTCTATAATGATAAAAGATGGAGTAGTTCTTAGAAAGACTAATGAGAAAAAATTGTAGGGAAAACAGTACTCTCAATTGCTAAATGGATAATGCAAAGGCCCAAACCTTTATTTTGTTTAGAAAAAGCCCAAACGGCTCTAGAAAGAAAATTAATGTGTGTACTTTTTTAATAACTAGTTATAATTGGAAGTTGGAATATTAGGATGTATTTCAGATAATGTGTTTTTGATAGGTCTGTCACTTATTATTACATAATTTGTAATATCCTCACATGTGCATCTTTGATAGTTTATCTTATTTTATTTCCTTTATAAAGTAAGTGTTAGGTTTTATTTAATGTAATGAGTATTATAATTGATAACTCATACTCCCTTCTTCTGCCATTATATTTATAGGTTGGTTTGACCAATTTTTTTCACAATTTTAGTCAAATCAAATCAGAAATAATAGGACGAATGGAGTAACATATTTTGGCGGTCGGATCCAATGAGCCCTGGCCGGGTGTAATTTATACGAGAATTTGAGATTTATTAAGGTCAATTATAATATATTAATTCTCAATTAGAGATTACTTTATTATTAACTGAATATTTATGAAATATTAAAGATAAAAAATGTAATTTCAAAATGGCGTATATATTTGAAGATGAAACAATTAGCGATGATAAAATAACCTTAATGGGGAGGGTATGGAGAAAAAATCGGAGACAGATGCGAGTATGAGTTTGTACATTTGTACCCAAATCGGATACGAGGCTATAATATCATCGCCCCAAACCAGTCCAGATAAATTTATATAATATATTTGATTTAAAATATAGTTTTGTAATTTTTTATAAGAATATAATAATGTATATTGAAAGAGAGAACCTTTTGATATTTTTTATACATGAAAATTCTATTACGCTAGCTAATAATTATTTTTAAAAAATATTATTTAACAGGTACGCGATGGATAACCTTTACTCCCCGAGTAATCTCCGCCCAGTACCTATCTCGATTTAAACGTATATGGAAAGAGGTACGAGAATTAAATTTTGAAACATACACGAGAACCGGAAAACAGTACCGTCCACGAACCTGCCCTGTTACCATCCCTAGAAACAATGATGTGGATTTGAATTAGAGGTGCAGCTCACTTGGAGTGGGCTTGGTTCAAATGGACTCAACAAAGAGAAATGAATGAACCTCTCCCCATATGCATTTATTGTGGAGAACATGCCTCTTATCATGTTATACAAGGACAAGACATGCCCAATGTTGATAGCTACATATCATCATTTTACATATAATATACATATAGAAGTGTGTGTGTGTGTCCCCTTTGCATTGAAAAATATTTGCAAAAGAAGTGGCATGCATCTGATATATATATATATATATATATATATATATATATATATATGCACAGGTGCTGCTGCTGAATGATATTGAATCTTATTTAACGCAAGAACCCTAAGTATATCATAGAAATGGATGTATTTGTGTACCAATTCAAATTAATGTGTGTGTATATATATATATATATATGACTAATGACTGTATGTATGTAGCCATATAGGGATATTACATACTCCCTCCGTCCCAACTAGCTTGGGTCACTTCTTTTCGACACGAGAATTAAGGAGTTAAAGAGTGTATGTTTAAAGTATAAAGTGATGATAGAAATATATATTATTTAAATTTGTGTGTGTAATAAAAGTTTCCTAAAAAGGAAATGACTCAAACTAGTTGGGACGGCCCAAAAAGAAATACGACTCAAACTAGTTGAGACGGAGGGAGTATATATTAACTAAATAAAAGCAAAATGAAATTAAAAGTTGGGTCAAAATCGTTGATTATTATATTTTTTATATTTTGATCAATAAGTCTTTTTGGAATTGATAGTCATGCATTCTCTCCATCAATGTAGAAGATGTCAATTTTCATACAAATAGACTATTAAAAGATATTGTAATATATGAGTCAAGATTAATATATATATTATGAAATATAAATTAAAGAGTTAAATTAGGTCATATATATACCGACATCTCCCATAAATCTAATAACCATACGCCACATTTTGTTTACAACAACCTTAGTTTCTCTCTACTGCAAAAAACAAAAAATGGGCGCACATTCCTACGTACCATTGCTGTCTAATTAATTCAATTTAACCTATATATATATGCCTTTTATAATACTATATATATTTATATATTAATGGAGTTACAGAAATTTAATAATTAGTGAAGCTTAGTTGTGAATGGGAGGTTTTCTTCTTGCCTGAGAATAATCCATTCCCACTAAATCTAATATGCCCGGATACTTCTCCTCCTCCTTCTCCGCCGCCGGCCGCCGTTCCTCCGCCGTCGATGATGATTTCACCCACAGATTCTCTTCTTTTGTGGCTGCTGGATTTTCTTTGCTCTTCTCCTTCTTACGCTGTACGTACATCAAATCATTATATTTTGTATATATATATATATGTAATAATTATATACATTTAATGTTATGTAGTGGAAGAAATTAAAACCAACCTTAACAATGGTTGCATCTGTTGGAATTGAAGATGTAGTGATCTTTAGTTTTCTACCTCTTCCTGCAAACAAAAACACCACTATTTCAAATAAATTATATTTTAAAAATGCTTAAGTTTTTATTTATATATTCAAATTTATAATAGAGAGAGAATTTAATGTATAATTTGATTATTTTATATTTTTTTACCTGAGAAATACTTGCTTTTCCACATGCTATTAACCTCTGCAGCTGCATCTTCTTTACCCTTTTCTTGTATAGTGTTCTGTAACACGAGAGAAAAAATAATTAAAAATTAGGAAATTAAAAAAGTCTGCTAATTCTGTATCTGTGTTGAGTATTAATTTGAAGTACATACATGAATATATAAATAATACTTACATGGCTCATGAATTTCTGAATATTTGGTAAAATTCCTTTTCTGCCCAGTCCCATACCTTCAGACAGCAAGAACACAAATTAATATACATATAGATGAATTTAATTGGAGCAATAAAATGATTGAGTGAAACAATATACATATATGTATGTATATATATACCTTGAGCTTGATGGATTAGAAGTGGTAGAAGCAGCAGAGTAATGAGCATGGCAGTCTTCATAGTAAAGAAGAATTTCTTGTTTAGGACAGAACAAGATTTAATGGGACAGTAGTGTTCAGATTTAGAACTATCTTAAATGGATCAAGATTGGAATGTGAAGTAAATATATTTCAACACTTGAATATTATGCCTATATATATACAGCAACAGCAAGTAGGCTGAGGCAGCTTCTTTATATTATATATATATATATATTTATTTATGTAGAAACATATTACATCATAAACAAGACTGTGTAAGAGCACAAAGGTCCCATTGTAGTTCTCCAATTATGACATGGATTTAATGCTATTTGGACTGATTGGGCATTGTTGAAAAGTGACAATAGATTAATGACATGGAATTCTTGATAAGGTATGGTTAAAGAAGTTAATATTGCTTCCAGTCATTTTCAAATGGGGACAAAACATAGATCGATGGGTCCATCCTCTTGAATGTGGAAATATTAATAAACAAAAAATCCCAACAAGAAAACTTGTTGGAAATGAAAAGAAGGTACGAGCTAGCAATAATGGCTTGAATTTTTTACCACAGTACTAGATCCTATCTATTACCACCAACCACATTAGTCTGGATACAAGAACTTGTACATGCATGTGTGTAAGAGATAGGCTCACCGTTAGATTGGTCAAAGATTCACTTTCAAACTATAATTATAAATTTCTTGGAAAAAGATCAAATAAAAATGAGAATTTGGATTTGAATATATGTAATTTTTTTGAAATCGTACGTCTGAGATAAGACTTCACTAGTTTCGTGCCATTGGATTAACGCTGACTTGTTTTTTTTAATTTCAACTTTGCTACTATTGACCTTGATGTGGAAGTGGAACAAAATATCAAACTGGTCTGAAGTGTAGATCATGTCTTGAAGTGTAATATGGTTTGACTTTCTTGTTATTATAACTTTAGGGTTTTTCTATAAACACCATAAAGTACTAGACTAATGTATATCAAATAAGAGATATAAACTTTGTTAATTATCCCATGACTAAATTCGTCTATTTCGAATGGACGTAATTAACATAACGTTAGTGAATCACGTTAATTATGTGTTTGGTGTGTTTTTATCAATTTTCAATAATCTTTTTTCACGTTTGTTGATATCTGATTATAATCCCCTGAATGAGTAGAATGGGAGGTAGGATCCGACACATGCAGCCATCAAATCAAGTAAAGGTTTAATTGGCATCTTCACAGACACTTTATCTGGGTACAGGGTAACTTGCTTGTCTGTTCAATGTAACTAGCAAACAAGAATGGAAATGCATGGGTATAAGTTATAACCCCGCACATCAGCAACAACATTTCAACGTAAATTCTATGGTGAAGCAAACACCACTTTGCGTACATCTATATATAATATAATACACTTATTTATTTTCCAGAATAAATAGTAGTACTACTAATATACTGCATCTGCATGCCTGCCTGCCTGTGTTCAGTGTTGCTGTAGTTTAACTGAAGTGAATTTTTGAGATAAGAGTAAATGAGGGAGCTGAGGAGAATAAAGAACAAGTGGGAAGAAGCTAGTGAAGAAGGAAGGGGAGACAGCGTAGTTAAATGCGAAGATGACGTGTAGTGTTTGACCTCCCATCCTCCACGTGGATGTCCACGTCTTGGCCCCACATTTGCATGCGTGGCCAGGTGGTCCCCACCACCCATAACATCCTAATGCCTTGCCTCACGGGAGCACAAAAACACCCCATGCCTCGCCTTGTCCTCTTAACGCATGCCTTTCTTCATTTTATATTCATCTCCTCTAATTAATTCATTCATGCAAATTTCTTCACTATTGATGTGATGATGATGATGATGATGATTATGATGATGATGATATCATATCTTAATAACATACTTTTAGTATCTTTCAAATCTACAGATTTAGTACTGATTATCCTTGGATTATTATTATGCATGGCTTCTTCCTTAATAATCCGCGAACTATATAAAACAATAAATATTATCTATGACTATATATGTTGATCACTCATGCATGGATTATCTATATTATATGTCGACCAAATAAAAGGAGAATATAAAATTTAATGACGGATAAAAGTACTGTAATAAAAGCAATTAATATTGCTTGGATTTGGAAAGAGTGCAGTGAATGAAGTAATCATGAAATAGTACTACTCATTTAAATACTTTATGTTACAGCTTTTAGATGAGATACGTACATGTGTTGTACGTATTGCCTAAATATTAACTGATATGCTGGGCAGTAAAAATTTGTTTTGGCTCTCAGAATAATGGTAAAAAATGTTACTTTTCAAATCCATTTAAACTTATGATTTATTTTATAAAATAAAACAAAGAAAAGGTAATATGACAATATAATATGTTCATGCACCAGAACCACAAAAAAGGAGGTGGAATTATTGTTTGTGTTAGGTTGAAGATATTAATGCATGGTGTTATTTATTATAAAGAAAAGAAGATATAATTGATGCATATGTTTGTTTTATTATGTCAGTCAGGCTGAGACCAAACAATCAACTTGTAATTTTCCACAAACAAAATAACGTGAATTTTTCTTTGCTTTACGACTTCAACTCCTTCTTGTCGACCCCAATTTAATTTCTTCATTTTCCTGGAAAATGCATGTATAATATAGTCATATATTCACACACTCAGACACATAATTAAATACTTCTATTTTCAGTTTCATGGACTTTAATAAATGAAATATGAAATTATAACACAGTGAAGTTAATATAGCAAAATTCCCAGGCGAACAGGATGAGCATCTGAAATAAATTATGATGAGACAAGATTGATTGAATTTGTATTTTAAATTCAATTTGTTGGTTTCACAAATTATGACAAATAGAAACATAAGTTGCAAATTAGCTAATTGAGAAAGTAAAAAAAATCATGAATCTTTAATGTTCTTCGAAAATAGGTATTCAAAAAAATCGTAAGGAGTCGAAATCAGACAATACCTAATCAACAGTTTCAAGAATTGTAACCGTGTAAGAAATGAGTTCGGTTTTGGTTCCAAATGTTTAGAATCGTGGACTGACAGTTTTGAATCATCGGTTCATCAACATTTTTAATAGGTTTTTCTATCTTTAATTCAATCTAATCTTTTATATTATAAAAAACCATTGCTTATAACTCATAAAATTACATTTTAACTTGTAAATTCATGTAAAAGTACACATTTTAAGGCGATTCTAAAGAATCGACGGTTTAGAACCGGAACCGATAGTTCAGAATCATAACCGGCTTAGACGATTCCAGTTTCGAACCGTAAACTATAGTAACCATCGTTCAGTTATGATTTCGAAACAATAGAACCATGACTGACGATATAATTACAATTCAAACCATAACATTGAAGACCTCTACTCTCAATGTTCAAATAATGTATACATGATGCTTACAACAATTTTCAAATAAGCCATTCAAATAATTTGAGATACGAATAAGTTTAAACCACTGTACTAACAATTTTCATATATCATATATAAAAATTGAATAACAAATAATATTCATTTTACTCAAAAATGACACACACACACACACACACACACATATATATATATATATATATCCACACACATGTATATGAGAAGCAAAGCAGAAGGCAAGAAATCAAGGTTTTTGAGCAGAAAACATGATAAAAGATTGCTGAACTTTCTTGGTGTAATTAACGAGTCCACACGATCTGCAGAGGTCCTCAATCTCTTCTTCTATCAAATAGTTGTAGTTCCTGCTAGTCGTTCTCTGCCAACACAAAATGTTTATTTTAGTAACAAACATGAAAAACTGAAGCACGATATCTCAGAAATGAAAATAAAATAGAGGTGATACATAATTGTACACGGGAGAACCTGTCTCAAAGGGCTAAAAATAGCCGGCGTTGATGAAGTGTATCGAAGGAAAGTACTTCCAACAAAAATACCACCACTTCGCATTATCCGGTTTATCTCAGCAATCTGAAACAATAACAATACGTCGATGAACTTACTCATGTCAGGTGTATCATCAAATATCAGGATCAACTTCAATAAGCTAAGGAAGGGATGCATTAGCCAAGTAAAAAAACAACACAAGGAAAAATGGAAAGTTCAGGAAATGCCACATCAATCTAAAACAAATTTTTAGTTTGCAAAAGAGAAAAGGAAAACAGAAAGAAATCATAATGTAGAGGCTGAAACAGCACTGCTGCCTCCACCACTTAGTAGAGATAAAATAAGTTGAAGAACTATGAACATGAAAGTGCGTTTGGCGTAGAATAAGTGGAAACTTGAGACACTCCAAAATAACTTACAGCATTTGAAGGAGATGGCCAGCAATGTAAGGCTGCACCGGCATGAACAGCATCAACTGAACCAGATGAAAAGGGTAGCCTTGAAACATCAGCTCTCACAAGTGCAAGATTCCTGCCAAATTCCAAATTACACTTGATCATTTCACTTTGTTTTAAATGAAGTGAACATCTAAATGAGCTGAACAGAATATTTTGTACTATCCGTGTCCACCATAAACACAACCAGGTCACTGCGGAAGGAAGAAATGACTCACGAGCTTAGGATAGTATCATCAGTTTTAATGAAATCAAAACATTGGCGAAGCATATTTTCAGAAAAATCAAGTGCAACAACTCTTGAATAATCCCCTGATTTGGCAAATTTCCTGGAAAACAAACCACTGCCACAACTCACATCTACAAGCACCCCACCTTCAGCTGGTTTGAAGTATTCCTGGGCCATAGTGAACTGTGCAAAATTTCAGAAAGGCAGTAGCAGAAATCAGCACGGTTTGTAGTTTGCAAAGAAAAATGCAAAATGAGAAATAAAAATGCCACGATAGCATGATAATTTGTTCTGCACCCATTTTTCTTTATCGATCTTAATGTTTTTTAAAAACAAAAGCATAGACAATTTCATGAAAGCTCATTTGGTTTCCAGATTTACGCTGTGTTGCATTAAGCATGGGAAGTATAACAAATTTACCTCTTCATCAGGACCAGGAAAACCACTACGGCTAAAATTTTGGCGCCATCCCCTCTCGTACAAAAATGAAACAAGTGGACTCCTGGAAAAAGCGAGGACATCAGGCAACGATCAACTCAGAAACTGTCCTTTACACAATCTATAGAATAACACTTGAGTAAATAGCACAAAATATCTACAAGATACTCAAGCAATATAATGACACTCAACTTCATCATGAGAAAAATTGCAAAATGTAACACAGAGGCACACAAAAGCACACATTGTATTTGCAGCTGATTAGGAAGTGATAATAAGAGGATCAGTATAAAACCTGAATAGCTCAGTCCCAGCTGGTTGGAACTCATTGTACTCCTTCATTCCCGAAGTAACAGTTAGATCGAGATACATGTTTTTGCTTGAATAGGACTTGTTGCAAGTCCTACACTTGAAAGCAGACCTATATATTGCTGGTCTGCATTATTGTGCATTTGAGTTAGTACACTCATGACTCACCATATCTCGCTGGCATGCTTTTTTATTGTTTCAAAATTTTGGCTTACAAGTTGAATCCTGAAGGGCCTTTTCGTATCAACGGCTCATAACAAATTGGACAAGCAAACAAGTCAACATCTGCAGTATCTCGGACTTCATTGGTTGATTCCTGATAGGCATGTGATGACCAATTACATTTACCACAACAGTGTTGTCCTCATATAGATGTAATTTTTATTTTATATTGTAAGATCAGAGTTCAACATGAGTTAACTCAAAAATGTGCTTGAATAAGGAAGGCCATTTAGACTCCTTCACTATTTTGTTTCGTTTTATTTTTCATTCTCCAATGAACAAAGCTTGTTTCTTTCTTAAACATACTAGGATAGATGATACACACTATTCACAAATAAAGTGATCATTTCATTTTCATGCAAGTTTATGTACTTTTACGCGCAGCTTAACGTTGAAAAACAATGTTGACAAGATCTCTTAACACAGCAACATATCTACAAATACCTCAAATCAAAATCACAGTCAATAATACAACAATACATATATCATAATCGCGCGCGCGGGACGCACACACACACTTCGGCACGATTAATCCTATACACTAATAAACTTGATTGTGCGAAAAGCGTTGACTGCAATTGGCACAATTAACGTTATCTATCATATTTTACAGTCCCTATAACCCAAACAAAAAGTAGAAACTAATGCCTAAAGATCATCCTACCGTGTACCTTCCCGCCACTACCTCCACACACACACACAAAGTTAGATAAATAAATTAGCAAGCAAACGAGCAAGGAAAGAGATGTACGGGCTCCAAAGCAACAGCAGAGCTTGCTCGAATTCCTGTTTGAGAGAAGCGAGGGGAAGGGTGAAGCTGGAAATTAGGAAAACGGCGTTGATTGGCGTGGAAGACAGCATAATTCCGATGGAAGCGGAGAGAAGGCTGCGCAGCGACGGCCATAGCTCACGGCTGAGGACGGTGGCGAGCTTCGATTCTCTTCCGATTGGATGAATCTCTGTGTGAAGTGTAGACGTACACGCACAAGCCTATATATATGGGCGATTTTAGGAGAGAAAGGAGAAGCGCTGGAAATTTCTGATTTTTTTGATTCATTTTTCTGTGAATTAACAAAATTATGTGGCCGAAGGGAAAGGGTTTTATTTTTTTTAAAATATATTTTATCGCATTAGCGTCTTTTATTGTATGCTTCTAAAAAAATAAAACAAAAAAAAAAATCGGAAAAAAAGGGAAAAAGTAGCGTATGTTGCAAATGTTCGTATTATTTTCAAGTAAAAAAAGAAAAACAGTACTTAAATAATTTAAACATGATTATAAGTGGCTACTAATTCCTCCATTTCTTTTCTTTTAATGATCGGAATATAATTCAAATAAAATTTATTTATTTTTAAAATATAAATTTAAACATATATATAAGCCAATAAAATACGCAACATTCCATATATTCATTGACATTTTCAAGAATAGTTCAACTTCAGTTTAGACGAAACTAAATTCAAGAGAGAAATAACGAAGAATTTAAAGGATTACTTGATACTTTTTGAAGTAATATTAAATATTCATGGTAAAAAAAATAAAAGATATACTAATCCTTTTAATTTTTTAATTAATTAAAATTGTAATACTTTTATTGAGTAATTCTGTTGGGTTTCTCATGAGAGCTATTAATGAAAAATGTAGTTAAAAATTATTAAACGGAAAAATTCTTGCACATAGTTGATCAAGATGAATAATTTTGATTTTAGTATTTATTCATTACGATAGAAATGTAGTGTTACACCGTAGCCCAACTAATAATTTACCGAACAATAAAATTATATTTTCGTTATATTTTATGTCATGATTCTAGTTTAATTTTGACCTAAACCTAAGTAAATTAGGTTCATAAGATTTATGTATGAACCTCAAAAACTAATTACAAGTCTTTATAATCGGCCGAAACGTAAGGCAGAAACAAGTCGTTGAAGAAGCCCTTCTTCCTTCTTGGATCAAAACCCATGTCTTTGCAGAGTTGATCGTTGTACCACACTTGCAATCCCGCAAGACAAGATCTCCTAAACTTGCCATTGCCGGCATATCTCTTCATGTACTTTTCCCACGTCTTGATCTCCTTCTCCATCGCTCTCACGTTAGGTAACTCAAACGCCTCGTCCAGAAAGTACGACAACCATTTGCACCTCATCTCAAATGCAAAAAGATTCGACAGGGACTCCGAGTAGCCTATCACCGCCATCCGAGGTATCCGAGGATGTATCATTTGCCTACAAAGTTGGTGCCAGACAACAACTTTGAGAATCATCATATTAATTAATCAGTACTCCATCTTCCTCGAGTTTTGGTTCGGGCCAGACTAAAGTTGGAGTTTACCTGTAGAGAGGAAGGGTGGAGGTTGGAGATCCACCGATGTACTTCCGGAAAGTTGGAGACGCAAAGATGTTCTGAAGCTTCTCGTCGCCGTTGTATCCCGTTGCGAAGATTACGATATCTGCCTCTACTCGAGTGTCTGCATCATCGACGATGAGACCCTCTTCGCAGAAGCTGAGATTCTGCGACTTCCTCAAGACAATGCTTCCATTTTCGACTTGATCATAGAATGTCTGAGGAAGCATCAAAATCTGGCAAGAAGCGATTTCCTCAAGAAAGCTCGCCTTTGGAATCATTCCATACTTCTTCAAAGGAAGCTTCCATCTAACGTAACTCTCCACAAACTTGGACATTGCCCATCTCTATTCCAACAAATACTTGTAGTGTTTAGTAGGTACACAAACACAAAAGTAATTAATTAATTAATGGAGATGAAAATGAAAGAGTTGAGTTACCAAAGGTTTGAGAAAGGTGGCGAGGATGCAAAGCGGCAGTTGTTGAGCTGGTTTGTGAACCATGAGCTCAGAGAAACGAGTAGCGCAGAAGAATCCAAAATTAACTCCCCATGGGAATGCATTTGGAAGCGCCCAATGCGAGTTTCTTTGTATCATCGTGCATGGATTCTCCTTCCCTTAATTTATCCATTCATTATCAACTCCATCAAATTAATAATCAATTTAACTTATATTTCAATAGCCTACCATTTGCTTTGGCGCATTCGAAAACGATGTCGTATGCAGATTTACTGGAGCCTATAACGGCGATTCTTTTCCCTTTGATGAACTCTGCAGCAGCAGTATTGTTCATAGCAGAGTAATCCATGGAGTGCAACACTTCTCCTCCGAACACTTGTGGCCCTAACCCATCTCCAAATTTTGGAATATTTGGGAATCCACTGAATCTTCCGATGCAGATACTCACAAATTCAGCTTCATACTCCTAATCAACACAGCCATATCAAACATATTCATACACGGCAGCAGCAGCAGCAGCAGAAGAAGAAGAAGAAATTACCTTGGTGAAGTTTTCTGTAATGTGGAAAACTTTGAGAATCCACTTCCCTTTAGACCCAAAAGCTCTTCCATCGCCGCCCCAAAACTCCCACGACTGCATTTCCTCTTCGGATTCTCCAACGTAATCGATGCTCACCACTCTCGAGTTGAGCTTCACGTACGGTAACAGCCCAAAATTTAGGGCATAAGATTGAAGGTATTCTACAACTTGAAAATTCGAAGGGTACAAATCTGTGACGGAAGGAGGCCATGGGAAATCAGAGAACTCGAAGGCGAATCTAAATGTTTGGAGGCGGGTTGACTCAATGGTGCGATTCCAAAGGCCGCCGACGGTGTCTGCCTCCTCGAAAACTAGAGGAGTGAAGCCTCTCGCCGCCGCGTATTTGCAGGCGAGGAGGCCGCTTATTCCTGCTCCGACAATGGCTACCCTTCTCTCCATCAATCAGTGTTTCAATCTTCTTTGCAAATTGAAATTCCACCATCATCATCACTTGCCTGCTCCTTATTTATTATACTGCTCGCCAGCCACACAAAAAAAAGGTTGTTGAGAAATCAGCTCGAAATTCTTTCACACATATCTCCAAATTCAAAAATAATACTCCCTCCCACCCACTAATTATGACACATTTTTTTCCGATATAATTATTAATTATTAAGCATAGTGTATAAAATAGTGTGTATGAGTGATAAAGGTGGTAGGATCCACACCTTTTGAAAATATAATTTTTATTATTTATGAAATATGTCAAACTTAGTGGGACGTAAAAAGTGTATCATGCTTAATGGGACGAAAGGAGTATTACAAATACATAGATGTCGAGCATTCAAATTAAACACAATTAATAAGGATCAATTATTTGAGTCATATACATCATAAGGACCAATTATGGTCTAAAGACCTTTTCAACAATTGCGTATAGGAAACGATTTTCAAAAATAGTACTCCACATTCCATTATTTAATTGACACTCATTATTATTATATTAGGTGCATTTAAATATAAAACGTATCATGTTTAACGAGACAAGATAGAATTTAAAACATGACAAAAAACTTGGATTGTGTCAATTTATTTCTTCTTTACACTGAATACTAATTGTGCCTTGTATAGTTTTATTGGCAACATAAATATTACTAATTCTCTAAATTAATATTAACGATGTTTAATTATTACTTTATTTATTTTTTGTTTTTTTTTATCGCATAGGGCCTAGTGGCACAAACAATTATCCTAAAATTATTATAAAAAAATTCTCTTTTTTTTATAATATTCTACAAAAATCTAAGGTAGTAATTAGTATATGTTGGATTAGGTAAATTGCTCTATCATTCACGGCCTAATCGCACATGAATTATAGCAGCATACATAATTGTAGTCATCTTAAACAGTAGTACATTCTATTCATTTTAATTACTTTTACACACTTATTAATGAAAAACCCAACTTAACCTTGATTAATACTAATCGTCTTTATTTAAGATGGGGTGAGGTCAAGAAAGCGATTGATGCATCTTACTCATTAAAGTGCTTGCATGTAAATTAAAGCGACTGTGTTTTGTTTAATTAATGAAAGTGAAAATTAATTAAGATTAAAATTTACATGTTTATATAGAACGACATTTAATTAAATGAATAAGATAGAATAATATACATGTAAAAAGTATATTTTTATGTATATTGATATAGTGATATGAGGTTAATATATGAAGCGAATTTCGCGAATTGGAATCTAGTTGACTCAATGGTTGACATGGATTAGTAATTGACATAGAACACAAATACATTTTGTACGGAAGATGAAAATGAAATTTTATTGAGATAATATCAAATGTGTCCAATATAATAATTCTAGTATTCATAAACATAAATAAATCATAATTAACCATGAACTTAATATATAAGATATGGTATATATATATTAGAATGTGGTATGTATGTAAATCTATCTAGTTAAATTAAACAAAACTAAAAATAAAATAATATAAACTAAACAAAAATAATAAAACAACTGAACGAGCTGGATAATTATAGAAATAGACTTTAATAGCAAATTTGAGTCGGAAGTAAAAAATTACCTATAAACAAACAGATCCACTTGCAAACTATTTGATGCTCAATTTGAGAAGCAAAACAAATTCATTACTCAACTCAAGAATAAACGAGGCAAATTCGAGCGAAACAATGTTTGGCTCGTTCAATTCACAACATATTTATATATGTTTATATTCATTAACATGTTATTGCACCTATTCACGAGCCTTTGAACTAGTCTTTGAAGTAATTTACTAAAATAAAAAAATATATATTTATACGAAATTGAATCCAAATTGAGCCAAAACTCGAACTCTAACTTAAAAATCATTCATATGAATATTAAACGAATTTATCCCGAGCGTAGACTAAAAAATAATAGTCTCTCCGTCCCACGAAAGTAGTCTCTCTTTTTCGATTGGGACGTCCCACTAAAGTAGTCTCATTTCTTTTTTTGACAAATTTTATAATTAAAAAGCAAATAGTATTAAAATAAATTTAATAAAGTAAAAGTTAATAAAATAATATATTGATTTGCGTGTAAAAAATAAGAGAGACTACTTCTGTGGGACGAATGGAGTATATAAAAAGCTCGAATCAAGTTCAAGTCAAATTCAAGTACTCAAATATTTTAAATTAGCCGAATATTGTCAGACTCGGGCTCAAAATCATTTATTATCAAACTAAATTTCAATCGAATTTTTGGAAAAGAGTTTTAATAGCTTGTGAGTACATGTATTCATTTACATTACTACTTGCGAATGTGATGACCATTTGTAATTATTTAACTTTTTCTTGTAATATTGTAAAAAATACTCACGTCCCACTAAATTTGACACAAAACTTTTAGACACAATTATTAAGAATAGTGTATAAAATAGTGTAAGAGTGATAAATGTGGTAGGGTCCACACCTTTTAGAATAGATAACTTTTACTCCATCCGTCCCGCTAAATACGGCCACAAGAGATCCAACACGGAGTTTAAGAAAATAAAGTGTTGTGTTTTAAAAAGTAGGAGTGATGTATTGTAAAAGTAGATTTTTTTTTTTGGAGAAGTGACCACTTTTAAAGGGACAACCCAATAAGGAAACGTGACCACATTTGGGGAACGGAGGGAGTATTATTTTTGAAATATATCATTTTTAATGGGACATAAAAAAAATTTATTATTTGAAATATATCAAACAGAAAACATTTATCCGATCATTTTCACGATTTTAATAAATCTTCTAATTTTTGTCTATTCATTATTATGATTTATCATTGCCAATTAATTAGGTAAATATCAAATTTTGTTTTTTATACTTCCAATTATTTGTATATAAATAGGCGAGTGTGAGTGATTTCAAACTTCTCGGCGTACACGGCAAATAATCATTATGTTGATCTTTCAAGGAAATAAATAAATAAATTTGTGTGAGCTTTTCATTATACACTCCATATACTTCAAATATTATAACGCAATTTTTATTATGTGTCTAATTAGAAATGTAAATAATTATTTCTCAATCGTTAACTTACTATATGCTTCCTCCGTTCCTAGATTATACACATTTTATATTTTAATCAAATGTGTCTAATCTAACAGGACGGAGATAGTAAGTTTTATTTATATCTAAAAGTGTAGTGAATTTTTAACTTTAAAATAAAATTCTGTTTTTAATACTTTTTCCTTCCTATTAAAATTGATTTATTTTAATTATAAAACATTTATATATTTAGTTAAAATAAATTTATTTAATCAAATCAATTTTAATATAATAATATATTCCGACCTACAAAATTTCTGGGCTTATGCCTAGAAAAATTAATATGGGCCTGCACATATAGAAGTCTAGCCCAGTGCAACTCATAGTTGAGTTGAGCCACAAGTTGAGGAATCCTATATAAAAGTAATCTAACTAAAATTGCACAACAATAAATTAAACCTCACCCAATTAATTGATTCTAGGATTAAAGATCATAATAGTTCAGCGTCCACCCAAAATTGTATCTGTATGTAAATGTAGCTTCTTAGCTAGCACATGATCAATTAATCCGATAATAAGTAATATTCAACTCGTTTTGTTAATAAAGTCTCATCTTTTATTTTGAGACATTTCAATGATAATGACTAGTTTTTCTTATTAGGTAAAGGGTATTATTTTTTGTTTTTGTGTAATAGTACATCTTTATTAAGTGTTTTTTTATAATTTTAATATAAAATAAATAGGCCATTATATGTAAATATAATTAAAATACATACTCTTGGAAGTTAGCAAAGTGGTGTTAGTTTATTACTCTCACTATCTTATTATTCTTAGTTCTCTATGTCTTATTATTTTTGGTTTCAATAGTTAATAAAACAAAACAATCATAGTTTTAATAAAAAAGGATTAAGAATAATAGGAGGGAGAGAGTAATTTTTATTTTAATACTAAGAAATGCAATAAAGATGAAAAGATCCCACTTCCCTCGTGCGACTCAAATGCTGACCAATTATGTTTGTTCTCCCTCGTCTATACTCCCTCCATCCACGAAAAAAGTTCTTAATTTGACCCGGTGTGGATTTTTATGTAGTGCTTTTAACTTTAATGATGATATGTAGTGAGTGGAATGAGAGTCTCATTTGATATATTGTTTTAAATTGTGTTGTGTGTAGTTAATGGATTTTGGGTCCCACTTAATGTATTATATTAAATTGAGTTGTGTGTAGAGAGTATGGTGGATCAACTTACTATAAATGAAAAGTTTAAAGTAGAAAGAAGTTTTGTGGACGGACGAAAATGACAAATTATGAATTTTTTTTGTGGACGGAACGAGTATTATTTAATCTTAATTTTACTCTTTTACCTTTTCAATACCACTTTTCAAGAAGCTAAGTTGTTCTTTGTAATTAACATCATGAAGAATTAATAAACTAAAAACCATAATTGAAAAACATATA
The DNA here is from genome assembly GCA_026898415.1 of Leonotis leonurus. Classification (NCBI taxonomy): domain Eukaryota; kingdom Viridiplantae; phylum Streptophyta; class Magnoliopsida; order Lamiales; family Lamiaceae; genus Leonotis; species Leonotis leonurus. The sequence continues at coordinate 2,339,446 of JAPKLX010000017.1, forward strand.
TAGTCCTTTGGTAATTTTATTATAAAGTAATAATTAACCCATTTGTCCATACGTAGCTCTTAAGTTTTAGAAATATACATGTCCGATAAATGGCAATTAAACCATGCTAGTCAATTTTGTTAAATTAAAAAAATAATAATGATAGAAGATTAAAAAGGGTGAGAATATTTGGCAAATCCAATGCAAAATCACACGTTTGTGAGAGTCAGAGTCAGAGTCAGAGGCATCGTTTTCTTTGCATGTGACCTTCATTAGTCATTACTTACTACTGCTTCATTATATGCATGCCATGGGAATATATTTTCTTTGAGATAATTAATACAAAAAAAAAAAAAAAAAAACCAGAAGCCTCTCTCTCTCTCCCTTTCTCAAACCACTATTGAATGTCAGATTAAAGGGTATTGATGCATGCTAGATCTCTAAAGACACTGGTTTCATGCACAGTAACCTTTTTAATTAGTCAGAACAAGGAAGCATTACATGCATTTTTTACTTAAAGAATTAAGATATGTAAGACTTCCTTTTGAGAATAAAGTGAACACTTTTCAATAAAATTACTCCACATGTTTGTGTTTAAGTAGAAAGGTAATAGTTTCTACGTGATCAAGTCGTTTTTCATTTACATAAAGATTGAGCTAGCTAGGATCTATCTCAAGAAAGAAAAGGAAAAAGTGCTAGGATGCATATATCAAATAATCAGAGTCATTAAAGTATTAATTCCAATATATTTTAAATTAAAAAGGGGCTTGAAAAGGGGGAAAAGAAAAAGATTCACTGGCTTTGAGAGTCGATATATAAACAATAGATAATTCAAAGACAAGTATTAATTTAATCTCTGACGGAAACTAAAGAGTTCGAATATATGCAGTTTGCAAACTGAATTTTGTATCATAAAGAACTGACTGTTTTCTTATATATATAAATCAATAACATTTTAGAGAAGTCAAACGAGAAGAAATATGTATATATAATTAGGGGAAAAAATCAATTATTAATATCTGGGTTTAATCTTTCCCTTTCCTCACATACTTATTAATTATTTTATATATATATATATGTGTGTGTGTGTGTGTGTGTGTTTTAAAGCTTTCAAATGGGTATGGGTTGGTAATTCAAAAATGGCATAATAGAGCTATTTAATTATATTGTGACTAATTAGTGCGCATAAAGGAGTTGTTTTTTTTAGGTCTGCCAATATTAAGATTGATAAGCAAAACAATTTCCACTAATTTGGCTAAAAAGAAAAAGTTATTAGTGGAGTGGTTTGGGATTTGTTATGTTGAATAAGTATCCCATAACCCAGTTTCCTCCTACATGTCTTGTCTTTGCAGCTTCACCACTCATAATTTTATTTTATTTCCAATTTTGTAACTCTTGGTATTTTATCAAAATTTATTAAAAATAAAAATATTGTTATAATCAATTTATTAAAATCATAATTAACATCTATTCGAAGATTAAAATTTTAAAAAGTATATATTCGATTTATGAATTTATCAATCTAAAAATAAATACGTGAAATCAAATATTAATTAATACTATCATATACCCTGTTTGGAGGGATTGAACTCATAACACTAAATACAAAATTAAACTAAAATATATAAATTTTAAATTAAAAAAGATAAATATATATTAATAAAAACACAAAAATGATACGCTCAATCAGATTTATTCAAAATTACCACTGTTTTGATATTAATAGTTTCTTACTTCTTACGTTATTCTTCTCGATCGGCATATAATTGTTAAAATATTTTACAATTTTCTAATGTAAATTCAGTAGCAAACTCTAGATATGCACATAAGAAACAAAAATTCAAATTAGAAAAGATACTTTCCAGTGCCACATTTATTCTATAAAATTAAAGTATAATGATTATATCAATTATTATAGCATATTTTGTTCTCACAAAGATTTCCAGTCAAACATCTTTGAATGACCAGTATTATATATATATAGCAATATAGATGAATTCAAAAAATAAATAAAATAAAAGATGCTGCAATGCAAAGTTTAAGGAGAGTGGACGGCCAAGAACATGGAGATGAGTCAAAATATGAACGAATTACTAGGTTCACATATGAATTTACTACAAACAAAGGTACACTTATACATATTTATATTTGGACAAATATTACAAGGACAAGTTGAGGCCTAGCTAGCACACCTTCATATATGTTTTTTATATACAGAGAGATTAGAATCCACAAAAAAAAATGAATTTTTTTTAAGAGGAAAAAAGAAAGAAATTTGGAGACTTTGTTTGGAGTGGCAGCTGTTTCAAGAAAGGAGTAATTTAGTTTAGGTTTGTTTAGAGCACTTAACACTAGAAGATGAGAAATTTGTATATATATAATATATAAATGGGGAGAGAACCCATTACGAGACGTGGGAAGAGTGCCCACGTTCTCCTCATATTTTTTAAATTTCAAATGTATTTATAGGTGTAAATATTTACTATACAATAACATATTTTCTTTGAATTAATGGGAGGACATATACAAATTGATGGTAGTAATTCTCTTGGATTAATCAAATAGTTGTAGTCAATGAAATGATCATGTTTAGACCATTATAAACATCTATACTTGGTTACTTGCCCTTCTAATTAGCCAAATTTAAGCTCAATTTGAAGTGCACTATTCGAACTTAACAAACGAATAAGTGCGTTTACACTCCTAACTCTCCCGCTATTTATGTCATGTTTTATTTAAAAATAAAATATTTTTTGGTAAAAAAAGATATAAATAGAGAAATAGATAGTGTAATTTAAATTTAATATAATTAATTTTCAATTTGTGTATATCAAGAGCATCAATTTAAAAGATAGAGGATCTAAAGGTGCATCTTTAGACAGTATTAAAAGAGATTTATAAAATATTTATTTAGACCCCCAATGATTTTTGCTGTGTGTAACATTAAGCCCTCAATTAATAAGTTACTCTAGCTGCATAATATGTATTCAAAGAACACATGTAAGTGCATAACAAATGATGATGACTGCAACATTAGCATGATCAAAGTACAATTAATACTATTTATATATATAAGCACATGAATTACTTAATACATATCCATAAAATAAAACAAAACCCCTCCATCCATATCCCTTGATAGACTCCATTAAATAACCGCAGCAACATACCGTTAAGTTAAAGCCCTCTCTTTCTCTACTCAATATTCAAACCGTCTCTTCTTCTTCTTCTTCTTCTTCGATCACCTAGGAAAATAAATTTCTCCAACTTAACCTAATTTTCGATCGAGATCATGGTAATTTCTCCCAACCTTGTAGTCTACTAGAATTCAGCATATCATCATTCATATTTATATATTTCAATCATATTAGAACTGAATTGTAGTGTGTGCAAAATTAGGGAGCTCAAAAACCTGCATGGTTGGAAGCGCTGTACCTGCAGAAATTCTTCGCAGCGTGCTCGATACACGACGCAGCCAAGAAGAATGAGAAGAACATATGCTGCTTGGATTGCTGCACCAGCATCTGCCCTCATTGTGTCCTCTCCCATCGATCGCATAGGCTTCTGCAGATTCGTCGATACGTTTACCACGAGGTTGTTCGATTGGAGGATCTTCAGAAGCTCATGGACTGTTCCAATATCCAGGTCTTTATTCAAATTCCTTCTTTTTTTATATATAGATTGACTAATTAAAGAATTTGCAATTTTGAAGAATGTTTTGTTTGTGATTCATGTGTGGTGTAGGCGTATACGATCAATGCTGCAAAGGTGTTGTTTATAAAGAAGAGGCCTCAAAATAGGCAGTTCAAAGGGTCTGGGAATTACTGCACTTCTTGTGATAGAAGCCTCCAAGAGCCTTTCATCCATTGCTCTCTTGGTTGCAAGGTATCATCCTATTTCTTTTTTATTTTTTACATTTTTCCCTTTCTGATTTATTGAGATTAATTAAGTACTTAATTATGTGGTTTTGAAGCTGAATTGGGTGTTTTTGTGATATTTTTGTAGTGTGTGAGTACTGAATTTTGAGTTTAGTTCACATAATTGATTTGCAAGATCATGTCGGTATACTCCTTTTAAGTATCTCATTTCATATAAATTTATTTTAATTTATAAAAATTACTTCAAATAAGGGTAAAATGAAAATTAAAAGGGTGCCATAATTTAGTCAATTTAGAAGACTTAAAATGAAATAGTGGGATATATGTTTTTGGAATATATATTAGTAGAATTGTGAAGTAATTATCAAAATTTTTGAAAGATAAGTGTATGAGTAATTGAGTGATCCAATTCAAAATTCCCAGTTGTAATAATTCAAGAGGCATGAATTCGAGAGCTTTCAAATCTAGGGTTTTGACTGCTGTAATCCTAAATAGTCTAATGCAACATAGTTTGACTAGGGGAATCAGAAGATTACTATACATGTTTCCAATTTTAAATCTTGAAGAAGGTGCCCAATAAATTTAATTTTCTCTAGCTAATATTCCCTCTGTCTCTCAATAATAGCCCAATAAATTCAATTTTTGACATGATATAATTAGGTTGAGTTTGTGCTCAAACACTACAAGGACATGTCTCCATTCTTGAGAGTGTGCAAGACTCTCCAACTTAGTCCGGATTTCTTCATTCCTCAAGACATCGGAGATGATGAAACGACAAACGAGACGCCCCACTCCACGGTGGTGGACAGTAGCGACGAGCCCTTGAGTTCGTACTCGGGCTCATCGGGATCCGACAACATGAGTTTCTCGTGCACCGAGTTCGTGAGGAAGAAGAGAAGTGGACTCTATATTTGTGGGAGATTGGCTAATAAGATCACGGAAGATATGGCCACTAGCATGAGTAGAAGAAAAAGAGTTCCTCATAGATCACCCTTGTGTTAGGAATTATAAAATAAATAAGTAAACAATCATAATAATATTTATTTATTATTAAATGTTATTTTTTTTGCTAGATTAAAAAAATTATATTGAGTTGCTTGAGACACTTTGGGTTAATTATTAATTAAAACACTTTGTCGGGTGGTTTGTCTTAATGGCATCACGTGTTTCCCAATTCCCAAGTTAGGGTTTTGTACATTTTGCTAATTTAATTTTAAAAAAAATAAATAAGATTTAAGTATGGTGATTAAATTGAGATTTGAGACAGTTTGGGTGTTTCTATATATGTAACGTCTGTGGTCTCAAGACTGACTCGAACCCCAAAAAGAGAATCAGACAAATTGGTAGGAATAAAATTAATAGGTGTGTGTGGACAGTAATCGTTCCGTTATTAATAATAACGAAGAAGATTGTATAAAGTAGTGAGTGATAAATGTTGTAGTGTCAGCACTTTTTTAAGACAATTTTTACCATTTTATGAATATGTCAAGCTTAGTGGGACGTCCCAATAAGGGAATTGTGTCAAGTTTAGTGGGACGGAGTGAGTATTAATTATATTCTACCACTTGCTCACAATTAATTTATGCAATTGAATAAAGACACCTCGCGAGTTATTCATCGTCAAATCGAGTAAAATGTGAAAATGATCGACTCGAATTTAGTTTGAGTTACTTGATTATATATCGAATCCGACATCAAATTTAATCATAGAAACACCTAAAGTGTCTCAAATCTCAATATAATCACTTTACATAAATCTTATTTTTGAAAATTAAAAGTCGATCGAGTCAAGTGAAGTTCGAGCTCACTTGAATTGAAATACTCGGGTCGGTTAGAGTATTCAACTCATTTATACCCTAACCTATTGTTATTCATATTTTGTGTGATCGGTATTCTAGGTTTATTGTTCCTTTTGTTTACTCTATATTAACACACTTATTAATGAGCGTATGGAGTGAAAATTGAAATACGTATGATATCGAATTGCTTGTACGTATGTTAAATTAGTGGTGGAAGGTTATTATTATTTGGAATCAAAAGTTCCCGAGTTCATATCGTATGTATCGTGATCTTTAAATTAAATTTACTTAATAATTACAAAATTACAAAACTAAGTAATCGATAATATTACAACTGACATGTATTTGGTAATGAGATATAAAGCTAGCTTTTTAATAATGCACAACTGAAGCAAGATTAAGATTTAATTAAATTCCTCTAAGTTGTGAATGTGATGTTAGTATACGAGTATGAATGAGAAAATCTGAGTTGGTGTTAGTGTAGCTGCTGCTTATATTAAATTTAAGTCCAGTATCTATTTATGAAAGAGTTGGGCCTAATAAAACTCAGAAGCCCAATATTTTCTTTTGCTTTAGCGGACTACTGACGGAGAATCTGTTAATTTGTCGGTAAATTATGCAAACACTAAAATACCGTCAGATTTTCTATTTGTCGAAAACTAAAAATAATCCAAAACGACGTTATCTATTTTCTACTACTACTATTTAATTAATTATATGGAATTGTAAATGTAATGAGGTGGAAAGAAATAGGCATGCACACGAAAGAGAAGGAAAGAGCGTGGGTGAGCACGTGGTGGAGTAAGCCTTGCTCATGTTCAAAATTCTTCTCCTTTTTTCCCCTTAAAGTCATATTCTCAATAGCAACTACATCTCTTAACGCACCTTTGCTTTGCCCATTAAAAAGTACGTACTCCCATGCATTTCCCACCTCCAAATTAGTATATACTTAAATCATAATTTTTATTTCTTCTACGACTTCTACTTCTATCTTGCAATTAATGACAAGTACCACGTTAATTAAGTAGTAACAGTCCTTCAAAGCCATGCTAATTAATTTATATTTGAGCAATTTGAATTCTACGTATTCTTCACACGTGGGGCTTATTTTGAATTCTAGGGCTTCATAAATTTAAAGTGGATTATACCATGTTGATGTTGAGATAAGCCCAGAAAAAAAAGAACCCCTATAAATAAGGGGAATTATATATTTCCCCCAATTACCTTCACAAATCTCAAGTGTACACAGCCAAAATAGTTTTTCTGACATTCAATTCTCTCTCTCAATATGGTGAAGTTCTGTCTCAAGAATCTTGGAAACCCTAATTTCATGTTCTGCGAATTTGGCGCCATTGCTGTTTGTGGTTTTCGCATATGTAGAGAAGCCGATGACGACGACGACGACGACGACGACTCCACGAAAGTGGCGCCAGCGGCCTAAATATATATGTGAGGTTATGAAGTCTGCTGATTAAAGACCTAAGCTACATATACATGTATGTGAGTATTTTAAATATAAACAAAATTATATGCATATGTAAGTGTTGTTAGACGTACATTTAGATATATATATATATATATATATGTACACTTGAGAGTGAGTGATTGATATATAGACGCGAGAGTCTATTAGTATACAGTGGCCTAGCTCGATCGTATGTAGACTTTGATTTAAACCATGCAATAAATTGAACACTTTATATATATACACATTATTATATATTTTTGTGGTTCGTATATGGTTGTTTACGATAAATTTCAAGAATTGCGTTTTGTTTCATCAATATCAAAAATATTAAATATATGGTTTTTCTAATTAATTAGCCAAATTGTCACTGCGCACCAATCGCCATTGTTTAATTAACCTGCAACTCAATTTATATGTAGCGCCCTAATTAAGCGATATGGAATTGATTATTAATGTTTCATCTGTGACCAATTTATAATTTCTAAAATGATGAAAATTAGAGATGTTAACGGCTTAATTAGAGATGTTAATGGCTCCGGTTACGGTTCGAACTGTAACATATATAGTTATCGGTTCACTATTTCATTATTTCAAACTGGATTGCCGATTCCGGTTTCAAACGATTGATTCTTATAAAGCCGCCTAAAAAAATGTGTATTTTTACATTAATTTATAAGTTAATTAAAATGTAATTTTATTTTCTACTTTATGTTGTGTTTTGAAATGATGAATATGAATATCTAGGGTCAGGACAATTAAAAGGGCATAGGATTGCTCCCATATTCAGGTAAGGCATGACTTAACGTGCACGCGATTGATGTGATAATGTAATGTAATGCTACATAATTATACAAATCACTATAATTTTTGTTTATTAATCTTTTTATTTTATTATTATTATTTTATGTAAAATAAATATTAAATTATATCAAAATTAATAAATTTTAATTAAAAAGTGAAAATAATGAACTTTTATTAAAAAAAATATATTATTTATTTACGTTACACATCACATTAGTTATATATGAGACCATTCAGTTGACCCCCAACGAGTTAGGAAACGGTTTTGTAAAAGGATTATAGGTGAGATTAAACATCAATTAAATAATATTTGTGATAGAAAAATAATATCTACAACTAGATTTGGTTACAAAATGTAGAAAAAACTACACAATAAATATTCGTTTCAAAATAAAGTAAATAAATCAGTCACCTACTATCACAATCAACAACCACCAAACATTTCTTTCAAGAGCCATGCAAGCAAGCAAATGCTTCAAATCCCCAATAGAAATAACATGCAAGATCGAAGATCAAACATGCATGGAATGAATTAATCAAATATTCAACACACAAAGAATCATTCCATATTATCCCACGTATAAGCAAAAGCATTAGTTTCCTTCTTCTTTTGGAACTTTCCCTTGATCCAATTCCAACTCTTGGACGCCCCCTTCTTCACCTTCTTCGCCGCCCCCTTCGTCTTCTTCTTGGTCACCTCCGCCGCGTACTTGACTCGGTCCGAGAGCTTCGGGGCCCGCCCCAACTGCCTAGGCTGATGTGACGAGTACGCCACATCGGCCCACGGGTTATCGTACATTTATATATATATTGTTTCCTAGCTCTTGGCCTTTGTTTGCTTCCGACCTCAAGAAAAGACCGGTGGTTTCGGTCTTCCTTGAGAGAGAAACAAGAAGCTAAGATTAGAGGGGCTTTGCTTATTTATTTTTGTTTTGGTGATGTTATTTGTTCCAAAAAGTTTAGGGTTTCATTCTTGAATTTTTATATTGGAATTTGTAGGATTGGATCGAAGGTGTCACTAAATTCTTGCCCGTGCACACAACTGTGTGCTATTTATGGTATTGTTTTTTATTCTTGTTGCATGGATCTGAGTTTTGTTTACTTTTCTTTGTGGTCTCAAATCAAAATCAAAATTAAATTAAATTATAATTCTATTATTCTTACAATTAATTTTTAAATAAGGGTCGATAGCACAAAGGAAATATGTTAAATATGAAATTGTTTTATGTAAATGGGTCCTGGAATAATTTAGGTCCAAACTAAGTTCAGAGAACTGTGATTTTAGCCTGGCGAATGTTTAATTGCAAAGATTACCAAATAATTAATACTGGGCTAATTATAACTAAGAGAACAACTAACAATTTCCTCAATTGATTTATCTCATGATAATCTTTTCGACCCTATTTTATTCACCAATTCAGCTTTAAAAAATCAGAACATATTTTAATGTAATCATTAAAGAGAAAATTAGTTAGCATCAATCATTGAGACGAATTCAGACTGCATGTGAAGCCACAGAATCTTCTTCATTAAATTAATAAAATTTAGCATTAGTTGTTCGATGAATGTGGGCTAAATTAATATAAACTCCCAACTACTTTCGGTGAAAATCAATAAATTTTAGCATAATAAATAAATTAAGAAATAATTAATTAATGTATGAAGGGACCATTCGTTATATGTTTTTTTCTTAAATACGTACTGATTGACATATGATAGAAGTATATTTGCAGAAATTATAATAAATTTGGAATATTGTTTCAATCTAGTTCAACTAATTTGGATATTCTCAATCTTACCAACTAATTTGATGTCTCGAAAGTAGAAGGCAATAGGTAGAGTAGTCAAAATGGAAATTGTACTGATTCAGGCCATATTTAAGCCAGTTTTTGAGGTTATAGAGTAGCAATAAATTACACTAATAAGTATTGTACAGCATTGCATTTAGAAATAGGTTGAGTTGTTATTTCGTTTGGTAGCAAATTTTAGTGGCTATCAATAATAATGAAACTATGAAAACTACAAATTGGTAGTATAAAACAATTAATATTTGGGCACATGCGTAACGCAGGAGGCACAGAAACCCTATCATCTTCCAGAAATAGGCGTACTAAACTTTGTTTAAATAGCAACAAGATGAGTACGTGTCGTTTGTTCAGAGTGCCTCAGCACACAACATCACATACGTGTAATGCATTCCGCTCATTTCAGTCGGGCCCCACTCCCATACCCGTTATTTAAACGTCTTACTCTTTTCTTGTCGTTTTATCTCCCCCAATCACAAGTTTTACCCTATTTCAAGATTCAAGACTGTAATTTTGGTAAAATCTAATATTATTATTTATAGTTAAAGAAAAAGATATATTAAAACGAATCGGTTCCGAATTAATCGAAGCGCAACCGTTTTGAAATGGTAGTTAAGAGCCCGAAACCGCCGGTTTTCGGATCTCCTTCTCCATCCCCTTCCTATAAATGCGTGTGCTAAATTAAGTTTCTGTTTCCCATTTTCAACCTTCAATTCCTTCTTCTCTAAAGAGAAAAAAAAAAGTTGGAATTCCTCATTTTCAGGAAAGAGAGAGCGAAAGAGTAATAGATCAATGGCGGCTGACGCACCTCGTAGATCAAGCGCGCCGATCCTGAGCTGCGGTAGACTCAACCGCCAATGCTCCGCCCACATCACGCCGTCGTCTTCCTCATTCGCTTCGTCCGCCTTAACCTCACAACGGTCTTTTCGCGGTCCCTCTTCCTCCCCTTCGCCGGTCTTCTCTATAGACCGGACCGGTTTGCAGAACCGGTCTATTTCCATGACCAAAACAGGGGAGAAACCGGCGTACGGTCGGAAGAAGACGTGTATGTGCTCGCCAACCAACCACCCCGGTTCGTTCAGGTGCAGCCTGCACAAATCGGTTACGAATAAGCCTCAAACGGCGTCGTATGGGAGCTCGAGCAGGCTGAACATGAGGCGCTCCGCCATGAAGAACTCTCTTGTTCGGATCGGCACCGTGGAAGGGGAATGGGTTAAGAGAGCGTTGGCCGCTTTAATTCGCCCTTCGTCTCATCAGCAACGCCGCCGCGGCGAGTTCCGCCCCCGCCCCAGCCGGCTCTCCGCCGTCGCTTCCGAATCGTAAGGCTATCGTAGAGAATAAGGCTACCGAGCGGCGGCGATGACGTCAGCCTGATTGGTGGTGGATTTCGCCGGTAATTTTTTTGTATGCCGGTGCCGGTAATTCCGCTGATTGAAAAAGTGTTTTGTTTGGATGTATATAGTTTGACGGTCGTTATTTACCGTTTATTTTTTGGGAAATGACATAATAGTGTGATAATATTGATTTGAATTTGAATTTGAATTACTAATTTCCAGTTACGCACTTACGTGCCAAAAAAAATCCACATTATAGGTACTAGTTTCGACATTCGGTTTGTATCTAATTATGTGACATATCTTAACTTAGGCAAGAAATAATAAAACTGAAATCATATTAATCTCTATCATATTCAATTTAAAGAAGTTCCAGGCACTAAAGTTGCTATAAGAAGAATCCATATCAATCATTTATACTGTTAGTGTAAATCAAATTTTGACGAGTGAATTGGGATAGTTGATCGGAAATTAAATTCTTGGAATTTCACCAATTTCAGCTCGATTTCTATATGGACTTCAATGTAAATATGATGAAGCATTAAAAGTTTAAATTAAACTCATTATTCCTATTTCCTATTGGATTCAGTGTTCATTTTGAATTGTGTTCTACATCTAATATATCTTTACTAACTTTTAATATGTATTTTTCTTTAAGTTGTAAATAATATTGTATAATGGACATTACTATTCTAGAAGGGTTATTTATTTATTTATGTATATCTTTTGTATATGTAACCAATCTTATATATATGGAATAAAATCTAGGGGTTTGTGATCCCTACAGTTTCTCTCTATCAGTTTCTTTCTCTGGCAACACATCTACAGTTTCTCTCAATCTCCTCTCTTATGATTTGATTTTCTCTCCAATATTATACACACAATCCAAGCGGTGGAACTGAAGAGGATTTACAACACGTTATCAGCACGAGTCTCTAATCAACTGAGTACGGTGTTTGCCCTAGGAAAGAATCGTGTCTTTCCTGCAAGGTAATCATTCGATCTAAAATAGATTTTGAATATTTGATTAATTTTCGTAATTTATCCACGCGAACTGTGATTTAGAATTGTTAAATTGAATAAATTGTTTTTAAGGTTCTCTTTCAAATATTTGATCGTAACCTTCTGTTTCTTCGATTAATTCTGTAAATTGAACTTGTGTTTCTTCAATCATATAACTTGAATATGTAGTTAAATTTGAAGTCATTAACTATCAGTATTATACGTGTAGTTAAATTTGCACGTAAAACGATGAATTTCTTTTCTTCTCCAATCTCTGTACTTGATTTATGGATATATATTATATTGTTTCTGTTTATGGATATCATATTTGTTAATTATTCTTACTGTTTGCTATCTATTTCTTTTAATTACAGTAGTATTGATTCTTATAAAATTGGCCTTGATGTGCTGTCATTCTAATTCTAACATGATTACTCCTTTAGTTATGCAGTATGTATCTTTTATGTCCTTATATGATGGAATTATGGTGAATCAGTGAGTGAAACTCCTATTCGTAGGTCTGGTTCTGTGTAGTTTCTTTAATGAAAATAAATTGCATCTTGGTTGAAATTGATAAATTGGGTATTGAAAAATGTTTTGCCTATTCATGCTCGCTACCACGTAGATCGAAAAATCTGATGAATTCTTCAAGTTCTTGTGTTCTATACTGTATAATGTCTGTCCCACATATATATTCATTATTTTATAATTATTAGTTCTAATTATTGATATCAGTTTTATAGCTTCTATGATACGTTTTTTTCGAGTTCAGTTTCTGATTATTGATCAAGAAAGATTGTTTTGATTCCTTGTGGGATTCATATTAATTATTATATTATTGTAGAATTGAAACATGTCGGATATCAACAAGCGTGAATTTGATGAGCTCGCTCTTGATGGTAGTAACTATTTGACATGGGCTCTTGATATTGAGATATATCTTGCCTCATGTAATCTCAGTGGGACAATTATTCCAGAATCTCCATGTACATCCGCCCAGAAGGCGAAAGCTTTAATATTTCTCCGTCACCATTTAAATAAGGATCTTAAAAATGAGTACCTTACTGAAAAGGATCCTGTTGCACTCTGGCAATCCCTGAAGGATCGCTTTAACCAACAAACATCCATTATACTCCCTCAAGCGCAACATGACTGACTTAATTTACGTTTTCAGGATTTTAAGTCTGTAGTAGAATACAATTCTACCTTGCATCGAATTGTGTCACAATTGAAGCTTTGTAAGCAGGAAATTACAGATGCTGAATTGATAGAAAAAACTCTATCAACTTTCCATGCAAGCAACCTTGTACTCCAGCAGCAGTACAAGACTAAAAATTACACTAAGCATTCTGAGCTTATTTCTGCATTATTAGTAGCAGAAAAACACAATCAACACCTGATGAGGAATCATAATGCAAGGCCCGTTGGTACACTAGCAGTGCCTGAAGCACATGCTAGTACTTATAAAGGCGGTCGAGGGAGAGGTAGAGGAAATGCAAATTGGCCAAAACGTGGTGGACGAGGTTGGTCACACAGAGGTGGACGAAGTCGTGGTTCCAAAAATATTACTAGATCTCAAGATCACAACACAGGAGTCCAGAAGACACCTGATAAATCTCAGCACAATAAGGAAGAATCACACACTTGTTATAGGTGTGGGTGTAAGGGACATTGGTCCCGCACTTGTCGCATCCCGAAACACCTTGTTGAAGCTTATCAAAGAATGCAAAAGGACAAGAAAGGCAAAGGAATTCAAGGCGAGACACACCATGCTAATTTGCCTGAAGCAAATTTAGTTTTTAATCCGGATGATGATGACTTGTTGAAGCTTGAGCTTGCCGACTATGGAGACCAAGAGTGATCTTGTGATTAATTAATCATTTAAATTCTTTAGTTAGACTTTATATTTAGAACGTTTATTATTATGTGACTTGAATAGTACTTTGGTTCTTGTATCTGTTTTTCATGATTATGTGACATCTCGTTTTGGATGTTTTTGAAATTTTAGTTATTATTTTTGATGTTTTTCATATTTTTGCTTTTAGAATCATGAGTCCGAATATGCAACTCATGGAGAATATGAGTACATTGTGTTTAGTGGATAGTGCTACAACACATACTATCTTAACTGATAGAAAATATTTTCATACTATTACCGAAAAAGGGGGAGTATTACTACAATTGCTAATGATAATATTCTTATCATCGGCTCCGGAAGAGCATCTTTAATACTTCCTATGGGTACTGAACTTATTATAGATGATGCAATTTTATATCCACAATCGAAACGTACCCTTCTTAGCTTTAAAGACATCCGCCAAAACGGTTTTCATATTGAAACCGAAACCGAGAACAATAATAAATTTTTAAGCATAACTCAAAACATTGGATGTCGAAAGCAAGTTATTGAAAAATTCCCCTCTTTCTCCTCCGGGTTGTATTATACATACATCCGACCAAATAATCATGTTGCGTTAAATATAACTTTTAAAGACCCAAAATCTTTTAAATTATGGCATGAGCGATTGGGTCATCCTGGGCAAAATATGATACGTCGGATTATTAATAATGCTATTGGGCATAATATTCAAACAAAAGATCTCCCTTCCTCAAACGAATTTGTTTGTGATGCATGTGCGAAGGGTAAGCTTATAGTACGACCTTCTCGTACTAAAGTTGGAATAGAATCTCCTATTTTTCTTGAAAGAATCCAAGGAGATATATGTGGACCAATTCATCCCGCATCAGGACCATTTCGATACTTTATGGTTCTAATAGATGCTTCGACTGGATGGACTTATGTATGCTTATTGTCTTCTCGCAATAATGCATTTGCTAAATTGATTGCCAAAATCATTGAATTAAGAGCTCAATTCCCTGATTACTCAATAAAATCCATTCGAATGGATAATGCTGGTGAATTCACATCAAAGGCATTTGATGATTATTGTTCATCATTGGGTATCAAAGTCGAACATCCTGTTCCTTATGTCCACACTCAAAATGGTTTGGCTGAATCATTAATCAAACGTTTAAAACTAATAGCCAGACCATTGCTACAACATTCCAACTTGCCTATTTCTTGTTGGGGTCATGCGATTCTGCATGCTGCTAACTTAATCCAAATCCGACCAACTGCATATCATGATTATTCCCCCATACAATTAGTACGTGGCAAAGAACCAAAGATTTCCCATCTGCGTATATTTGGTTGTGGAGTTTATACTCCTATATCACCACCGCATCGTACCTCAATGGGCCCTCAGCGCAAGCTGGGGATATACGTGGGTTATGAATCTCCGTCTATTATTAAATTTCTTGAACCCATGACTGGGGATCAATTAAATGCCCGGTACGCTGATTGCATTTTTGATGAAGATCTTTTCCCGACATTAGGGGGAGACAAAAGCCTAGTTTCAACAAAATGTCAGGAAATTTCATGGAATGAAAAGAATCTTCACTATTTAGATCCACGTACTAATCAATCTGAACTGGAAGTTCAAAAGATTATTAATTTGCAATATTTAGCAAATAATTTGCCAGATGCCTTTACTGATCATAAAGGAGTAACAAAATCTCACATTCCTGCTGTGAATGCACCACAAAGAATTGAAGTTCCATCTGAACTAATAAAATCAACTGATTATTCTCAACGCCAGAAGCGTGGGAGACCAGTCGGTGCAAAAGATAAAAATCCCCGAAAAGCAAAATTAAATACAGGAATGAGATTGAATCAACAACCTCCTGAAGAGGATCATCCTGAAGATGATAATCCTAGTACATCCGCACGTGCACCAACCAATGATAATACTAGGATCGCGGAACAACCAGATCAAGATATTATGGGAAATGATGAAAATCTGGTTGATGTTAATATTGAAGTTTCTATGAATTTTATAAATACAGGAGAAACTTATAACAGAAATGTTATCGTTGTCGACAACACATTCGCCTCTACAATTGCCCTTGCTATTTCAAATGATAATCTGGATCCAGAACCAAAAACGATAACAGAGTGCCGGAAGCGCTTTGATTGGTTGAAATGGAAAGATGCAATCGAGGCAGAGCTCAACTCGCTAAATAAAAGAAAAGTCTTTGGCTCTATAGTACGTACACCATCGAATACTATCCCAGTAGGATATAAATGGGTGTTTGTACGAAAGAGAAATGAGAATAATGAGGTGGTGAGATATAAAGCGAGATTGGTAGCTCAAGGGTTTTCGCAGAGACCCGGAATTGATTTTGATCAAACATATTCTCCTGTTCTAGATGGTATAACATTCCGCTATTTAATATCTCTGGCATCGACTATGAAATTAGAAATGCAGTTAATGGATGTCGTGACCGCATATTTATATGGATCACTAGACACTGATATCTATATGAAAATCTCTGATGGATATAATATTCCTAAATTAAAGGAATATGAAAATCGCAACATGTATAGTGTTAAATTAGAAAGATCATTGTATGGTCTAAAACAGTCGGGAAAAATGTGGTATGACCAACTAAGTGAATTCCTCTTAAAGAAAGAATATATAAACAATAATGTGTGCCCTTGTGTCTTTATCAAGAAGTCACAAAACGGTTTTTGTATCATTTCTGTTTATGTTGATGACATAAACATAATTGGGACACACAAAGAAGTTGAGGAAGCTTGCTCATGATTAAAGACGGAGTTTGAAATGAAAGATTTGGGTAAAACCAAGTTTTGCCTCGGCCTGCAGATCGAGCATTTCCCAGAAGGAATTTTTGTACACCAGTCAACTTATGTGAAGAAGATTCTGGAAAGATTTTATATGGATAAATCACATCCACTTAGCACACCAATGGTTGTCCGATCACTAGAAGTGAACAAGGACCCGTTTAGACCTAAGGAAGATGATGAAGAAATTTTAGGACCGGAAGTTCCTTACTTGAGTGCCATTGGAGCACTCCTTTATCTTGCAAATTGCACAAGGCCTGATATTGCATTTGCAGTTAATTTACTTGCAAGATTCAGTGCTTCTCCTACTCGGAGGCATTGGAATGGTGTTTAATACATTCTTCGTTATCTCCAAGGCACAAAAGATCTTGGTTTGTTTTATCAAAGAAATCAAGACATAACATTGATTGGCTACTCGGATGCTGGTTATTTATCTGATCCCCACAATGCAAAATCTCAGACTGGTTATGTTTTTCTCTGTGGTGGTACTGCTATCTCATGGAGATCTGTTAAACAGACTCTAGTCACTACATCATCAAACCACTCAGAGATTATTGCTTTACATGAGACCGCAAAAGAATGTGTATGGTTAAGATTATTGATACAATACATTCGTGAATCTTGTGGTATCTCAATGAATGATAACGCTCCCACTGTCTTATACGAGGACAATGCAGCTTGTATTGCACAAATGAATAGTGGATATGTTAAAGGAAATTTAACGAAGCACATATTACCTAAGTTCTTTTATCCACATGAGCTCCAGAAGAGCGGCGAAATTACAATACATAAGATTCGCTCCAGTGACAATCTTGCAGATTTGTTCACAAAATCTCTACCCACGTCAACCTTTGAAAAATATGTTCATCATATTGGAATGCGTAGACTTGGAAGATTATTATCTTCAGGGGGAGCGAATATTGAGAAATAATTTCAAAATTAGACTTGAATGTCTATATTATGCCTTAAAGGCTAAATGTTGTACTCTTTTTCCCTTACCAAGTTTTTCCCATTGGGTTTTCTTGGTGAAGGTTTTTAATGAGGCAACAAATGATGAAAATATATATGTGTATTACATATACTCTTTTCCTCGACTGTTTTTATCCCATGAGGTTTTTCAGCGAGGTTTTTAACGAGGTATGTACATCACATAGTAATGTCCAAGGGGGAGTGTTGTAAATAATATTGTATAATGGACATTACTATTCTAGAAGGGTTATTTATTTATTTATGTATATCTTTTGTATATGTAACCAACCCTATATATATGGAATAAAATCTAGGGGTTTGTGATCCCTACCGTTTTTCTCTATCAGTTTCTTTCTCTGGCAACACATCTACAATTTCTCTCTATCTCCTCTCTTATGCTTTGATTTTCTCTCCAATATTATACACACAATCCAAGCGGTGGAACTGAAGAGGATTTACAACACGTTTGTTATATTTACATATTTTTTCTATAAGTCTTGTTTTTTATATTTACTTCTTATTTCCTACTTAATAATAAGTATTAAAAGAATATCCCACTAATTAGGATTTAGGATACATATTTAGTTTTTAATGTTTACTATTTTAATTTACTTTTATAATTGATAAATTTAAAAGACAGAGTATATTAAAAAATTTAAAACTTCCAGATTTAAATAAATATAATTATAAATCATTATAGTATGATATTTTAAATTTACATTAATATATTTTAACTGAGATGATAAATTTAATAGTAGAAATAGAATATGCGACACATATTCACGAGCCACATACTTTAGTTTCTATTTTAATTAAAAGTGGAAACTCATTAATAGTACATTTTATGGTGAAATATGTGTAATAGAAATTTAGAATTATTTAATAAGACTGATCTCGAGTAGTTTTAACTTTTAGGGGTGTTTACTAAGTGGGATTAGGAGGGATAAGCCTAGATAGATAAAAATAGTATAGGCTAATCTAGTGTTTACTAATTAGGATTAGACTTCTAAAATATCCTAAAGCCCGTGATTAAGGCTCCAATAAGGGATTATTTCCTTGATTTCTATCCCACCTAGAAGGATGGGATTAATGTAATCCCAAGAGGGTGGATTATTCTAATTAATCCCATCCTACATAGTAAACACCCCCTTAATGTATATATAATATAGTTTCTAAATTTTAATATAAAGTTGGAATAGCAAGTTGGTTAGAGCGTGTGGCTGTTAACCACAAGCTGGAAGAAGCAGAGGCAAAATAGGCCAATCCCTTACTGGATTCGCATGCGCACAGACTATACCATCAGGTAGCAATTGCCACTTTTGCTAAATTTTTCCAGTTATTTCTCCAATGTGATTTTTGAGTTAAATTAGTAATCGATGTTTTATTTTGTAGGTACAATGTGAAGCGGAGGCATTGGCGCCGCACCAAGCTAGGGTTCTGAGGCTTGCTCGAGTTTAAGCATTGCTGCTTTATGATAATAGACATGGTTTGTTGATTCATTAGCAGACTGTAATAGATATTCTGAGGCAATAGAGTTTTGAATTTTACATTAAATTAAGCTTTAAAATTATGCCTTATATCTGTTTTCTTTCTGGATTCATTTAAATTTTATTTTTCCTCATACTTGTCATTTCCTATTTGATCAATAGTGCTTGTGGTGTTAGTTTTGGTTTATGTCATTTCCTCTTTGCATTTTCAATGTTATGCTGCTATAAAAACTTCTCTTTGTAAAAGTGAGGTACATATTTTCACTGTGTTTGTGTGGAAGGAATATATTTTTCTTCCGAAGTAAATAATTTCTTATATTGCATCAGTTTAAGTGTTTTAATATATTTCTCTTTTGAATTTAGACATCCTTGAATATCAAGTTTGATGCCAAAAAACCATCATTTTGTTGTTTGTTGGTTTACTCTTCTTTTTTCCCCCTATTATTCAACAATTGAACTGCTGGTATAGAACAAAAGCTTTCTCACAGCAAATAACTTGAGCAATTTATTCATATAAACATTATTTCTCACGCAAACGCAACACACTTGAAAATACTAGTAACAATCTTCAATCCAAAACCAAATCAAACTTAAAATGCACACAATAATAAAACACCAAGTCCAATACCGAAAGATAATAATGAAGACTTGAACCCAATTTAAACTTGGCAAACCGATAGTTTTTGCAGGCTTTCAGCGTGACCACATGTTTGAAGCTGCAAAGAGGACACACAACATTAAATAAATAAGAAAAAATTATAGTATTACTTAGTAAGGTTGTATGAATAGGCAAGAATCAAGGTATTACCAGTTTTGGAAATAGTCCAGTTACAATCACCATCCATATCCCAGAAGAAGTAGCCTCGCAACCCAAGCCCTCTCGCATAAGAAATCTTCTCACGCACACTCCTGGCGTCGTCGTAGCCAACCCAAGTATTCCCGGCCACCGAATACATCGACACCGTGGCCTCGTCGAACACAACCTTAGCACCGTTGTTCCTATTAAACTCCAGCACCTGAGCATAGGTCAGCACCCCGTCCTCTCCGGGCCCCACGTTGTCCGCGTCTGCACCCACGCCGTCGTGTCTGCGGTCCTTGAGCAGCCAAGTCTTCCCGAACAAGGGCAACCCCATCACCAACTTGCCACATGGCACACCAGCCTGGATCCACGAATTGAGCCCGTAGCTAGTGGTCATAACGCTGTCCGGATCGGGGTCGAACAGTGCTGCGTGAGCTCCGGTGGCGGATTTATCCCACGATCCGTGGTAGTCGTAATTCATGACGTTAATCCAGTCCAGGCTGGCGCTGATTGAAGGTGCTGGGTAAGCCTGCATCTTCCCCCAGGGGAACTTAGGGGAGAAGTAAACTGCCGCCACCAGGAGGAGCGGTGCCATACCGGTGGCTGCTGCCTCCCTCTGCACCTCCACACGCCACTCCCGTAGAAGAAGTCCAAGGTTTGCCATATCCTCTGAAGTAGGAGGGAACTCCCAATCCAAATCAACTCCATCAAACCTGCATGCATGTTGAAAGAAGCTAGTAAACAAGCTAATTAGACCAATTAAGCAACCTATTAATTATAACATCCTAGTACCTCTATCCCTCTATCACCTTATAAAAAGTGTATTGTTAGTGAGTCAACCCATAACCTTTTGTGGACGGCCTAAACAAGTAATTAATTAGAATATTTTTGTTTGTGAACGGATAGAGTATTTGCTACTCTTAAACTTGAAGATATTGGACTAACCCGTAACGTCTGGAGACTTGTATGGTTGAGCGAATGAAAGTTGCACGAGAGGAGGCGTGAGAAGCCAAGGCAGAGAAAATGTCAGTCCCGGCGGAGTAGCCGCCGATGGAGAGGAGTGTCTTGAGGGGAGGATTCATTGCATGGAGAGTGGAGGTGAAATTAAGAAGCCTCTCTGGTTGCTCTATGTGGATTTGGAAGGTTGCATTTGGGTTAAGAAATGCGTAGTAGATATGTGTGAAAAGCTTAGTGTCGATAGAACGAGGGTCAGAAGAAGACCATGAAGGGAAATAGACGCCTTTGATGGGCTGAGCTGTATCCATGGAAGAAGAACAATACTAAGCTAGAGATAACAATCAAGAATATATATGTTTCTGAGCTTCTGCCATTTACTACCACTTGGGAGTACAATATATAGCGTACGTTTGCAAGAGAGATAGAGAGACTGGGTGAGGGGTTAGGGTAATGGTGATTACAATATGTGCTTAATCTTTGCATAGTTCAATGACTTTTTGGGGATATGCTGGTATGATTGAAGAAGAAATGGTCCTTTTGTCCCTACATTTGTTGCAAGGTGGCCTTAGGCACTTGTTTAATACTCAATTAACATTGACTTCACAAATCAACGCAATAAATTATTAAGAAGAGCAATAGGTTAAGTTAATAGTATTATAGATTCAGCCGCCGCACACGACTAATTGATAGATATTTTTTTTTCCTCACAAGCTGCAACCCTGTTGCGTTTTTCAAATATTTATTTCAATTTTATATGATTTGTGGCTAATTTATTTTATTCCAACGTCGATTAAAAAAGTTCGAGTGCGATTATTTTGTAAGATCTAATTTGTTTTTATATTTTAATTCATATGTCAATATTTGTTGTTCTTTGTTTTCTCTGTAATTTAATTATTTCAATATGCTATATAATACGTAATATTTAGGGATTTGAAATTAATTAATAGTCAGTTAAATCGGTCATACACGATCTCAACTCTTTGTCTCTCAATTGTAGTTGTTGGTCCCGAAACGAGTATACTGAATGTATTGGGGGGAATACACCAGTTTATAATTTTTTTTATTAAAAGCTTTGAGTGATCTCATGTACTGAAGGGAGGAACTTCAGTGAGAGTGAATATTTCAGATAGCAATCCTTCAGTCTACACTTAGTGTTTGACTGATGGACTAATATCTTAAGTGTACGTGCGGAAGTGGTGGTTTTAAATCTTACTCGTTTGTTCAGAAAACTTAATGCAATCTTTCTCTTTTCAATTAATCAGTATTCAAAGTATGATAAAAAATGAAGGATAAATACTGAATGTAAATGAGAGACACAAGATTTGGTTTGCGTGGTTCGGAGATAAAAACTCCTACGTCCACGTGTCTCGATGTTAGTCGAGGGTTTCCAAATTAATGGAGATGATCTTATAGTGATCTTACAATAGACAAAATAAGTCTGATCACTCTTCGGTTACAAAATATAAATCGCTACTAAGAATACTGGAATATGAAATCTGAAAGCTTGAGTGTTCTAAAGACTTGAGAGCTATGAAAGTTGAGAGCAGGATAGCGATTGTATGTTTGAATGCAGGGTAACCGGTATCTTGAAGCGTTTGAAGTAGCTGGGTATATATAGCTCTCTCATAGAATGTATCCGTTGTGAGATAGAGCTTCATTTGAATTCTTCCCGTTGGAGTCTTCGTCCTTTTTGCCATTTTTGGTGTCTGCAACAAGATTGTGTCTCACCTACTGAGATTTTTGCCAAAAGTGGTAAGTCCTATAGAATAGACTGTCACTCAGTGGAAACTTCATAATGGACTTCAGTGCAGTACTTCAGATATAAACTTCAGTGGCCATATGACTTCGGCTTCTAACTTCAACTTCAAAACTTCAGGACAAACTTCAGTGGAGTGGTCCTTCAGTTTTGGTATAGTCTTGAATCTTTAGTGGTGTCTGACCTTCAGTATACCTGAAAAATAGAACTCCCTAACATTTGAGTTCTCAGACAAAACTAAGATTTCAGTTTTGGACTTATTACATCTTTCAGGGGAATTTTTGGGATCTGAATCAAAACACTTATAAATATTTCCCAACAATTTCTCCATTTTTGATGATTCAAGACAACTCGATCTTGTACTGAAGAGCAGTGGTATCGTTAAAACGATACGAGCGCCAGGTCCAGTACAAGATCGAGTTGTCTGGATTGAGCTCAATTTTGGTTGAGGAAGCTAAGCTTCAAACTCACTTTCAATTTTCTGATGCCAAGGATGCATTTCTCACTGCTGAGGCTTACATTGAAGACCAGATCGCTTATGCTGAAGCTGCAGCCGGCCGCACTTATACACGTCGTGCTTCCACTTCCTCTGCCGCCGTCACTGCTGCTCAGTCATCATCTGACCTCTCTCTCCCTAAAGCTCTGACTTCAGATGGGGCACTCCTGGCTGCTCACCGCTCTATCTACAAGGCCACTATCTCCGAGCTCAAGACGCATTCTGATGCTGAGAGTCAGCGCCTCACAAATTCTTATGCCTCAATGATCAATGCCCTACAGGCCACTAACACGAAAAAGCTCGAAGGTCATGTTACTGACCTTCAAAAATCGATTGATGCTGTCTCTACAGAAAATGCAGCTCTGAGGGCAGATCTAAACGCAGCCACCTCCTCTCTTTCTTCCACTGATGCACTTAACGCCAAAATTGAAGAAGCTATCAAGGCACAATATTCATATCTTCAAGGCACAATATTTATCCGTCGCGCGTGAACTCCACCACCTACTCTTTTCCCGCCTAAACTATCGTATAGGCTACGTGGATGATTCCTGAACGTTGATTTCAGTTCACTTAGATTGCATCTAACCATTCATTTCAGTATTTATATCCTTTCATCTCCAGCGGTTAAACCTTTCACAAATTGTCTTCTCTTAAAGCCTTACGCTCAATCATCTTAAAGACTTGTGTGATTTCTACTTTGTTGATAATCTTCTTTGTTCACTTCATCTTTAATGTATGTTTAATCTTGTTTACTGGATATGCTACATTATTATATATTGCACACTTCGCATACTGGTTGCTAATTTTGCTTGTTCTAACTTTCAGATTATCATCATGGGTAGAAAAGCACCTCTTCCTCCGGCAATGACTATGTCTCAATTACGACAGCGCCTTCACTCCGAGCCCACAGCTGTCTACACTCAGACAGACATCGACGAAGCCAAGACTGTATTTGAAATTATCAGATCGGTTGAATTGGATACTCTCACCTCTATTCGCCCAAGGAACATCTATCCTGATGAGGTGATACTCTTTTATGTCTCTCTGGGATACTCAGGAGAAAGCTTGATGTCTTCTCTACACGTTCGCACGAAGAACAAGGAAACTGGCGAAATAGAGAAGAAGCACATTGCCATTAATGTCACTGAGATGCTTCAGTCCGTTTTCCAGCTAAAGAACAAGGGCACAAAGAATCCCAACCAATTCAACAAGTATAAGGAGGGCATTCAGGCCTTCTTTGATGAAATACAAGCCGATGGGAATCCTCAACCCTTCAGTACAGCCAACAACAATAAGTCACTGATTCGACCCGAACTTCGTCTTCTCTTGGACGTCGTTCAGATTTGCATTCTCGGGAAGAAATCTTCCCATGAGCAGTTGAGTTGGCGAAAACTCAGTCTCATGCGGAGCATATATGAGACTAATGGCTCGAACTGGGTCTCAGTGATGGAAGAACTTCTGATGAATGAGGCGAATAAACTGAAGGAAGTGCCGGATGGCATTACTATGACTAGGACAGATACTCTTAACCTTGTTACCAAGGTTTCAATACATATTGAAGCGCGTTTCAAGAACGCTGAAAGATTATTTCCCAACCATGTTCCTTTCGAACAACGTTGGATGTTTAGTACCAACTTGGAAGTTCTTACATCCATGCATGGCAAGTCGAAAGCTGTTCAGTTGGAGGCTGAATTACCCAAAGTTGTCTCCCCTCTGGTGGATCCTATTCACGAGGTGGAAGAATATGAAGAAGCTGCTGCTATGGCTGCTGCTCTGGTTGAACAAAAGTCATCTCCTCCCCCTGCCAAGAGGAAATGAAACCCAGGCAGACGCCCCGCAGGCGTTCTGAAGGTTCAGGCTCCGCCTACAGAACCAATTATTGATCTTGGCCACCCTGACATTCCTTCAGATACTGAGGATGCATCTCATTATCAACTGACCAAGTGCCGTCGCCGCACTCTCGTCTTGGCTGCAGACATTCAACCCCAACTCTCATCCGCCGACGCTCGCACTCTTACTGAGGTTTTTGAGTCCTTAGGTGCTCTTTTCTCTCCCCTCACTGAAACTACTCCACCATAGCTATCTGAATCCACTCAACCTCAACCTCAACCTCAACCTCAGCCCTCTGAAATCCCTCAGCCTTCTCCCTCACATACTAAACAACCCATTTCTGAAACCCTCAAAGCCAAACTACCACCAGCAGGCAAAATTAAACTTGCCTTCAAATAACCTAAACCCATGAAGATTCAGGCTCCTATTCTTCTATTTTCTACTGAATCTTCTCCCACCAAATTACCATCCCCACCTTTTTCTGAAACCAAGACTAAGTCCTCATCCCCACTAAAATCTGACACTTCACCAATAACCCAACTCCCATCCTCTCCCCTTCAACCTGAACCTCAACCCACTGAAATCCCTCGAACTGCCACTCACTTTCATACCTCAACCTCTCAGCCTACTGAAACTCATACCTTTACTTCCACCTCCCAACCCTCAGATTTTCACATCCCAGAGATTTTAACACCTGCGCAACTTTATCTCAATGATCTTGAGTTGAAATCAATCCAATACCTCACTGCCACCTACCCTAAACTCTACAATCATCCACATCTTGCCACCCTCTGCCAACGCCTTTGAACCTGGTGTTCTGTCAAATTCCTCGACTCAACCGCTCTGGAATATAAGATTAAACTTGATGGTATGAGTGCCATATTAATGGAAAAAATCGATCTTCTGGCCTGTTTTCAGTTCAAAGATGCTCTTGACGCATTTCTTAATGCCGAGGCATACATTGAAGAGCAGTTGGCTCATGCTGAATCTTCAGCTGGCCGGACTAATATTCGTCGGACCTCTTCATCTGCTGGTCCATCTGCTGCTGCCACTCAATCTCTGGCCTTGGTGCCGTCTATCACTGAAACTCCTTTCCATGAGGCTCTTTCCTCAGAAGGTGCTCTTCTTCAAGCACATCGTTCTATCTTCTCATCCACTATCTCTGAACTCAAGAAACATACTGATGCAGAGAGTTCTCGAATGATCAACCAAGCCAGTTCAATGATTAACGCCCTCCAGGCCACATATACAGAAAAGCTTGAAGGCCATATTGTTAACCTCCAGAAATCCATTGAAGCCTTGACTGAAGAAAACAAGGATCTCAAAGCGCAATTATCTAACATCTCTTCCTCTCAGTCTACTGATTTTGATGCTAAGTTAGAGATTAAGATTGCTGAACTCAAGGAATTCATGAAGCAAGAGATTGCCACTTCTCATCCCTCCTCGAACAAAATCAATGATGTCGTGAAGTCGTGCAACTCCAACCGCGCCAAATTTATTGCCATTCGCACTGACTTAGATGCTGCCATCAAGGATATCACTTCAGTTCACACTGAAGTTGATCAACTATCTTCAGTTACTGCAGCTCACGGCATTACTCTGGGCAATCTGAAGAAGTAAACAAAGCAAGCTCTTACAACGGCTGATAACGCTCATAAGCTCACTCAAAAAGCCAAAACTGTTGCTCTCGCAGCAAATCTGAGTGCACAGTTTGCATTCGCACGAGCTGAGAATGTTTCTAGCACTTCCCTTGCTACTGCCTCCCATCAGAATAAGGTCGATGTTGTCATAGCGCACTGCCGCGCAAGAATTTCAGACCTTGAAGAATTCTGCAACAACATCGCACTCGGCAACAATTTGGATATTCATTTCCCTTATATTCGTCCTTACTTCTGGTATGCCGATACTTATATTCGTGAAACTACTGATGCTGTCAATAAGGGGGAAGAGACGAGCATTCGTGCTCCCCCTGAAAACATAACTACTGAAGAAACGAAGGATGACGAAAGAGAAGATTATCCTCAAGCAGAATTTTCAGATGATGAAGGAGATAAAGACAAGAAAGTTGATGATGATGACAAGGACGGATCCTCTGATGCCGTGCCTTCTCGTGCAAAAACTTCCACTGAAGTACCAACTTCTCAGGCTGCTACTGTTTCTGAACAATCTCCACCTGCCACTTAAATCTTTTTGTGTTGTATTTCATTCTACCTCCTGAAAATTTCTGTACTGAAATTCACATGAATGAAATACATATTTTGTCTATCTCTTAATCTCAACCTGATGACAATCCTCTAGTTGTCCAGGTTACGTATTGCCATCATCAAAAAGGGGGAAATTGTTGGGAAATACTTATAAGTATTTTGATTCAGATCTCAATACCTCCACTGAAAGATGTAATAAGTCCAAAACTGAATCTTAGTTTTGTCTAAGAACTCAAATGTTAGGGAGTTCTATTTTTTCAGGTACACTGAAGGACAAACACCACTGAAGATTCAAGATTATACCAAAACTGAAGGACCACTCTACTGAAGCTTGTCCTGAAGTTTTGAAGTTGAAGTTAGAAGTTGAAGTCACTTTGCCACTGAAGTCTAAATCTAAAGTACTGCACTGAAGTCCCATTCTGAAGTTTCCACTGAGTGACAGTCTATTCTATAGGACTTACCACTTTCGGCAAAAATCTCAGTAGGTGAAACACAATCTTGTTGCAAACACCAAAAATGGCAAAAAGGACGAAGACTCCAACGGGAAGAATTCAAATGATGGTCTATCTCACAACGGATACATCCTATGAGAAACATATAAATACCCCGTTGCTTCAAACGCTTCAAGACACGGTTACCCTGCATTCAAACATACAATCGCTATCCTGCTCTCAACTTTCATAGCTCTCAAGTATTTAGAACACTCAAGCTTTCAGATTTCATATTCCAGTATTCTTAGTAGCGATTTATATTTTGTAACCGAAGAGTGATCAGACTTATTTTGTCTATTGTAAGATCACTATAAGATCATCTCCATTAATTTGGAAACCCTCGACTAACATCGAGACACGTGGACGTAGCAGTTTTTATCTCCGAACCACGCAAACCAAATCATGTCTCTCTCATTTACATTCAGTATTTATCCTTCATTTTTTATCATACTTTGAATATTGATTAATTGAAAAGAGAAAGATTGCATTAAATTTTCTGAACAAACGAGTAAGATTTAAAACCACCACTTCCGCACGTACACTTAAGATATTAGTCAATCAGTCAAACACTAAGTATAGACTGAAGGATTGCTATCTGAAGTATTCACTCTCACTGAAGTTTCTCCCTTCAGTACAGGAGATCACTCAAAGCTTTTAATTGAAAAAAATTATTAACTGGTGTATTCCCCCCATACACTCAGTATACTCGTTTCGGGACCAACATCTTAACTTAGGCACGAAATAATAAAATTGAAATCATATTAATCTCTATCATATTCAATTTAAAGAAGTTCCAGGCACTAAAGTTGCTATAGGAAGAATTCATATCAATCATTTATACTGTTAGTGTAAATCAAATTTTGACGAGTGAATTGGGATAGTCGATCGGAAATTAAATTCTTGGAATTTCACCAATTTCAGCTCGATTTCTATATGGACTTCTGATTTCTAAAACTCCAATGTATATATGATGAAGCATTAAGGAGGTGATTGGTATGATGGAATGAAATAAGGCAGGAATGTAATGAAGTGTGGAATGGAATGAACTGTGGAATGTAATGAAATTGTTAATACATTCCTATGTTTGATATGTATAAGGAATAAGAATGGAATGAAATGACAATTTATTTATTAATTTAATCCTTATAATTGATAACTACAAATAAATAAATTATATTTATATTGTAATGCGAAATCATACTTTTAATATTCCAAGTAAATTTATTATTATCATTTATGTTAAAAAAAATTGTCGAAATTATCTATTTTTTTCTTTATTTTTCAATCATTTTTATGGACCAAAATAATTCAAAAATATATATATATTTCAATATAGGATATAAAACGTGGGGGTGAACATTCGGATACATGGTTCAATTTTGTCTAAAAAATCAAACCAAACCAAACCAGATTAATAAAAATGGATCGAAAAAGATAGTTCGACCAAACAAAAAATTAACTAGACCAAACTAACAAAATTTATTTTGATTTAGTTCGATTTATCCAAATATTTTATTTCGTAACTTATTCCATTCAATTTTAAAATAATTAAATAAAAAAAATAATCATTCATTTATATCTTCAATAGTTATCATGTACTAAAAAATTAAAAATCTAAATTAAAAATTATAATCACAATACTTAAATTATTAAAATATTCTCATATATCTTCAATAGTTTCAAATGATAATAAACATTATAAATTTATTGAATTTCATAGTTTGTAAATCTAGAAAAAATTATAATAAAAATGAAGTAAATAAATTATCACATTTAATTTATTAAATAATTTTAAAATTTAAATTATATTATAAAATATAATAAAAATAATAAAATTATATATGATAAAATAATTTTATTTGAAAAAAATAAATTATATTTTAATATTAAAAAATAATTCAATTTTTGTATATTCTTTTGATTTGGTTTTATCTAAATCCTATTCAAATCTAATTAGAATTTGATTTTGAAATAAAATCCAACCAATCAAATATTTGAGTTTGATTAATTTTGCTCACACCTACTAAAACGTGTATGTTATGTTATAACTAGGGGTGTAATCGAATCAAACTGAATTGAATACTGTCAGGCTCGAGTTCTGCTCGATTAAAAATTCGAAGGCTCGAGTTCGGTTCGAGTTTTGAAAATCAAACTTGAGTTCAGTTCGATAAATAAAAAATGAGCCCGAATTCGGTTCGTAAATTATTCTATTAATAGTAAATTCGAACCCGAGCTCGAACTCGGCTCGAGTTCGTTAAATATTCGAGTTCGAGTTCGTTAAAAAAACTCGTTTATTAAATTATTTTGTTAATATTATATATTTTTATATTATTTTGATAAATTCGTGAACTAGTTCGTATATAAAGTTCGTGAAATATTTGAAGTTCGACTCGTTTTTAAAGTTTATGAACAAACTCTTTAACAAAGTTCGTGAACTAATCGAAGCTCGGTTCATTAAATTATATTCGAACATGTTCTCGAACTTTTCGAACCGAATACCTTTAGGCTCGAGTTCGGCTTTCGAGCTCGGTTTGAGGCTCGAGTTCGGTTCGTTTTATTAAATGAACAAATTCGAAACGAACTTTTATCGAGCAGAGTTCCGAATAGTTCGCGAATAGTTTGGTTCACTTACCCCCCTATTTATAACAATCAAAAATAAAATCATATAGCAATAAAATCTAAATTAGAATGAAAATTTTAAATTATAAAATAACTCATTTTGCATAGCAAATAAATAATATCAAAAAATTTAAAAATATATAATTTATATCATTTAATGAATCTTTCTAATAATATATATTTTTATTAAAAATAGTTTTTTAAATATTATAAAAAATTTAACATTTTTTTTAGTAGGGGAGAGGTGTGATGTATAGTAAAATTAACAAAATAATAAATATTTTAATTAATTTTGTCTTAATGAAAAATAGCAAAAAAAAATAATTTAATAATTAGTTTGGAGCCTAGGAATGGCTAATACATTTGATTAGAGAGGAATAGCTAATACCTCTCCTAATGGTAATTCCAAACGGAATGTCGATTCCTAATCACAATACGAACCAAACAAAGGAATGAAATGGAGGAAGGAATGGTCATTCCATTCCATCATACCAATCACCTCCTAAAAGTTTAAATTAAACTCATTATTCGTATTTCCTATCGGATTCAGTGTTCATTTTGAATTGTGTTCTACATCTAATATATCTTTACTAACTTTTAATATGTATTTTTCTTTAAGTTCGGTTTTTTATATTTACATATTTTTTCTATAAGTCTTGTTTTATTATATTTACATCTGATTTCCTACTTAATAATGAATATTAAAAGAATATCCCACTAATTAGGATTTAGGATACATATTTAGTTTTTAATGTTTACTATTTTAATTTACTTTTATAATTGATAAATTTAAAAGATAGAGTATATTAAAAAATTTAAAACTTACAGATTTAAATAAATATAATTATAAATCATTATAGTATGATATTTTAAATTTACATTAATATATTTTAACTGAGATGATAAATTTAAGGGATAATTGTGAAAACTACCCTCTTTTGTAACGATAAAATGAAATATGCCCTCTTTTGTAAAAACACATGAAAAATGTCCAAAAAGACTTTTTACTCCTATTTATCTAGCCTAAATGGTTAGTTTAACACCATTAATGGAAGTATATTGGCTGGAAATATTCCTCGTGCCCGATACTGAATCCCTTTATAGGACAGTGGGTCTGGTCTAAACAATGCCACGTACTGACAGTTTAAAATGGTTGTTTTTGTGCAAATATTTCTCTATTACATATATGGTTAATAATTTGTATTTCAAAATGATTTCAATTAATAAGATGACTCAAAATATTTCAAACCAGTATAGAACAAAAATCTGGTCGGAAAAATATGGATCGGATTTTAATGACCGGGTTTTGGAATAGTGACCGGGTTTTTAAATAGTGATCGGGTTTTGACGACCGGGTTTTTGTTTTTTACGACCGGATTTTGTTGAAATTGCTTGAGCATATTACTTATTGAAATTAGAACATGTTTAAACCATGGGAATAAATCTTGGCAGAAAATCGTTGTAAAATGGTATCAGAGCCCTAGGTTTATTAAGGAATTATATTTATTTATTGCATTTAATTATTTCCTAACGGAGGAGACTCCAAGAGAAATATGGATGCGGACAATTGTCCGAGATGCTTTGGTTACAGGAATTTTCTCCGATTATTGGAGAATAAAGATCGCAAGTACCAAGAGATATATCTCTCTTTGGCTAACAAGTTAGATGAAGGGACTGACGATCCTTTATCTATAAACGAGAAATCAAGGATCCTCCTCAGGATGAGTAGATACCAAGATCTACAACTAGACACCCTCTCACTTCAACGAGAGGTGAACCAGCAAAGGGAAATGGGACATTCAACCCATTTTTAATGAATCAAGACAGAAGGGAGACCCCGGCCTTTTGAGAAATCGACCCTGATATATCAAAATTCTCGGTTGATTTAAGGGAGATCCAGAAGACGGTACAAAATTATGGCAACCGCCTAATTAATGTACCCCAGGAGATAAAAAGAATATCAAGTCAACAAGATGAGATCCTAACCATCTTGCAAGATATTCAGAGTCGAGTTGGCCAATTGGAGAACAGATCTCTTCCCGAAAGAAGGAACCGGATGCTATTCCCCGAAGGGCCAAAATATCCTCTACCCGTGAAGGATAGAGGAAAAGATCCTCAAGTGGAAAGATATGTACGATTATTTCAAGGTGAAAAATCATGAGTAACCTTGAAAGAATCGGACTTGAAGATCTACAAGAGTTAGCAGAATCTTTTGCTAATATGAAGGTGGTTGATCTCAAGATGAACCAACACCAGGTGGCGCATATCAGGGAGGGAAACGCTGCTGTACCATTAAATCAGCAAGTACCACCACCACCTGAAGAAGTCATGAGAGAAGCTCGTGATTTCCATGCTGGACCATCATATACCTCGACGGTACCAGACGAGGCCATACTGATGGAGAGAACCAGAAGGAGAAGACAACCCCGAATCCAAGATTCACCGGTTGGAAAGGCTACCCTGGATCCCATCCATCCATACGGCGTAATGCTTGATCTTGATGAAGTTAGTTTCAAAGATCGAGAATCAGTGATCGACGAGTGGGGAGGAGCAATGCGGATTGCAGCAGCTACTCTCGACGTCAACAAAGAAGGATTGGTTAAGATTCTTGAAACCAGTCTCGCAGGCGTAGTAAAAATCGCCTGGGAAGGATTACACCTCGAAGTAAGAAATCAATGCTTCGAGGTGGAATCCTACTCGGAGATTATCCGAAGAATGAGTGTCCTATTCAAAGACCATTTCATCGGAGAAGGATACTACGAGGGATTCGATAGAGAGAAAAGAAGAAAGTATCTATTGGCGTTATATAATCTAAGACTTACAGTCTTGGATCCAAAGGCGCTCAATAAATTTCTTCAGCTCTTTACGATCTACCAGCATCAGTCAAAAGCTGATGAGACGATCGCGAAGGAAATTTTCTTCTTAAAATTTCCAAGTCCATGGAATGAGATGATGATAAGAGATTATATCTCCAAGGGCAGTGACAGCATTGCCAAGAGGATGTCTTATGTACATCAAAAGCTTTCAGAATGGTGTCAACAAGCCATTGCTCAGAAAAACCTGAAGAAGCTGCGAAGAATCAACAAAGCAGCTCACCTAAACTGTGAAGATAATGATCTTCCAGTTGTTATTGGAGGCGAGCCATCAATAACAAAAAGACGAAAGAATAGGTACCAACCCTATTCCAAAGAAAGAAATCCAAGAGGAAGATCTTGGAAGCCAAGGACGATGTGGTCTAGACAGAAGGCTAGATCATACAAAACTGGACAAAGAAGCGGACCAGCCAGAAGTAGGGGTTCGTTCCAAGGATCCAGTTCAAGAACTCCAGCAAAGAAAACTTTTAGAAAAGCTCATACCAGAGCTAATGAAAGTTTTAAAGATTGTAATTGCTGGACCTGCGGAGCCAAGGGGCATATTTCAACAAATTGCCCCGATAACGAGCAGAGAGGCATGCGAAGGTTCGAGTCTACTCCAGACATCGAAGATGCCATATACTACCAAGAATTGGTTCAAGTGTACCAGTTTGAAGATATACCCTCAGATGAGAGTATATATGAGCAAGAAGAGATTCTTAGTAGTGATGGAGATTCAGATGGATCTACAGAATCTTCAGACTGAAGCTGAGTCTTGTCATCAGGAGAAAGAGGATCGAACTGGATTTTCCAGTCGCACGATGATCTCGCCAAACCTGATCGACAAAATCATGAAGAAAACCTTGAACATTCAGAAGTATCAAGGTTTTAATGCCAGCAACCTAGACGAAGTTCTAAGGAATTTCAGTTTGGGAAGAAGGAAACATCATATCGTCTACGGAATCACTAGACGAGAGATGTCGCTTCCGATCGAGTTTACGGGGAATCAAGTGGAGATGCAATTGATTCCAGCAAGCGACATACGTGAGGATTTGGAGAAACTCAAACCAGAAATTGCCGAAAAGATGAGATGGATTCATATCGGGGCAATTCAACTGGTTCTCAAATCCACGATGTTCACAGGAATTGATGCTCCAATCGACATAGCTATATGTGATAGGAGAATCAGAAACCTACAAGATTCGGTGATGGGAACCATCACGGGGAATCTTTGTGCAGGCCAAGTTGTGGGGATTGTATATCCTAAGATTGCATACAATCTCAACGACTCGGGTTTCAGTAAAGCTCTGACGCTTTATCAGGACTTCAAAAGGAAAGAGTTATTGGATGAGGGAAATACACCTTATTCGATAACATATCAGATTTCGTATGCACTTTCCAACTCCCATCATACGGAGTTATTCTTGGGAAAGCCTTTTATCGAAATACCTGATATCTTCAAGAAGGTGACTACAGCAATTGGTCCCGATAGAATGGAGATTCCACAAAGGAGGGAGGTCAACATTCGAATTCAAGAGAGGCCAGTCCTAAGACATGATCAAAGTCTTAAGATAAGCTCAGGAAGATTATCCTTCCAAGGAGATAGAATTATATCTCAACCCTTTGGGAGGAAACTTATCCAAGAAAGTCAGCCCCAATTCCCAGGGAATCCACAAGTTTCAGTCAATCTGAAATGTCCAGAGGGATGGAGAGGGATGACAACCAGATTTGATGCTACAAGGTGGGAAAATAACTTTCCATGTAGTGTCTTATATTACCTCCAGCAGCCGGAGGTTAACCATTACAATGGAACCCTTGACCTAGGAGGTTTTATGGTAGAGGTTAAAGGCAGAGCAGGACGAGAAGATGTTCTGATTCTAGGGCGGGATTTTTTGGAAAGATTCAAGCCCTGGAAACCGATTGACCAAGGGATGATGATTACGATAGAAGAAAGACGAATCCTAATCGTATGACAAGTCCTTTCTCGATATACATTCCAGTGGGAGTGTTATATGAAAAATATAAGGCAGAGTACTTCTCGGCCTATATTGATTCAGGTACAGGCATATGCACAGCAAGAAGGGGAATCTTCCCAGAAGATGTTGAGGATATTTTACCTCAAATTGCTGGCCGAGATTTCTCTAAAAGAGTTTTACTCTTATCCAAAGGAGTAAAAGAAGTGGAAATATTAATTGGAGGAGCGGGACAAACACCTTGGTATAAGGTTAAAACTCCACCGATGTATTTTCATGATACGGGAGCTGATGTTTTGTTAGGAAATAATTTCCTACAGATGTTCAAACGATACACGCAGGACAATGAGCAAAGAAGATTAGTGTTCACAACCAATTGTGAGCATAAAATCATTGTTCAGAGACTGAGGAAGGCGTTTAATCGACAGATTCCCATAGCATTTCGCAGCAAGCGTGGTGATATGAATGATGAAGGCAAACTTCGTCATCCAAAGATGAAGGATCAAAGAAGATTTAGCGAAGCAGTGCTTAGCTGCATCCGGGAGGATGATCTTCAAGAGGAGGAAATCCAGATCCTTAAAGCAGCTTTGATTTCTAACAAAGAAATTAGGGTTGAAATGCAGGTGTCCCTTGCCGATGTCAAAAGGAAGATCTCGAGATGCTACAATGAGAATCCTTTGGCCTGGTGGGAGAAGAACCAACTCAAAGCAACCTTAAAGGTAAAACCGGAAAGGGTGCATGAGTTCGTGAGATTCAGACCTATCCTAATGAACTTAATTGATCAGAAGGATATGAGAATTATTATCAAGGAACATCTTGATATGAAGTTGATCGAGCCGGCTAGTTCACCTTACAGTAGCCCTGGGTTTCTGGTAAGGAATCATGGTGAGATCAAGCGAGGTAAACCTAGACTTGTCATTAATTACAAAGGGATTAATGATATTCTAGAGTTTGATGGATATTTTATTCCAAGTAGAGATCACCTTATTAACTGCATACGCAATGCTAAGGTCTTCTCAAAGTTTGATTGCAAGTCAGGTTTCTACCAGATTCGTATGGAGGAAGAAAGCAAAAAACTTACAGCTTTCTCAACACCACAGGGGCATTTCGTTTGGAACGTAATGCCAATGGGGTTAGCTAATGCTCCTCAGATTTTCCAGAGAAAGATGGATAATCTTTTTAAAGATTATTTTTCTTTTATGTTTGTCTATATTGATGATATACTTATAATATCAAAAGATATGGAGGAACATATCAAACATCTTGATTTATTTGCAGATGTTTGTTATAAAGAAGGATTAGTGCTTTCAGAGAAGAAGGCAGTAATTGCGACCCAAAAAATGGAGTTTTTGGGAATAGAGATCGATGAGTCTGGAATAACCTTGCAAGATCATATTGTGCAGAAGGTCCAGGATTTTCCAGAAACATTAAAAGAGAAGAAACAACTTCAGAGTTTTCTGGGAGTTGTTAATTTCGCAGGAATGTTTATCAAAGATCTTGCGAAACACAGGAAGGTCTTTAGTAATCTACTAAAGAAAGATGTTCCGTTTATATGGACGGAAGAACATCGACAGGGAATGAAAAAGCTAAAGGAGGAATGTAAAGATCTCCCAAAGCTTTCTATTCCACAGGATGAGGATGATCTGGTCCTCTATACAGATGCGAGTGATCATTGGTGGGCAGCAGTCCTCATGAAGATCACTCCTTATGGAGAAGAACCTTGCAGATATTGTAGTGGTTTATTCTCAGAAAATGAGGCCATCAGATGGCATATCAACGAGAAGGAATTCTTTGCAGTAGTAAAGGCTTTTAAAAAATGGCCTTTATTTTTATTAGCAAAGAAATTTACTTTAAAAGTTGATAATACCCAGGTTAAAGCTTTCCTAAGAAATAACATAGCATCAAAACCTGAAAATGCTAGGTTACTTAGATGGCAAGCTTTATGTCAATATTATATTTATGATATTGTCGTGTTAAAATCTCATGAAAATATTCTTGCAGATTTTCTGACAAGAGATGGAGCCAGCTGAGGTTAGATCCATCATGCTAGCCCAAAAGCATCTCCGAGAAAATTTGGAAATGCTCTTGGAGGAATGGGACGAGTGCGTTCTCCATGCCGAACAAATGGGGAAGATGCAAGCTACCGATAAGACGAAAGTCTCTGGTAGAATACGAGCCAGTATGCTGACCAGTACTCAGTTATGGTCGGCTCTGGAAAAGCCAATCCTGCGGGCTTCCAGAAAACCTCTGGAGATAGCAGAGTTTCGTGTTCCGGCACCTAAACCGGTAGATGGGGATTCAAATACCCCTCTAGCAAGTCCTAAGCTGGTGGAGTCTGAACCACTAGCCCAAGGAAATAATGATGCTAAGACTTCACCGTCTGAACCATCATGTCAACCCTCCACCTCTGGGGTCAAAGAGGGAGAGATTAGCCTCAGGCCTATGACAGGCAAATCTGAGTCTAATACTAATTTGATTATCTTCTCTTCTGCTGAACAGGCTTATCAGGCAAGCTGGGAGAAATTACTCACAAGAGCAGGTATTAATCCTAGTAATACCAGGATTGATGGCTCGGGGAAATATCCAAGGGTATGGATGCTGCCCGGATCAAAACCCCAAGATGTCAAGCAGTGGTATGAATTTGGGGCCCTTGCCTCAGTTTATACTACGTCCCCAGCGTTTCCTGAACTTAAAGGTCTACCCCGATGGATCCAGGAAGCGGTTTATGATACCTGGGCAAACAACGAACAACTTTGCCGAGGTGATACATTGGAGCTGTATTTCATAAGTGCAGCCCCAGAACCTGCAGGAAAGGGGAATTATGAAGCCTTCCATTACATAAGGCTACGAAGACCCCGAATGGATGCCTTCAACCAAATCAAGGCACCAACTAGTGAAATTCCAATGATCGCCGCAATCTCAGATGATCAAATAACAACAAGGCGAGCATGGGGATTATGGGTCTGTCTTACAGAGATGGACAAAGTCAAGTTTCCATTCAAGTTCTTTCAGAACTCAGCGAATGGATCATTCCTGTTAAATACTATGACAGGGAAGACAACCAAGTTTGCAGAAGAGGCTTTTGAGAGAAAAAGAACTCTTCTGTGGGAAAACAAGATGGCGATGAGTAAAGAAACCCATCGCAAGTTCTGCAATATGGCTCATGTTGGCCATTGGGCGTCCAGGATATGTTCAGATTGTCCAGCCCAACGTGAACCTGAGTTCGGAAAAGGCTTCTTACCTAAACCAGATAAGAAGAAGTTTCGAGCCAACGAGTATGAGGAGATGAAGACTCCTCCAAAAGGAAAGGCTCCAAGGGGCCCTCCAAAAAAGACAGATGGCCGACAGAAATAAAGCGGTCATGTGAGGATAAAGCAGAAGATGCTTTCAGAAAAGAAAAGCATCTGATAAAGCAGCACCCACCAAAAAGAAAACGACAATGGTGGGTGGAAGAAAAGGACGTTCCACCATAAAAGAATCGTTGGTGGAATAAAAGATGGACCACTAATTCAAAGAAGGGGTCCAGCCACTAAGAGATGTTTGTGTCGGCAGCATTATTCGGACCTAGCTTCACGTGAAGAAGCATTATTGACGGATAAAGCATCCGAGGCAAATATTGAAGGAGGGAGGAGTCTTCCAACCTCCTATAAAAAGAAGCCATTGGGGAGAGTAGAGATCATCGAAAATCCTCCTACTTCTCTCCAAAAATAAACATTGTAATCTTTCCTCTTTCTAGTTTATGATAGTAGTTCTCGCTACCATAGGTAGCTAAACAAGTTAGTCTCCTCCCTAAAGGAGATTAAATTAGTATGTAATATATATTTATAATTCCTTAATAAGATTTGGGCTTTGGTTCATCCTCTCCTATATTTATATTTTCTTTATTTGTACCAACCAAATACTTATACGCCCCGGGTAGGAAACGAACGAGGGCTGTGCTGTGAGCGGTTGAAGGAGTCTGCGTCTGGAAACCATACGGTGTTCCGGGTGGTTGGACGAGGTCCCTAAAACTTCCGGTGGATACGACCCGACAGCTTATCGGTCAAAGAAGGTATAAAAGTTGGTATTAATATAGAATTTATTTATACGGAAGAGTGATGGGCCTGATTAAGAACTGCATGATTTATTCCGTTTGAAGTCTTAATTATGTTTGACTATATTGATAATAGAGAGATTATGTGATGCAAGGGTATAAGAGTCACAAACTCATAATTTGGGTATTTTTCATATAATTTTACAAGATAGGACATTTTTAATTTTTAGTTACGGAAAGGGGTACTATTCATATATAGCTCTAAATTTAATAGTAGAAATAGAATATGCGACACATAAAATGTTTGGTTTTAAATAACATTAACAAATAAAAAATTATGTCGACGATTTAAAAAGTAGATGTCGGTAATATTGATTCTTCCCTAAATTCTATTGGAAATGTTAAATTAACAACTGAAAAAATATATATATATACTAATTTGGTAGGAGATTAGACTACGTCGACAAGTGACTTTATTTGCAATACTCGTTTATGAGTAATGCTGGTCTTTAGGTGTGGGTGGATACCGGATAAGCTTGTGAAAGCGAGAGGTCGGCTTAGACAGGACATCCGAATTTCAACATTCTATTTTATTTTTATTTATTTATTCTCTCTTTATATGCATGTTATGTTAGTATCATTCATGTATTGTTTTGTATTGTATTTTTATTTTATAATTTTATTTTAAATATGCGGAAATTCTTAAGCTTAAATCAATTAAATGAGTAGTAGGTCGATACAAATGATATAATCACACCACACCCATCACATATTCACGAGCCGCATACTTTAGTTTCTATTTTAATTAAAAGTGGAAACTCATTAATAGTACACTTTATGGTGAAATATGTGTAAT
This sequence comes from Leonotis leonurus, assembly GCA_026898415.1. Taxonomy (NCBI): domain Eukaryota; kingdom Viridiplantae; phylum Streptophyta; class Magnoliopsida; order Lamiales; family Lamiaceae; genus Leonotis; species Leonotis leonurus. The sequence goes on from JAPKLX010000017.1 coordinate 2,379,539, forward strand.
AGAAATTTAGAATTATTTAATTAGACTGATCTCGAGTAGTTTTAATGTATATATAATATAGTTTCTAGATTTTAATATTAAGCTGGAATAGCTCAGTTGGTTAGAGCGTGTGGCTGTTAACCACAAGGTCGGAGGTTCGACCCCTCCTTCTAGCGCTTATTTGTTTTGACTCAACTCCATCATCTCATTCTTAAAAAACATCCATTATTGTTTTTTTTCTTGTTTTTTTTTTTAAAGTACAGATTAGAATAAATGTTCTTGTTGCTCTACAAAGCCTATGTATGGTACTAAAAAATATAATTGAAAACCAAAATGATGAGGATGAAACTATAAAATACAAAACATAAAATTATAATGTGAGGTACTGAGGTGCATGCTAATGAACGTATGAAAACAAATACAGTGACTGCATGAGTTTTGCTTATGGAGGGAGGCTCTATGCACGTGCGCTTCTTCAAAGTCACGTGTGGCTCTGGGCATGTTCCACCTCAAAACCAAACTCAGTTCGTATACATATATATTAATACATTAATACTTGGTTTTAATGAATAAAATATGAATATTCTATCCCTTTTCAATAGTTGATCAATTAATACACACACATTTTCATCAATTTTACAAATATCTTACACACAATAAATTAAATAGTACTCCATATAAGTTCGTCCAGTAAATATGCTTCTGGATTATTTCAATTGCTGTACGATATGTAACTTTCAATTAAATAAATCATTCCACTAAATTACCAATGCTGGATGTAAACAACGAATTTGGGTACACAAATTCGTTCGTTGCAGTTCTTTTAGCTGGTCCGCAAAATTTCGTTTTACTAATATACAAATTTCAATTTATATCATCTGATTTGCTTATAATTTATACAAAAAAATTATTGAAAAAAATAGACAAGAAAAGTTAGTTAAGATAGTAAATATTGAAGGAACGATGTCAACCGCCAGAGATGACATGGTCCTCCCACAATCTTGGAGAACAGATAAATGCGGTCCCTCTTTTTCTATTTCTCTCTTCTTAACCATTCTTCACAAAATTTTGGCAAAAATTTTCTTTCTTCTTCTTTTGCATTTTCTCATTTTGCTTGAAAATTTTTGATAAATATTACCTATATTTCTGGCAATCCTTTTCATTTTAGTTCTTGGCACATGACATAATTACCTTTCATTTTTTTCCTTCCTTTCATATAATCTGCAACCGCATGATCTCATTCAACAAACCAACAAATTTCTTGATTTTCCCATGAAAATCACAAGAAACTTTTGAAGGGTTTGAATAAGATTGCGTGCGTTTTGCAGATAATAATATTATTTCCCTTTCCAAGACATATAATATCATATTCTTGATATTATTTCTCAAGGGAACAAGAAAACAAAAAACAACCAACAAAAAGAAAAGGAAGGTTGTGGGTCTTCATCTTCATCTTCATTCCTACAACATTAAGGGGTAAGGATTGGATTCTTCATACCGCACATTTCATTATTTGTTTGGGGATTAGGTTTCTACCACCCTTATTTGGATCGATGCATTTTCTGGGTTAGGGGAACGTATTGGGATCGGGATTAATCCAAATTAGCCATAATTTTGGTGTCTTGAAAATAAATATGATGGAGAAAAAGAGTGAAACAGAGAAGAGCCCTTACGGGGACAGTAAATTGCGTGAGTTGTTTCTGAGGCAAATGAGAAGTAGTGATAATAGCCAGAGACCTTATGATATAGACACAGCTGCATTCATGTCCATGTCTCAGAAACTGAAAGAGGATGGGAACAGGCTTTTCCAAAAGAGGGACTATGGTGGTGCCATTTTGAAATATGAGAAATCTATAAAGTTGCTCCCAAGGTTCCACGCCGACGTGGCGTACCTTAGGAGCAACATGGCTGAATGCTATATGCAGCTGGGTGTAGGCGAGTATCCGAGGGCGATAAACGAGTGCAACTTGGCTCTCGAGGTCATCCCGGACTATTGCAAGGCCCTCTTGAAGAGAGCTAGGTGTTATGAGACGTTGCATAGGCCAGATTTGGCGCTTAGGGATATTAGGTTAGTGTTGAAGTCGGAGCCCAACAACCTCATGGCCAGTGAGATTGAGGAGAGGTTGAGGAGAATCTTCGAGAGGCAGGGGTCGAGGCTTAGTGACATACCCGTGGATGTGGTTCCGTTGCCTGAGAGCACCGAGTCGCCTTCTTCTTCTTCTTCGAGTCGGGTTGTGGATAGGTCAATGAGAAAGAAAAGAAACAACACTTTAGATAGTAGTAGAATTGGTTCAATGCTTGAGGAGTTTTATAATGAGGAGAAAGAAAAGAAAGGGAAGCTCGTGGAACGAACTGCTAGCGGGTTCTTGATGAGGACGCCTTGCGATCACATTGAGAAGAACACAGAGGACAAGTTAGTTGTCGAGGTAGAGAAAGTTAGGAGTGGTGCAGAGGAAGAGCCTCGAAGAACGGTGAAGTTAGTGTTCAAAGAAGATATAAGATGGACTCAAATCCCAGTTAAGTGTGATATTTTGAAGCTGAGGATGATCATCGCTGAGCGTTTTCCAAGCTCAAAAGCTGTCATAATCAAGTATAAGGATCAAGAAGGGGATATGGTTACAATTAGCACCACAGAAGAGTTGAGGTTTGTTGAAGAGTCAGCAGGTGACACTTCTGTGAAGCTGCATATAATTGAAGTCACCCCAGATCAAGATCCACTGTTTAGGAAGCTGAGGAAGGAGAAGCTCGAGAAGAAACATGCCGTTGGAAATGAGAAGAAGGAGGCGAAGTCGAAGGAGTTGAGATCCGAATCAACTTGTATCAGTGATTGGATCATTCAGTTTGCTAAGTTCTTCAAGAACCATGTGGGCTTCGACATTGATGCTTACATAGATCTCCATGAGGTGGGGGTGAAGGTCTACTCCGAAGCAATGGAGGAAACGGTGACGAGTGAAGAGGCTCAAGACCTCTTTGCTGTTGCTGCAGATAAGTTCCAAGAGCTTGCTGCTCTAGCCATGTTCAACTGGGGCAATGTGCACATGTCAAGGGCAAGGAAGAGAATATACTTCACAGATGAGTCTTCACGGCAGTCTGTCCTCGATCAGATCAAGACTGCTTTCGACTGGGCGCAGGAGGAGTTCGACAAAGCAGGAAAGAAATACGAAGAGGCTCTTAAAATCAAACCAAACTTTTATGAAGCTGTTCTAGCTCTCGGACAGGGACAGTTTGAGCAAGCCAAACTCTCTTGGTACTACGCAGTCGCAACGGAAGCGGATTTGGAGCGTTGGCCTTCGGGAGAAGTTCTCATGCTTTACAACAACGCAGAGGAGAACATGGAGAAGGGAATCAAGATGTGGGAAGGTTTGCAAGAGCAGTGCATGTCAGAGTTTCACAAATCAAACAACGTCGAAGCACTATTGAAAAGAATGAAGCTAGATAACTTGTTCAAGCAAGTATCATCAGATGAACTCGAAGAGCAAGCTAACAACATCAGATCACAAATATACGTTTTGTGGGGTACGATGCTGTATGAAAGATCTGTGATGGAGTTCAAGCTAGGGCTTCCCGTGTGGCATGAATGTTTGGATGTGGCGGTTGAGAAGTTCGAGCTTGCTGGAGCTTCTGCAGCCGATATTGCTGTCATGACCAAGAACCATTGCTCTAATGACACCGGATTAGATTGTAATGTATCACTGTTATCATCTTATGTTATGGAACAATTTAGTTTGGCTTAAATGAATGTTTTTGTTTGTGCAGGTATTGGATTCAACATTGATGAGATAGTACAGGCATGGAATGAGATGTATGAAGCTAAAAAATGGCAGAGAAACATCTCATCTTCTTTCCGATTGGAGCCGCTGCTGCGACGGCGTGTTTCAAAACTATATAATGCCCTTGAATGTGCATAGATGAATGATCTTCTTGTCCAGGAACCCCATAGTTACCATCAACAAGGCAAGGGAATGCAGTGAAGCTTCTTACTGGATTTTCTTTTGTTGGTGTTGAAGAAAATGAGTACTTATGCTGCTGCTGCTTCATTTCCATCACAAGCCCCTTTTGTATTTATATATATATATATGTATCTAAAGAGAAAGCATTCCATTAACATTGATTTCTTTTTTTTTGTGATTATTTCATTAATTAATAGCTTTTGGTTTTGTTACTCTTTGTTCATAGACGACAGTGTTCTCTCTCAGACTTGTATTTATGTTTCATGCTCTTCGTTGTATAGATGTCATTATTCTTTCTGGCTATTGTCACAAACAATTGTTTTGTTCCAAATCAAATTATACCAAATGCTAATTGAATATGGGAGTATGGGATGGGGATGGGACCCTTCATTCCAAATTCAAAAGCAGATCACTATATATGAATGAGATGAGGGAGCCATATATATAGAGAGAGAGAACGAATCGAGAGAAATGGGACACGTGCTAGCGTTTCGTATCGGAGAATAGAATAGAATAGGCAGGGCCATTGAAAACCATGATGCGGAGAATTTCAATATTTCTATTGTTTTGGACAGTTCTTCTATTGATCAAAGTTCATTGGTGACATTATATTGGTTGTGCACAACAACTTTAACCGCACAAGTAATGGAGCCTAGGGACCGATAAGATGATTGGTTTAGGCAAGACGGCCGGCCTACTACGGGCACCTGTAGGGATTAGTGTGTGAGACCACTATCCAGAACATGGACTCACCCTTACTTGGGAATATATATATATATATATATAGGATAAAGTTCATATACAAAGTGATTTTTGAGTATAAAATAAGAAGTGATCTCAACCATTTATTTTAGTAGATTAACGGTTGTGATCTATTCAAATTTATTGATTTTTAAATACATTAAAATAATCCAAAAATATTATGATAAAGACATTTATGTAATGGCCACGACCATTTTGCTCCGGCGAGGATAAGATTTTTAAGTGGTTGCGTGATAATGGTAACTTACCATGTCAGTTACCACAATTAAAGATGAGAGAAAAATTTTCAAATTAATGTTATAGATGAACAAGATTACTTTTTATATTCAAAAGTCACTTTTTATCGGAACCAATTCCTCTATATATATATATATATGAGCATGCTCATATATTAGAATTAAATTGGGATCTTGTTTTGGACAAACACGTTATAACCCAACACGAAATTATTTATTTGAATCAAGTCTTATTTGGTTTGTATCATTATGGCGTCGATCCAATAAAAATCTTAAATTTTAAAAATATGATATAGTTTATTAATAATAATGTTATTCTAATGTTTTTATAAATAACTAGCATTTTTCCCTGTCGTGCGATGCACGACAATCCTTATGATAAAGAATGATAATTATAATTAACTTTAAATAATAATTCAAAATTGATTCCAAACCTTTAAAAGTTAATATCAAAGTTTAATATAATATTTTTCAGTTTGAATTGTAGATATGATTTTCATTGAAAAGAGTCAAAAGCAAAATACAAACATTAAAGGAGTCACCAAACGCAGTTTGAATTGTAGTAGACCTTACCTTGACCCTAATTTAAGGTTTAGGTTCCTAGCAACATACGTACCAACAAATATGGTTGGCCCTCACCAAACATCATTCACATTTTAAATTTGATAAAATAAGAACTATTTCTAGTCAGCAAATTAAACATTCACATACATATTCAAATATTCAAATGGGAGTTTATAATGAAAGTTTTATGCTCATAAGTCATAAATAACCATTTGAAAAAACAGGCTCAGTGGACTGTGTAACATTTGATTAGCTCTATATATAAATGATTGAGTCTGCCAATAAGCTAAGCATTTGATTCTTAATATAAATAACATGGCTAATGACTTGACTTAATCAAAATTATAATCAAAAATTTGATTTTTAGAATTTTCTACCCTTGTCATGCACAATAATATATATTTGATATTTTTATTATTATATTATAGTTGAATTATAAATAATTAAATATTAAGTAAAATAATGTTTTTTTTTTACTTCATAGTACAATTTAATATTAATAATAAGTTGTCTGTTGGTAAATATATAATAAATTTTAATTTTTAAAAATGTCAATTTTTTTTATAAAATTCATTTTGTCAAATAAAATATTCAGCATTTTCAAATAAACTTTACTACTCCCTCCACGCTGCTAAAAGCAATCACAATAGTCGGAGATTAAGAAAATAAAGTATTGTGTTAAAAAAAATAATTAGTATTTTAAAGGTGTATTATATTTTCTTTTTGAGAACTAACTCAATAAAGAAATGGACTATATTAATTGATTCATCAAAGCAGATAGATACAAAACAAAACTGCTATAAGACCCAAAAGCTTCACAAATCATAAAATTCATATATCACGAGCTAAATAATAAATTTATCATTAATCATAAAACTTCATCATCAACCCTTTGAAAACAAACATTAGCATGAATACAAATTGATTTACGAAGTTCAGTATATAAGAACTAAAGTAAAGTACACATTAAATCCAATCATAAATAAGAGAAGTTTTTCACCAACATAAGGAGGTGAGGCGTCGACACGACCGGATAAAATTCTAGTTATTTTGATTTAAAATTTAAATGAGAGTAATTCATATAAGCTGATGGACTTTTTATTTACATTGAATATTGAGATCCACCAAGAAAGAATATGATTTAGGCAACTGAATAATCATACAAGGCAATAGCAAAATTGATGATTCTCCTCATTGAAAGAAAATGAACCAACCTCAACTGTCAAGAAGCAAGAAAAGGATGGAAAATATTATTGCCAAACAGATATTACTAAAGTCAATACTTACAATCACCACATTCTCCAAATTTCTTTTATGGAATAAAGAGGGGTAGCAAAACAGTTCCATATATAATTCATCTTCAATATTGATTATGACGAGAACTGATAATCAAGTAAGAAACTAAAAGAAATGAAACCACTGTATCCCACCAAAGAAACATATCAAAAAGATATAAAAAGAAACTAAAAAAGACTTTGATCTATACATATAGTTCTAGTAATAATCTACACAAAACCACACATATTCTCATAATGAACACCACGAGCAAATTAACGTGAATATTCTGCAAGAACATCATCACTTGGAAACTAAAAGTATCTCGAGTTTCTTAGCCTTACTGGGAGTGTTGACATTGGAGAGGCCAGATGTTGCAATCCAGCAAACTGCAGCCATCGCACCATGGCAACGTCTTCCCACATCTCCATCGGATACTTTGTTCCCGCATTATTGTAGAGAGTGGTGGCCATCAGGGTGCTGCCATGCTGCATCTGGCCAACAGCGTGGCACATCAATCTTGTCTATAGGCGTAATTCTCAATCGTTTTAATCGAGGTTTTCAAACTGTAGAGCCCAAGCAATTAAATAAATTTTATAGACAAAATACTTCACAATGATTCATGAAAAGACGCAATGAAAAAACTTAGAGACGCAAAAAAAACCATTTTCAAGAACTGTCTTAAAAGTAACTGTTTTGAAAAATCTGTTTTTATATTGATATATTGATAACAATATTAAATTTAGTTTTTGGAAAACAAAATAAAATTAGATATTATATTTATATATACACTATCATGCTAGTGCAATCTAAATCAGATCCCCCAACACAACCAATTATTGCATTTTTGCTAACTAAAATCAAATGCATTCACTTAAAAGCAATAACATAAATGGCATGTAGTTTTATAACCAGGGGCAGAAACAAAAGCTTATTGTAAGGAAAGTCAGATTTATAAGTCAAATAAAACAAACAATAACCTGTTGCCAAATAATATTTATTATCTAATACATGAAAGCATCAAGCATAAGCGTGCAACTACAGAACATGAATGGCATAGCATCGGCACATGTCAGGTGTTGAAATGTCATTTTGATGATTTTGAAAACCTCGCTCGAGCTCTATATCTCCCGACACCCATTTTGGGATTTGCTAAAACAAACAAAAGCTTCAAATTCTTCATATTTATATTTCATAAAACTTCCCAGATTAGATAGAGCTAATCAAATCGAACTCGATAGTAGATATAATCTTATTAAGTCCTAACTGCATTGAATTAAGTGATCAAAAGACTAAATAAGTATTCACATGCATGCTATGATAATACAGACCACAACCAACACTTGAGAAAACGCAAATCATTCAAGCTTCGGATAACTGGGGGCAATTCACGGCAAGAGAAGCTCAAAAACGATTACAAGTAAATAAAAAATCACCAGATCAGGGACTTAGGATTCCAAAGCCCAATGTTTTAGAGAGGTCAGAGGAAGAGCTCAATTATACAAAGATATAATATTGATATAATGGCCATCACAAGCAACAGATAAAAAAAAACACACAACAATTCAATATTTAAGAATAACCAAAGCAATCAAAACTTGAATCATTACCAAGCTCGCGGAGCAACTCATACTTGGCAGAAGGATCCTCTCTAGCGATGCACTCTGCAATCGAGCTTGATGAAATTTTTGTCACTCATATGGCGTGAGAGAGACTCAAAAAGAGCACTTGGAAAAGTTTCCCTTTCATCTTTACTCCTAAACTATTTTACAAAACCACCAAAGTTCCATCAAAATTTGAGAGCACGCCATCATCTATTATGAAAATTTAGAACCAAATGGCTAAATTTTAATTGTTATCAAATCAATCTAGCATCTTAAATTGCTTCAAATATAAAAATCGATGTGAGAGAGACGACATTGGTGTGACCTTCAGTGGAGACGCCGATGGTGAGCCCGTGGAATTCGAATGTTGACTTGGTAAAAGAAGGCGTCATTCTTCGATATGGCGGTGATAAATGGAGTTCGGCTGCTCGCTCGTGCCGTTCTACCCCATGGTGGGGAGGCTGAAGAGGGACGAAGAAAGTCGGATTGAGATCGACTGAAATGCCGAGGGAGTGCTGTTCGCGAAGGCATTCTCCTATAGAACTGAACAATGTAGCGACAATTGATTGCAGAGCCATATTTATTTATTACTTTGAAGTATTTCTTTGAACAGGTATATACTGATCGGAAGAGGCACTTGTAACTGCCAAAATAAAACTGAAAAAAAAAACTGAAACTTTGTTTTTATATATTAGTATAGATTATATCATATAAAATTGGGCTGAAATCATGTGTATATAAGAAACAAACAGAGAAATCTAACCAGTTTAGGCAAAGTTTTAACGGGCCTGGCCCAATTAAATTGTGAGTAATGGGCTATCATAGGCCCATTTATTTTAATTTTATTTTTTATATATATAGCGTAAAATGAGCGCGATTCTGTAACTTGCTAACTTGCAGCAAACGCAGCGCGGCGACGAGAGAGCGGTAAAGGAAAACCCTCAGCGCCATGGCCGACGAGGACTATGACATGGACGGAGGGTTCGTAATTTTATCTAATTATCTGATTCGCCGTAAATGAACCGGACTCTTTACTTTTTCACTTTGACTTAGTTAGGGTTTTAAGGTTTTTAATTTTCCTTTATATTAATAGGTACGAGGATGAGCCAATAGAGCCCGAGCCCGATGTGAGTTTCACCTTTGTTTTTTTGTTGATCACTTGAAGCCAATTTTTTGTAATTATTTTGGTTACTAATTAATTTGCAGGAGGGGGCTGAGCTGGAGGAAGAGAACAACAATGAGGAGATACCCGATGTCATCGAGGGTGATGGAGATGAGAAGCAGGAGCAGGAGGCGGGGGAGCGTCCTCGGAAAACATCCAAGTATATGACAAAGTATGAGCGGGCGAGAATTTTGGGCACACGGGCGCTGCAGATTAGGTTTGGCTTTCTATTGTTTTGGAGGCCTTGGTTTGTGCATGAGCTCAAGGTTGCGATTATTTGGTTTATAATGACTTTTGGCTTGTGCTTTTGGCAGCATGAATGCTCCGGTGATGGTGGAGTTGGAAGGTGAAACTGATCCTTTGGAGGTAAAATTTTTGAATATATTGAAATCTTCTTTAAGTTAATCTTACTGGTATCAAATGGGCAAACTATTGGTCTTTTTCTTGAGCTTAGATCATTGAGAAAAACTTAGATATTGATAGTTCCACGGAATTGTGTTTAGGACTTAAACCTTTAGAAATATCGAAGCGAAGTAATTATGAAGGTTAGACTTGTATAAACGGAACAGTGATTCTTGAAGCGGAAGTTGGATTTTTCACAAATATATTGAGTCGGGGAGATGTAGAAATAGTTATGTTGAAGATTAAAAGGAATTATGCCACGTTTAGATGTCACTGATTATTAGGCAAGTTCTTATCATTTTTAGGTAGAAAGGTACAGTCACTTCTCTTATTCTACTTGAACTCCTTATATTCTGTTGTAATGTTGGCCATTTCTTGATGTATGTTCCTGAGGTGGATGCCGATTTCTGTTCATGTTATGCAACCATCTTTTCACCTATCTCTGAATTTCTTGAGTAATGATTTGATTCAGTTTTGTCATTTGGGCTGAAACTAAAGCAGCAGTAGATGTTTGAACTATTCATTGGGAATTAGACTCCAACCATTTTTGAACTATTCATTTGGTATTCTACTCCATCTTATGTGATTCTTTTTTGTATTTCTTTTTTTTTTGTTTTATTTCATGTGATTCTATCTTCATTGCTCTTCTGTTATTTGTCTCCATTAATGCTCTAATACTCAAAAAACTTCAAAATCTTGAATTTTACATACCTGTGTCTGGTGGCAATGGACACTTATAATTTGGTTGTGATGTCTTTATCTATTCTACTCATTCAGATTGCAATGAAAGAGCTACGTGAGCGAAAAATACCTTTCACAATCCGCCGTTACCTCCCTGATGGAAGGCAAGATTCTGTCTATCCTAAGATCATCCCATCCCATTCCTTTTGTTTTAGTTATTGACTGTGTATTCTAACTACAGCTACGAAGATTGGGGTGTGGATGAATTGATTGTCGAAGACTCCTGGAAAAGGCAAGTTGGAGGCGATTGAAAATAACCATTCCTCTGCTTTGGGATTGATTTTAGAATCTAAGCCGCATGAACAATTATATGTAATCAGAACTTAGAACTTTTCATCTTCTACTCGAGGCTGTAATTTTGTGGGTTTGGCACTATCTTACATGGAAAATGGCATTACAACTCATTTTGCAACACAATAATGAGCAGATCCATATGTTAACTTCCTTCTTTACTGTGGAGTTAAATTTAGACGAGCTTACCCATCGCCATTGTAGCTGTTTAGCAACTCACGTGTTACTTGGTGATAACTTATATGCGAATGTATCCAACCAAAAGAAAAGCCAAGTTTCCAATTTTTAGTGATTGCATGGATAATGGTACCACATATAGAGTTTTTAATTATTGAGTTGTAATAATTAAATTGAGCATGATCAGACTTTCATCCCAGTCGCACAGTGACGGTCCATTGATTTTTCCTGACACTTCACATGCAACACATCTATAAATTCATTTCTCAAATATAAATTAATTACTACATTAATATACATTTTTATTAATTAGTCTTAATGATGTTAGTGTGTTGTGTGGTGGGCCCATAACCCATATTGTTTTGCAGGAGGAGATCAAGTAAATTTTCAAAGGGATTTAATGATCTGTTTAGTAGTTGGAAATGAAATAATAACAAATTTATTGTTGCTAAATTTTGTAGATCGTTATGTTTATTTTGATACTACTTTTCTAAGTGGAAAGAGTTGAGAGATGAATTTTTTCACAATATTGACTCACCAAATTAGTTGAGATCAATAATCAAATAAGATCTTTGATGTTGGTTCACCAACTAACTTTGATTTTAGGAACAAACCTTAACGTTGAATCCCCACACTTCAAGAGTTATACTTTTTTTCTTTTCCATCTTTATTACAAGCAATATGATCAATCTCATTTCTCTATTCAAACATTTTCACGTAATACATTATTAAAATTATCATCACTATTATTTTGAGATGAGAGGACTATTTGATTATCTCAGTACGATCAGTTCACTAATTTGAGAATTTCACATTCTTTATCTGTATCCTTACAAGATGATCGATTTAAGACGATGACAAGATAATAAGATTTTATAAGAAAAATCAGCTTTGTAAATATACAGAGGGAATGAAGGAAAGCTTATCATAATCAATAATTTAAGTATGTTACATTAATCAGACTCTTCTAATTAATAATTATGGTAATTTGTTTAAATGCAGATGTAAAGTCCTAACAAATCTTTGAATTTATTAATTAAAAAAAAAACAAATCTTTGAATTTTGAGTCTTAGTTGAAGATGGACCATTATCCACTTTAATGCATAGCATCATTAAAGCTCTAATCTTTATTTTCTTTTTTCCGCAAAATTTTAACATTTCACCAATTCCTATATCTCTTAACTAATCACATACCTTTTCCCCTGTCTTCTGTAAATCTTTGGCACTTTTGTGAAGCAAACAAAGCACATTTTGAACTGGCCCACTTCAACCAACTTTGAGATTATACAGACACATTTCTTAGAATTATTTCCCACACCATTAATGAAAGCACCACATATAATCTTGTATTTTACCTGCACTAATATTAGCTCAAGAAAAAGCTGTTCCTAACTGCATAAATATTTCTTTATCTTTGTTAATCTTCATTTGTGTTTAGAGGGTAGAGTCCTTAATATTTCCTACTCTCACTCTCTACTCAATATTATAATAAAACCCATGAAGTCTTTAATGGGCAAAATATTTTCTTCCACTTTTCTAAAGATTGTAAAAATCTGATCTTTTTTGCCTCTTCTTGGTAGTGTAATTAGGATGGGATGGTGTTAGAATAGCTTTCTTGAATCGTTGGAAGATGGGTTCTGTGGTTTTGCATATTAGGTGGTGGCTGTTGGTGTTGGTGTTAGTGGTGTGTTTTAGCAACGTGCAGGGTAATAATGTGAATATTGAGGGTACTGTTTTCATTGATGGGAAGATTCCCATTGCAAAGACTGATGAGGATTTCATATGTGCAACTTTGGATTGGTGGCCACCTGAGAAGTGTGATTATGGAACTTGTAGCTGGGGCCATGCTTCTTTGCTCAACTTGGTCTCTCTCTCTCTCTGTCATGTTTACTGCCCTCTGTGTGTGTGTGTGCATATGTTGGGTTGGTGTTTGGAAGAAATCTAGTTCTGTTCTTGAGGTTCATAAATGATAGTAATATAAAGAAAATGGAACCAAGATTTATTAACAATGGCCCAGTTTGTTTGTTTGAATCCTTTCCTGGTTTTACACACTGTTCTATTTCCCATTTAGAACTAGAGGCTGTATTTTATTTTGTTGTTTGTTATGTATTATTTGTATATGTATGTTCATGAACTGCTAAGAAGCATCTCTTATGAAATTTGTTTCTTCTTGTTATGTGCAGGATCTTAAGAATGCCCTCTTCTTAAATGCAATCAAAGGTACAGATCCTTCAAACTGTGTGTTTCCATCATGAAAGTTGTTCATTTCTTGATGAAAAATGATGCATCAAAACTTGCCCTTTCCCCTATAATCATGTAGCGTTTTCACCATTAAAGATCAGATTGGGTGGCACATTGCAAGACAAAGTCACCTATGAAACAGAAGACAAATCACAACCCTGCATTCCATTTGCCAAGAACACCTCCACCATGTTTGGTTTCACCCCAGGCTGCCTTCCTCTTTCTAGATGGGATGACCTTAACTCTTTCTTCAATGAATCTCGGTAACAGCCTCGTATGAAACTCTTGAATCACTAGCTGGTAGCCACTGTGTTTCATGGTTTTCGTATGATTCAGGGCTCTTGTTATTTTCGGATTGAATGCTCTTCGTGGGAAGTCGATACAATCTGATACTGCTAAAGGCCCTTGGGATTCTAGCAATGCTGCATCTCTCATTCGTTATACTGTGAAAAAGGGCTACAAGATCTATGGCTGGGAACTCGGTAAGAATCAAGGCATGTTATGTAATGAAATAGTCGAGTACTTCACAACTTATCCTTGCTTCCAATTAGGCAATGAGCTGAGTGGAAGAGGAGTCGGGGTTGGGATTGCTGCGGATCAGTATGCAAACGACACAATCGTTCTGCATGACTTAGTTGAGGAAATCTACAAGGACGCGGATGACAAACCACAGATCATCGCGCCTGGAGGGTTCTTCGATGCTGGCTGGTTTCAGCAGTTTCTAGCTAAAACAGTAGGATCATTGAATGTGATCACACATCATATATATAATCTTGGCCCAGGTACTTTCCAAAGCTTACTAACTCAACAAGATGTCAAATCCATATACGTGAAGAGGTTCGACATTTGTTTCTTTGTAGGAAGTGATGGGCACCTTATAGAAAGAATTTTGAACCCATCTGTTCTTGATAGCGGAGGTGATGTGTTCAAGAATCTCCACAACATTGTCAGGACTTCGCCAAACTCGGCCTCCGCTTGGGTTGGTGAAGCCGGAGGAGCTTACAACAGCGGTCGTGATGGAGTTACAAACGCTTTCGTGTTTAGTTTCTGGTAATTGCCATTGCAGAATATACAGATATGCAGAAAGCTACCTTCTTTCCCTTGGCTGTGTGTAGTTAACATCATAAAGGTGTTCTTTTTCTTTGATTGAACTGTTGTTGGATGAATAGGTACCTTGATCAACTAGGCCAAGCTTCGAATTACGACACGAAGACTTACTGTAGGCAGACACTTATAGGTGGAAACTATGGCTTGATCAACACCACCACATTTGCTCCAAATCCAGACTACTACAGGTTAACTTAGCCTCAGACCTGCTTTCTATCCGTACTACCTATAGTCATCTAATGTGAGTGTTCTTGCAGCGCCCTTCTCTGGCACCGGTTGATGGGGAGGCGAGTGCTATCCACGATGTTCAACGGGAATAAGACCATCCGCGCCTATGCACACTGTGCAAAGAACTCTGTAAGTGCCATTTATGAAACAAAAAGGTAATAGAACTACTACTTTTGTGTGACACAGCCTTATCTAGAACCTACTCTTTCCAGCAAGGGATCACCTTGCTACTGATAAACATAGACGGGAACACGACTTTGAGGGCAAAAATCGACTTCAATGGGACACTACTGCAGCAGCACAGACTCAGGCATCACAGCCATAGATCAAGAGGGAATATGGTGCATCATAGGAAACAAGTGTGGGAGGCAGTGAGGGAAGAGTACCACTTGACTCCAATGGAGGGGAACATACAGAGTCGGACGGTTCTGCTGAACGGGAAGGCGCTGAGGGTTGATTCGTCGGGGATTATACCTTCACTGCAACCTGTGAGGGTCAATTCATCTGACTTGATAACTGTAGCTCCTTACTCTATAGTGTTTGTTAGCATGCCCAATGCTTCTGTCCCTGCATGCATCTATTCACAGAGACACTGGAAGTAGTAGGGTTTTACATGTTTTCCACTATTGCTTGTTCATTAATCATGACATAATTCACTTGTTTGCAAAGCTCTTTCCATTTTTCATTATAATCCCACTTAGTTTGAGGATATTGAATTGGATATTTAATGACTAGTGATGATAATTCATAAACAATACTATTAGATTTTATCAAGAAATACAAGCCTATGATAGAAGAAGAAAATACAAGAATCCATCCATACTCAAAATGAAGGCCTTGATCGAAGTTGAAGAAATGAAAAACAGCTACAGGGTTATTTTATTTCGTGACACGTGGTTCGTTTCCCAGGCCGCCACGTGGCGAAACTGCCACCACAGTAGAAGCTTGAACATGATCGCTCATCATCTCAATCTGTGTAGTGTAACTGGATTGGATGAATATATAAGATGGATAGATACATAGTACAGTAGTTATACTAATTTGAAAGGGCGGGGCGGGGAGGTTCACGGCGGCGGGCGGCGGGCGGCGTCGATATATTCCTCAAGAGCTCTGAGCTGTTGTTGGGAAGGAGGCGTTTGGTTGTTCTTTATGGATCTGTGAACATCGTAGGTCGTCGCCGCCAACACCAAAACCCTGTAGCTTCCATTATATGGATTCTCATTACATTTTATTTCTTTATCGAAATCAAAATTGAATAATAATGAAACAAATATAAATATGTATCATACCCGCAACCGAAAAGCACAACCTGCCTTGGATATACGTTCTTCCCAAATATCCTCATCTCTCTCTTTCTCTCTCTAGCATTTCATTTGATGAGCATTAATTAATATTTACAAATTAGTTGCCAATCTAGTAGAGTAGTAGGCTACTAG
Source organism: Leonotis leonurus (assembly GCA_026898415.1). NCBI lineage: Eukaryota > Viridiplantae > Streptophyta > Magnoliopsida > Lamiales > Lamiaceae > Leonotis > Leonotis leonurus. The sequence goes on from JAPKLX010000017.1 coordinate 2,395,694, forward strand.
CTATTCCCCCTTTACTCATTTCTTCATTTGTTCAATATTAATTAATTCATTAAATTATATAGCCCAAAATTGAATTACTTTCGTACTTATTGTATCATATGTTCTATATATTTTTACAACATAATTTATTATTTTAATCAGTATTTATTAAAAAATATTAATAATTAGCCATAATTAATATTTATAATTCGATAATATTTATATTATTTAGAAAAAAATGAATAGTGAGAATTGGATTTGGATCCCATATCTTTAGTTTTAGAGGTTAGGAATTGTAGTCGACTTCCATTTAGTACTTAAAGAGTCTTTAATTCAAAATTGAACACAATTGATTTTATTGACACTTAAATATTATGGATAAATGCTAAAATACTCACTTTAAGATGTGAAAATATAAATAAATACTTAAAAATAAAATAAATAAAAATTACCCATTTTAAAAATTTATATGATGATATGAAGAATTTCAAAAGTATACAAGTATCACAAATAATTCACATGCACTGCTTCAATGTTCTTAATACTATAGATTAATTAAATTTTGTGATGAAAATATAAAGTGAGAGATAAAAAATAAAGCACTGTATTCACATCAATACATTATTTTTGACTTTTTATAGGAAATATTATAGTAATAATAAATTACCATTAATTCATAAGATTTTTACATTAATTTTGTAAACAACGTTACCACCTCCTCCTTCTCAAAGTATGCCATATCATTTGAATTCAAATGTACCCACGCCTCAATTCCACCACCTTCTTCCCTCTCCGTCAGAACGGCCATATTTTCTCCGGCCACCGGTCCGATGCTCGCCCAAACCGGTTTTCCCCACCCTAAATCAGTTTCATGGAATCCGAACTTACTCCAATCGCTGAACCAGATGACGTTCACCTCATCGCTCCTCGACTTCACGAAAGCATCCGCCGCCGCTTCAACTACGATCTCCTTCAGCCCCTCCGCACCCGCACGCAGTATTCTAGAGCAATCCGACGTCGTTTTATCAATAGCCTCACCCAGCACACCTGCCAATCCTCCAACGCTCGCACTCTCACTCTCAACAGCAGACATGGTTCGAGTGATCGACTGCACCGCCAGATTCCCACACGAATGCTTCGCCAGAGGCGGCACCGTCCTTTTCCTCATGTTGAATGCTTGAACGATGAGGTACGGCCTCCACCTCCCGTGCCTCGCCCGATCCACGCCGATTAGGGCTTTCGCTATCGCCGCACTCACCGCACGCACTCTCGAGATCTCCCCAGCACCTCCGCCGCCGCCTTCCGCCATCAATTCGGATCTCAGGCGAGCGATCGCCTCGTTAGTAAACAAAAACCGTTTCGCACAGATGGTGATGTTCCATATTTCCGATTTATCCATACTCGAGGTGCAATCGAGTTCCCCACGGGGAAACAACGAGGGAGAGTCGAAGCTCGGAATGACAGCTGCGACGGCAGCGCCGCTGCTATGCTCTGCCCAGGATTGGACGAAAGTTTCGAGAGAGGAACCGTCGAAAATCCTGTGCGAGACGCTGATACCGATGGCGAGACCGCCGCATCTGAAATGAGTAGCCTGGATAGAGAGAAGCGCACACGTGGCTGTCTCCTCGAGCTGATAGAATTGGCGCGGGAGGAGGTGGTTGAGGTTATCGGCTTCCATTTCTCGAACGAGATTCATGGATTCGACATCGGCGGCCTCTGCTTCGATGAATTCAGCGCCTTCATCGCTGCAAACGACTAAGTGATCCTTCCGGAAGTATCTACCAGCGAGAGGGTAGAATCTGGATAAGGTTTGCGCTAATGATTGTTCCAAACTGAGTATCCGTTGGGAACCGGAGCTATAGAAGAGGAGGATGCGAACATTCATGGGAGGGCAGAATTCATCGGTGAAGGAGATTGTATAGTGTTTGAGGTTTGAAGGAGTTGGGGTGGAGGGTGTGATTAGCTTTCGGTTAATCACGTTTATCTTCATCTTCATTAAAAGATAATCTTTCGAATTTTGATGCTCTGCAAATTTGTAGCAAGTATATGAAATGTTTAATATTTATAGGCCTTTCGAAAGAGAGAGTACAAATTACTTCATGTTTGAAGAAATTAAAAGGAATCTAGGCAGCAGCATCTACTCTATTAAACGATTTGGAGCCACACGTGCCACGTCACTCATAATCCAACACCCCAAATCCATGCCTATCATCCGCAATTCATCCAAAATTCAAGTCATATAAATCACAATTAATTATTAATTATTTTCAATTATCAAAGAGTATTGACGTTACGTACTAACTACTAATCATTGTACAATATTAATATTATAAACATTTTTAAATGTTAGTATAAATTCAACCGCAATTCATCTAAAATTCAAGTCATATAAATCACAATTAATTATTAATTATTTTCAATTAACAAAGAGTATTGTACTAACTACTAATCATTGTACAATATTAATATTATAATCATTTTTAAATGTTAGTCAATGTAAATTTAAGTTTACATATTACTTTATTTAAAATTAAAACCGAAATATATTTTATATAAAATATATAATTAAATTATAAAAATTAATTCAAAGATTATAAAATTAAATGTTCAAATAGTATATTTTAATCAATTAATAAATTAAAACCGTTACAAAAGCTATATTAATGACAACATTATTTCTCACTCCAATTATAATTATACTAATTGTAAAATATTCAAAAATTAAAAATGTATGACATAAAAAGTATAATAAATTTCTTGCCTAATATAAATTTTGTTTATGCCCATATAAATCTATATTCTAATTGCTAACATACTCACTCACTCCATTCCATTAGCTTAATATTGTATATATGTTTGGCATTTCCTTTGTTCTTAGTCAAACCCAAAATTAAATATTTGGGCAGCTATTAGTTTGTACGTATGTAGTCTATGTTTATAACTTCTAATTGTAAGCTATATTTTTTTTTCTTATTCATTTATATCGATCTTATAAATTGGGCAACTATTAATTTGTATGCTGTCTATGTTCATAATAGAAATATATTTGTTTTATTCTCCTCCACATACGATTTTTCACGTCTTCATTCATCTAATATATTGAAAATTGAGTATCTCGATTTTCATATAATTAAATTATAATTTAATTTTTTTTAATTTAATGTTTTATCAATTGAATTCATAAATACAAGTATCTATAAGGTAAATAGATTATTTAATATAGATGTAATATCATAATATTAAATAGATTATTACCAATTTATAACTTGATTTTCATATAATCAAATAATAATTTTTATTTGAATATTTACGGGATTGAGACAATAGCATATGGTTTAGGATGAGAAAGAGTTGCAATTTTTTTTTTAAATTAACTTTGCAATAAGTACGGATATATAGGTTTAATTTTTAATCTGGTTATGGATGAATATATGTGTATAATTAAAGTTTATTTTATTCGAATTCATTTTTATATATACACGTATATGAACTTAGAGAATGTATACACACACATATATATATAAAATTATAAATTTAAAACTTATTAAATTAATAAATATAATTTTATAAAAAAAATTAAAAAAAATTAATTATTGATAATATGTATAAAATATAATATAATTATAGTTATAAGTAGTTCTTAAAATTTTATTCATTTACAGTGTTATATTTTTTAATATTAAAACTATTTTTTACATATCATATAGTATCAAATTAGAGCTTTTGTTCTACCTTTAATTTAAAATACATATTGCATATATTTTTACTAATGAAATAAAATATTTTTTACAAACAAAATAAATATTTTAGAAAGAGAAAAAAATAGTTACTTTTTTATATTTATAGAATTGTAAATTAATAATTAATATATTTAATTATTTAATTGTGATGAGATATGGTTGTAAATTATTTTATAATAAAATTTGGAATGATCACGATTTTATCGTAAGCAAGTTTACATAATTAACGATTTTTAATACACATATTTAACATATGTACTGAGTAATTTATATTTAGTTATATCACTTTTTAATGGATTTTAAAAATAGAAATACACAAATTTGAAATATAGACTTAAGATTGTGTAAATTTCAAAGTAAACATTTATTTATTTAGTTTTATAGTATATTTATATATGTATTATTAATGTTTTTATAATATTCAAATTAATAATATGTATTGATATATCATTATAGATAATAACAAATTATTAAATTATATTTCCATTTAATAAATGAAATGATGTTAAATAATTTTATAAAATGTTTAATGCCCGTCGAATTCGACGTGTGACACATCCAAAATTGGAACAATGTGTGCCACATCAGCACCACCCTTTTTCAAATCACTCCATTTCAATTTTGGATTTTTCTCATTTTTTTGAATTTTAAAATCTCAAAAATCATTAAAATTGCATTAATTTTCATCCAAAAATCAATTTACCTATCATAATCATCCTTCATGGAATAAAATTGCATTAAATTTTTAACGGAAATTTAATGATTTACCTACAAATTAATGGACATTTTAATACTTCATCAATTTATATTAAACATTAAATAAAATTGAACTATAATATTTTCAACATAATTTTTAATTTACAATCTATATATATATATTAAATGAATACATATATATTGGAGGTATCTCCTTAATTCATGGTTTATGTGCAATATATAAATTTTAATTATTATTAAATGACTAAGAGTTAAAAAAAAATAGCATATATTATTATTTTTATCAAGAAATTTAATTTATTCTATTATTAAATTATCAATAAATAGTTGAAATTAAAATGTGGCACAAATTGTTCCAATTTGTATTATATAGAAGATAAGATTATCATATTGTTTCATGAATAAATAAAATCTATAATAATTACTTTTATATCTTTTTTATTTAATAGTTTAGCAATTTCATATCTATCTTGTAGATATTGAATCAATATAATTATTTAAATATAATTAAACTAACAAGTTATTTTATCTTACATTTAGAATTTAGAAAACATTATTAATATGAAAACTCTATAAAAAGAGCATGTATAATTTTTCTCTATTAGGATTTGAGATATTAATACAATTAAATTAATTTAATATTTTAAAATATTTTATACTTTTAAGATTTGGTTCGTTAGTTAATTTATAACAATTTACTAGGTCTATTGATATTGACTAATAAAAATATATTTTAAACTTCCTTTCTTATTTCATAGTTCTATCTAACATCATATCTATTCAACATTTTTATTTATCTTAAATAATCATATTATACACTATTAATTCTAATATATATTTAAATCGTCTATCATATATTGATTTAAGATAAGACTCAAACTATTGTTAAATGTAAAGTCCATAGTTTATGAGATAATTGGTTTTACCATTTTATTTAAAAATAAGAATATCAAATTATTTCATAAGTAAATAAAATATATAATAATTAACTAGATTTTTATAATAAGTAATACAAGTATTAGTATGCGGGTTTAGAATGAGAACGAATACTAAAATATAAATTTTTTGAATCAAATAAAAATGATTTAATATATTTAAGAACATATATGATAAACAATACAATGTATATATATTTTTTGTCCTACAAACGAGATCTCACATGTATATATAACCAAATTATTTTTAATGACTTATAAATACTTATTTTAAATCATTGAGATAATCTTACATACATAACATATTAATTATTACAATATTTCTTGAATAAAAATTTATTATTTCATCTAATCAAATAATTAATTTTGATTGAATAATTATCATATTATTGTTGGTCAAATACTTATTAATTCCACCAATTATTTTCATATGAAATAATTTATAAAAAAAATAAAAATATTACGAGATAATACTTTGTATAACATTTATTTCAATGATTTATCGACTTATATCACCTTAAAATAGAGCATCAAATTTATATATAACATTCTTAAATATTATATTATAAAGTGATTTTTTAACAATAAAATTTACACTATATAAGTTTTCAAGTAACAATTATATTTCTATATAACATTCTTAAATATTATATTATATTATAATTATAAAGTGAATTTTTAACAATAAAATTTACACTATATAAGTTTTCAAGTAACAATTATAAGTTTATCGACTTATATCACCTTAAAATAGAGCATCAAATTTATATATAACATTCTTAAATATTATATTATAAAGTGATTTTTTAACAATAAATTTACACTATATAAGTTTTCAAGTAACAATTATATTTGGCAAGCAGATTATTCTTCAATTATCAATATTTTATCACTCACATTCAATACAAGATAAGTCTTCATATAACATTATTTGCAATAAGATGATCTTTCAAATAATGTTTATTTACAATGATTTTCCAAATCATCACGATAAAATAAAGTATCTCATTCTTTATTTATACATCTACTTTATAATATAAAGTAAATTCTATACAAGATGAATCTTCATATAACACTTATTTGCACCAAAATGATTATTTATGATACACTTATTTGAAAAGATTAGTCAAATTATATCATTTGTAAATAAACTGTGTATATTTAAATCGTAATATTTTAAATAATATTAATTATATAAAATAATACTCCATCTATCTCATTCAAGATGGCCTATTTTTTTGGGCACACATATCAATAAAGTCTCTTTTTTTTACTTACTCAATACATTTAAGTCTAAAAAAATTACTATAAAGAGAAATGAACTAACTATGTGGGACATACAGAAATGGAAAAATGAGTCATCTTGAATGAGATGGAGGAAGTATATCACTAAATATTTTATTCATACCAATGAGATAATCTTTTATATATCGTTTGTTTACTATTAATTGTTGTAATAGATCACTTAAAATAAAATATTGACCTATTTAATTGTTATTTTTTAAATAATAAATTTATTTGACCATATATACACACACATTGATTTTTTATGTAATGATTTGTCTAGAGGTATTTTCATGAAATCAATTACATGATATTTTGAGAACTTTTTAACTCCACCACAAGATAATTTATCATAATTTGCAATGATTGATTTAAAAATTATTTTGACTTTAATAACGATTTATTGTAATTTATCAAAATATATTATTTTTAAAATTATAACTAAACTTTTAAAATTATACTTACAATTTTATATAAGATAATTTTCCGTCGATTTTCAACGGGCAACACGCTAGTTACATTGTTTAATTAAGTTGGTTACAACTTATACGTTGCTTCTATTATCGAAATTAGACGAAAAAGGAAGAGTATAAGAATTAGATAAGGCTATGAATGTTGCAGGACATTCATTTAGTCCGCTATTGATCTCTTAATCAACTGATATTTGTTTGTTCAAATTAAGATAAGAAACAATTTTCTCAACTATTAATGTAATAAGAGTCGGCGCTACAACCATTAATAATGACTCAATTTGACCAAAATTGTCTTAGCATGCTCGGCTGCTATTCGTTATTATCTTGTTATTTAAAAAAAATATAAGAATTTTATAATAATTATTAAAATAAATTAAATTTGTTACTAGTGAAATGACGAAATTTATATTATTAGAATTAAATATGTACCGTGAAAGATTAAAACTTAATGATGAATCTAAAAATATAAATATAATTATTATAAAGAAAACTGTACGCCCGTCTCGTATATTATAAATGTAATAATAGACAAATGGTATATAAAGAAGAGTAATGCTGACTGCTGAGTATAAAGAATGTAATGCTGCAGTGATATGATTTCATAGAATGAATGATATCAGGGTCAGTAATAATTTTTACTTCAACTTATATGAGTATGAGATTTAGCACAAAATGTAATTGTAAGTGCATTACTAGATTACAACTACAGTTCAGTTTTTGATTTAGACAATCCAAAGAAAACCAAAAAGGACAACTTTAGGAGATCAATCACTGAAAGTCAAGCAGAATTTTCAAACTGAAGCAATCAGCACCTTGAAGGGTTCATAGTTATTATCAAGCTATCAAGAACACCAACGAGCAATAGTAACTGGGGAAAGCCAAGAACATGATATAATCATGAGAAAGAACTTATAATCTTAAGGTAATTCCAACTTAGCTTAATTCATCGAGAACTACATGATATTAGCACTTGAAGATACCTCAAGGAACCTCGGCTAATACACTATCTTATGTCAAAAAAGAGCACCGACAGCAACAGAGATTGCAGGGATAGAGGCTCTCGTGGATAAGTTAGTCCGCCATCTGTACATGACTAGGTTCTTCCTTGTCTGTTGTTCTATCAGAAGCATTATTATCCAGGACAAGGAAATGGTGACACCTGCAGTAAAATCCAAAAAGACTATAAATATGAGTTATGCATTACCAACAGGTCGGTTAGTCCATGATTGGTAAAGCAAAACATTATGCAGAAAGAGCTAATGATAAGATAAATCACCAGTCGAATCGTATCTTTCAAAACTGTTTCATAGTTATTGATCACCAATCAACTGTAGAATTGCTCTGAGGCAGGAAACTACCTAGTGAATTCAGCAAAGCCTTACAAAGTAAACTCACCAAAAGGCAATAGAAGGAATTGAGGGTTACAGCACATGATGGTCCAAACTCATAATTTTCAAGAGCAAAGTGCTATCGCTACATTTACAAACTTATTATTAACAAATCATGACAAATGACAAAGAAAGCAACCCAGAAACAGTACGATCGACCATTCACATCTATCATTAAACCAGAAGAATTCAGATAACGCCATCAGTGGTCCATCCGCCCTACGATTTTATCGTTTTTAACAACCATAAAAACGTAAATGCATAACAATTCACGAGCAATCCCAATTACACAATGTGAATTTGAGGAGTCCTTAACGAAAACTAGAGAAAAGTTAAGAATCAACTAGAGAGTTTCACCTCCAACTTCAAACAAGAGCCTTAACATTGAAATAACCCAATATTTTCTCTTTCTGCAACAGTTAGAATTTTGAATCTTGTCAAGCTAAACATTGGATTCGATCACTTCATAATATATCAAATGTACTGAACACACCCCATCAATGGTTTATTTTGTGCTACTCAACGTATGACATTAAAAGCTATACAAGATTCAATCAGCTAATCATGTGACAAAGCGGTTTCCATCTTTTCCAATGACGATGACGCGCAATCACAAATCCATTCCGTCAACATAGGTCGAACGAAGACAGGAGCATACCTATTGAAACATAAAGCAGCCTAATTGTTCTTGTTGCCAACCGCCTCCGATTGAGGTGGCAAGAAAGGAGCCCCATTCTTGCTCGCAGTCGCCTCCGATTGAGGTGGCAACAATGGAGTGGGACCATTCTTAGGCAGTTTCGCCAGCATCGGCCTCCGATGACCTCCTTCCTCCGACTTCCCAAACAACTGTTTCCTCAAGGCCTCGTGCAAGTGGCCGAACAACTCCTTTTTCAAGGCCTCAAAGGCCAAGTCCAATCTCTCCAGCTGCTCCATCGCATTCTTGTTATACATGAAAAGGCCGTAGTACAAGTCGAAACTATCGCTGGATGTGTTCTCCACCAAATTCAACAGAGTCTCGTACCCTTTGGTGTTGATCGGAGTACTTTCGAGCTGAAGCTTCTCCAGAATCCTCCCCATGGTGTGCGTGATGAACTGCGACCCCGCGGCGTGTCTATCGTGCTCCGCGCAGCTCATCTCCACCATCGTGCATCCTTCCTTTTTGAAGATATCTAAGAATGTGTCAACCCTATTCACTCTGGAGTCCTCATTCCCAATCCTCACTTTATCGAACACAAATGGCAGATTTTGCCAGGAGACTTTCCCGCTCTCGGGGCCGAACATCGGATGTGTGCAGAGGATATCGAAATGGTGGGGGAGAACCTGAAGGAAAATATTCTTCGGGAATTCCTTCACCGACAGAACGTCCACGAACAGAGTGTTCCGGCGCAGGCGCTGCAGCGGAAGCGATCGGAGCACGGTTTCGGTGGATATAACCGATGTGCAGATGAGGATGACGTCGGGGTGCTGCTCGCACAGGTCGTGCGGATCGGAGAAGAAAGCAGCGCCGAGAGATTCCGCAACAGCGTGGTAATTCGAGCGCGAGTGGGCAAATACGGTGTGGCCTTGGCGGATGAAAGCCTTGGCCAGAAATTGGCCGAAGTTGCCGAAGCCAACGACCGCTATCTTGAGCTTGCTCGACTGGCTGAAGCGATTAAAGAGGTAGGCCTCGTAGTCGTAGGGCTGCGCGGCATCTACTGCTCGGATGCAGTGGAGGCGGCGGCGGCTGCTGCGCGATGGGAGTGACTGAGGCGGCGAAGGGCAGGAGGAGGAGGAGGAAAATGACAATTGATCGGAATGGTGGTTCCTGAGGAGGATAGATGCACGGGAGGCGGAGGTGAGCGCCGGCGTTTGGGTGGTGGCAGCCGGTTGAATCGATGAAAAGGAAACCATTGCTGGTAATTGAACGGTAAAATCGTGGTAACGCTTCTGCGCTTAATAATTATGGTAATAAGCAGAGAATAATTATGAAGGGAATGAAGGGTGTATATATATACACATACATATATGTGTGTGTTGGTGGTAGCTTGAGAAGAAGGGGTTTGGTGAATGGTGTGTGGGTTTTTATTAATGTATTTTATATTTGGAACTTTGGTAGTTGGAATGAAATTATAAGAGAATAGAGCTTTCTTGGATGCTTCTAACTTCAACTTTCCTATCACATAAATGCAACTCCACTATTTTTCTTTTTTCTTTCTTTTTTCTTTTTGAATACAAATGCAATATACAATTAATTTTCAATAATTGGTCTAATTCTCATACAGTTTATAATAATTGATCTCATTCTTTCATCTACATATACTACTATTGTCCTCCTTACTTTACCACAAAGTAATATATTAGATTTAATCTTATTTTTTGTATCATATTCACTAGTGAAAAAGTTACTGATTCCAATAGTCATTCAACATATTGCAAAAAATGCAATTAAAAAAAACTGAGATCCAGAAAAATAATAATATAACAAAGCACCAATCACAAATATCTGGTTTAATTAATTTATTCACCCATCACGTTCTGCTAATTTAAATAAGCATAGAACACTAGCTGTATATATTCTATAGGGACATCACTCGGAATATTTATTTTCCAAAAAAATTATACCTAACAATTCATTAGCTACACACACATAATTAATAACCAAGAAAAGAATATTCTTTTATGAGGAAAAGTGATGCACAAGTACCCTCCTGTTTTATTAATTATTATACCTCATAATTTTATTTCATCATTGCATAATATTTTTCAATAGTTTTATCATGTGACACAAAATTACCCACATTTTAACTAGGAATAATTCCAAGTACTCATTCCATTGTTACAATTTTGTATTTTTTTAAAAATTTTAAACCATATTTTATTATTTATAAATATATTAAAAAGTAATGATAGTGTATGTTTGAAAGATGTATATTTCGCACGTGATTATTTAGGAAGAAGTCCATCCATGATTGAACTTTCTGAGGAGGGCATTTTATTGAGTAAGAAAACCTATTTCAATGGGACAGGGTTACGGTGTACAAGCTTTTGTTTGTTGTAAGAAAAGAAGATAGCCAATACTGTTTTGGTGATGTCGCCTTGTATTGGTGGTAGGCTCCGCCATGTGGATTTTAATCGCCTTATAATTTTACCGTACACAAATAATATTCTAACACAATAATAGTGTCATGCAACTATGCAAGTGGAGCTGAGATACTTTCCGGGATCGGGATCGTTTCGAGAAAAAATTTAAATTAATTCGATGTAAATTGAGTTTAGTTTGAATTTGCTCGAGTACATGTTCTAAACTTGAATTGAATTCAATCATATACTTGGTTTGATATGATCATGAGCCTAATCGAGCTTAGGGGTATGATTTTACATTCATACACTTTCTATTATTACTTTTTATTGTCTTTTTGTCCCACTTAATGTCATGTTTTGACTAAAAAGTTCTCACAGTTTCGATCAAAATATGACATGTTTAGTGAGACTGATGAATTATTTTATAATTTTTACGAATTTAAACGAACCTAAGCAAGATAAAGTTCGAATTATAGCAATAGTCGAGTATAATTGAATCAAACTCAAGCTTTCATCGTTATCAAATTTGAACTATAATTGACATTTATTAGTCGAGTTCGAATTCGAGCAAATCAATAGCTCCACTCACTTGTGTATACTCTCTTGACACCTATATAAACACACAGTACTATGTTGGTTGCACATGTTTCCTAGATTTGCAGTAACCATTTTGAGAAGCGTGCACATCTGAAGAAGTTCAGAACTATATTTATCCCTTCAAAATTCGAACAACAAACGAGTAAATACTTTAATGTTCGATGATCATTCCTAAATACAATCATAAAAGGAGTATAATTCTTCAAAACTCTATAATCTATATTCACTATTCGGTGATTGGTAGATACAAAATTAGAACACTAAATCAACGATCAATGAAGTAACTATAGTTATCTTATTTTGATTTGTAGGAAATTCAAGGTTTCAAGTTTTCTTTAACAAAAAGTTCTTTAAATTCTATCGCTTTACCATTTAAATGATGGTTAATATTGAAAAGACTAGGTCAATAATTCACATAATGCACGCAATGGGTACATTGAACATCAAATTAATTTGTATGCCGCTACTGCACAAATGGCTCATGACTTTTCCTACCAAATATTTCAACATGCTATTGCTAGGGCAAGACTAAAATATTCACACACAAATCTTTTGTAATATATAAAAATAAGCAACATGTCCAATAAACGACAAAGGGCTGCACAATAATTAGGTGGTGCATTAATTAATTCAACATGAACATATTGTATGTCATATAAACGTGGCGTAACGTGAGTCAATATTATTCAGCACTGCCACTAGTACTGGGTCTATAAAATTAAACAATTAAAAATTGTCCAAGTCGAAACAAAGAAAGATTCCACACTTACAAACAATATATATATATATATATATCCTTTTTAAAGAGCACAAACTTAAAGACACTAAAAAATGGTGCTGTAATAAAAAAAATCACGTACATTTGAATGAAGACTCCAACTTAGATGATGCAACTAATATCATAAAACTAATCAAATCATCCAAAGACTTAAAAATAATAGAAGAAATATATTCATAAGTGCATGCATGAAGATACTACTATTTTATATAAATATGTGCGGGTGAGTAGCAAGTGCTAAAAGAAAATAAAAGAAATGTTTTAGTGAAGCTCTCTAATGCAATATCTGATACTGGAAATTTTCTTCTCGAAACCTAGACTATATTTTATATGAACAAAGAAGGTGTAAAAGCAGGATCAGAATTGAGGGCAGTAGGTAGTGAATAGTGATAGTACTGCATGCCTTAAATTTAGAAGATCTTGAAGAGCAGGCGTGATAGTACTGCATGCCTTAAATTTAGATCTTGAAGAGCAGGCCACCATGGACCGCGAAGAAAGGGGCAAACACGAGAGACTCTACAGCCATAAGCTTTATCAAGATGTTCAGCGATGGCCCTGATGTGTCCTTCAGAGGGTCACCAACGGTGTCTCCGATTACAGCTGCCTTGTGTGCATCAGATCCTTTAGGGCCGAGAGTTCGGGCGTGGTCTGAGACTCCAGCCTGTGCTTATCAAGGATCATCAGTGTAGTACTAGCACGATTAAGTTTTAAGTTTACAAAGCTTAGAATTTGATTGAAACTTTTACCTCTATGTATTTCTTGGCATTGTCCCAAGCACCACCCGTGTTGGATGCAGAGATCGCAATCTGCATCATACAAAAACAATGGAACGTTTACTTCGTTTGGGAGTATATTAAAAATGGATATTATTTGAGTAGCTGGAGGGTTAATTGATCAAACAAGCTCAGAATTAACCAGTATAAAAACACTGGGTATACCTGAACACCGGAGACGAGGGCTCCAGCAAGGACACCGGAAAGAGTTTCCACGCCGAAGAAAATTCCTACGATGAGGGGGGTGAGCATGACAAGTGCGCCTGGAGGAATCATCTCCTTGAGAGATGCATCCGTAGAGATTTTGACACAAGTTGCATAGTCTGGCTTTGCAGTGCCCTCCATGAGTCCAGGAATAGTGTTGAACTGGCGGCGAACTTCCTCAACCATCTTCAGAGCAGCACTACCAACGCTTTTCATGGTCATGGCGGAGAACCAGTAAGGGAGCATAGCACCCACAATTAGGCCAATGAAAACTTTTGGAGTTAGAACATCGACGCTTAAAATGCCAGCACGGCTCACAAATGCACCAAAGAGGGAAAGGGACACAAGAGCAGCAGAACCAATTGCAAATCCCTGCATGTGAATGCAACGGTATTTCATGAAACAGAAAGTTTTTGCAAACTCTTCGAGCAACATGACTCAGTTTCTCTCTCTGTAAGAAAAAATTACCTTTCCAATTGCTGCTGTGGTGTTCCCTGCAGCGTCAAGGGCATCAGTTCTCTCTCGAATAGTGTGGCTCATGCCAGCCATCTCAGCAATACCCCCAGCATTGTCGCTGATGGGTCCATATGCATCAATAGCCAAGCCAGTAGCAATTGTACTCAGCATTCCGAGGGCAGCTACAGCAATACCATACATTGCGGCAAAACTAAAGCTAACAAAAATGCTAATAGCAATGGCGAAGATTGGAATGATAACCGATTTATATCCCAGAGCAAGGCCAAAGATGACGTTAGTTGCTGCTCCAGTACGGCATGAATCAGCAACGTCTTGCACGGGGCTGAGAACATTAAGAAGCAAATTAAATTCAAACATGAAACCGTGTATTAAATCGATTTAATATTTTATGGATGTATCCAAAAGTATACCTATAAGCATTGCTTGTGAAGTACTCTGTAACAAACCCAATAATAAGGCCTGCCCACAAACCAACAGCAACGCACAGGAACAATTGCCTGCAAGCAAAACATTATATGTGTTGCAAGAAATTAGACACTCGGAGGGAGGGTTGGGGGGTGGACATAAAAGTTCAAGCTGCACTTATGATACCCGCGTACAAGTGAAGATATCAATTACTACACCAAATAATGGAAATTAATACAAGATTAAACTCACCAGCTCTTGACTACTTTCTGTTCCCCAAAATTATATATTGTGAAGGATGATGGCAGGCCAAACCAGCTAACAATAGCTATCCCAACTGTCATAAATATAGTTGAGATAATGAGTTGCTTCTTCAGTGCTGGCTCGATTTCAGTGACAATCTTGACCTCAAAGAAATCAGTTGCAAACAATGTGGTCAGCAAACAAACAAGGATTCCGATAGAGCTTATTAGGAGAGGATATAGCATAGCAGTCAAATCATGGTTGATCCCGAAAGATGAGATGGACGCAACAACAAGAGCCGCACAGGAAGACTCTGCATACGAACCAAAGAGATCCGATCCCATACCGGCAATATCCCCAACATTATCACCAACATTATCAGCAATTACCTGTAACACTCTCAAGAAATAAGTAAAAAATGATTGACATTACTAATCTAGAGATTTAAGCATCAAAGTGTTTCTTTAGCCTTACCGCAGGGTTCCTTGGGTCATCCTCTGGGATGTTCTGTTCCACTTTGCCCACAAGATCAGCTCCTACATCAGCAGCTTTTGTGTAGATACCTCCTCCAACCCTACCGAATAGAGCCATGGAAGATCCACCAAGGCCGTATCCAGTAATAGACTCAAATAAGCCTTCCCAATCTTCACCGTAGTATATCTTGAACAGATTAATGGCAATGTAGAGAACAAGGAGACCGTTTGCAGCAAGGAGAAAACCCATGACCGCACCAGATCTAAAGGCAATAATAAATGCCTTGCCGACACCCTTCCTAGCTTCCAAAGTTGTTCGTGCGTTTGCATAGGTGGCAATCTTCATTCCAAGAAAGCCAGAAACCACGGATGTAATAGCACCGAGCATGAAGGCTATGGTACTAAAAATCGCTGTGGCAAGTGCAGGCTTGCACAGTTTGGTCTCATCGTACGTACAAGGTTGACTCTCTGAGCTAAATCCTTCCACGGACCCAAGGAAAAGGAAGATCAATATCGCAAAACCAATCATGAAGATACCAACATACTGGTACTCCGTTACAAGAAATGATGTTGCACCTGTACCATTGAAATTGACTTGTCAGCATATCTCAATAAGTACTAATAAACAAGTATTGTTGTTTCATTCTAATGGATTCCTACTACGAATTTACAAAGAAAAGTCATTATTCAACATACTACATTTAGATAAATATTTAAATAATTGGTACACAAAGAACAGAGATTTAGTGAGTTTTCATATGTATAAGAGGTTTCTATATATATGCACTTTGTTTTTGATGAAAATTCGCATAGTAAGGTTGAAGCAGATACATATTGCATGTAAGTAGTCTGTCAACGCAAATTGATATTACTCCTATATCTATAATGAGTTCTAATAAATGAAAATCCATTAATGAAATTTAATTTGGTGGTACATCAGGTAATTTTCTTAACCTCCTCGGATCCTTTCGGCAATTCTTGATGCAATAATAACACTAAAATTGGAGCCAAGATACATGAATGCTGATTTAACACAAATACCTAGAGAAGATATTTTTTTTCTTTTATTTTTACATTTTCCTTTTATTCTTTTATTAAATTTAGGGGGTATCTTTTTCCGTGACGAAGTGTAGCAAAAACTAACTTCATACAGATTAATTTCAAATCCAATATATTTAACACCGTCAACACGACACAACGACTTTAGCACAAAATAGAAAGTAAATGGGAAATTTCATAAAATTAGGAACATGCTGTAGATGAATAAGATTTAACATTAGAAACGACACCAACAACTCTAATACAAAATAGAAAGCAAAAAAAAAAAGTTGCAAAAATTAGGAACTTTATTTAACGCTAGTGGAGTAACTAAACGGAGGATAATATATCATCGGTTACGGTAACACCGTCGACAATAAAAAGCAGATCAAAGAGGGAGTCTTTGGTCCATTACACACGTGTCAATAAAGAAATCATTATTATACAGTGATCACAAGAAGAAGAAGAAGATACGTCTCTGATTGAATTCCACATCAAGTTCGATCGCATTCTCCATCAACCTAACCTACTCTTCTCTAAGAAAAACATCAAATTCGTTTAATCAACATTTTACGACGTAGGAGGAAATCGCTAGAAAAAAAAAAGGAATATCAAGATTTCACACATTCTAGAAGGGAAGAAATTTGGAGATAATGGTAATCAGATAATGGAAATATGAGTATTATTTGCAGAAATGTTTCATTAATTCCTAATAATTCGAAAACGTTCTATCTCTATATCATACTGGTTAACATGAAAGCTCTGAAGCTTCAGCTTAGCTGAGCGCGATAAATCTCGTCCAATTATATCACTCGAATCTATTCAATCCGTGAATAAAATTCTAAAACATGCACCAATTCGTTAATTGTGAAATGCAAGTCCGTAATCAATTCTCACCTTCTGAAATGGCGAACTGGATGTCGGCGCACCTGCGAACGACGGAGTGATCGGAGACCCCGTCCTCTTCCTCGACGAGCGGATCCGTAATTCCATTATCAGCGCCGTGTGATGCGGCGGTGGAGACCTTGACCTTGGAGACGATCAGCCACTGCGCGACGGCGAAGGCTATGCCGATGACGGCGCAGATAGGGATGAAAATCTGGGCTCCGAGATCCGATAGCAGCGTTGCCTCGCCCATTACCTCGAGAAGAAAAACTCCAAACACCTCTGATCAAAATCAATCGTTTTGCGCTCTCTCCTGCGCCTTCTGATCCCAAAATTTTGGTTGTTGCCGGTTGGTGAACACAAATCTCTCTCACACTGTGAATCTCGACTCTCGATGAGTTTCGTTCTCTGTGTGTTGAGGTTTAGTGGGTTTTTATAGCAACACTTGTACGAGGATTGAAATTTCAGAACAAAGTATTTTCTCATTTCTATTTTCTTCCATATTCTGAAATTGGCCCATAAATATTAATTTATCAGAGTAGCGCTCCACCGCCCGCGGTGGGCACATCTTAATGCGCCCGCGGTTGATGTGGCAATGCCACATCATTGACACATCATCATACGAGTCACTATATTTTTCGTTTTTTTATTAATTTTATTTTTATTATTATTTATTAAATAATATTAAACTATACCCTAACCAATAAACCCTAGTCGGAAAGTGATAATTAATAAAAAATATTTAAGTTTTAATATTTATCTACGTGGCATGCCACATCAACCGGGCGCATTAAGAAATGCCCACCGCGGGCGGGTGAGCATTTTCGTATATATATATACACACACTGATAAATTTAATAATTTAATTATATACTAATTGATCATTTATTTTTAATTTTAAATGTTGCACTACATATTAATCGAGTGTAAAGGGTGCGTAGCATTGCCATGTCTGTACACTCTAATATACATTACAATTTACATGTATTTATTTATGTATAATAAATAAATGTCTCCCATTCCATTCCATCAAAATTCAAATGTAGCCTATGTAGCATTTATCGAGAATAAACTTTATATGTAGTAAATACTAAAGAACATCGAATGTAGACTTTGCAGCATTAATTATAAATTCAATTAGGAATTTAGGAGTAATATTAATTATTTTTCTAACAAGATGATGCACGCAGAGAGGAATTGAAAGCAACCACTAGATTGTGTAATTGGTTTAAATTTGATGGTAAATTTAGCACATTGGTTTTGATTAGTAAGAAAGAGATGTAAAATAAGATAAGTTTTTTCAACATTCTTAGCAAAATTAGAGTCCAATAGAGAACTCTAGAAGTGGGAGACAATAATTTTTTATTAATTAAGATCTTGAATATGTCAATAGATAGTTTATGAAATTGATAGATTGGATTAGGAGTTAGGACACACGACCGAGCGCAAGAGAGGTTTTTAAATAATTATTTATTTTCTCGTAAATAATTTGCTCTAAATTTATACTTTTAGATACAGTTTTTTTTTAAGTTTTATTTTCGCTATCTTCTTTTAACATTTAATTACTTAATATAAATTACATAGTAGCGTCACGAATAATATTAATGAAATGTCAAATCCAACAAATTTTCCAAGTATCAAAATTTAGATAGTTTTTGAGTGTGATCTCTCTCAAATAAAAATGATTTTCACTACCATTATATATTCATAATAGATTAATAAAAAGTTATATAGTTTGTTGAAGTGATATATGTTTCAATTGAAAGTGTTTGATGTATCACTAATCACTTAGGGCTGGAAGTTCGGATCGGGTATTTTGGATAATTACTAACCGAATCGAAATTTTTGGTTAACCGATAATTGATAACCGTAATTTTTAAATAGTAGATCGGTTATCGGATAGTGTTTTTCGTAATTTTCGGTTATCGGTTATATCTGATAATCTATTGGATATAACCGAAAAACCGAAATAACCGAAATTTTAATTTAAAATTTATATATTTTATTTTTATAAATATATTTTATATTTTTAATAATTATTTTTATAGACATATTTTTTATTTATAATAATTCCATATTTATTACAAATTTTTAAAAAAAATAGTTGATATTCAATTTATTTAATTTTAATTTTAATTTTTTAATAAAAACATCGGTTATTTCAGATAATCGATTCAACTAACCGAACGGTTAGCGGTTAACCGAAATTCGTAATTCGGTTCGATTTCAGTTAGTGATTTTTGAGTAATTTGATTTCGGTTAACCATAATTTTCGATTCGGTTAACCGAACTTCCAGCCCTACTAATCACAATAAATTAAATAGTTTTATTATTCACTATGAATAATATGATGATACATTATTTCAATGAACATATCATATAAATTGTGAGACTAAATGTTTAACTTGAAATAATATTACGAGGGATGTTGTAATATTTAACTTGTAAGAATATTATGATGGATGAACTTGACAAAACATAAATAATCATTGTTTCGATTATAATAATTTCAAAATAATAATATGATAAATTGATAGTTCAATTGCAATTACCACGTTAATTTTATTTTTCATATTTTATAATATTTTTTTTTTCTAAGAGAATTAATCATTTTCGTAAGGCATACGAAAATGTTGTGTTGAAACTTGAAACCCAATTGAACGGTACATCTTTATCTTCAATTGCAACATCAATTGGAGAATATGAATAAATAATAGGGAGGAAATTAATAATACCCACTTTCAAAAAACACATGAAGAAAATATTCAAAATCTTTGTCTTCATGTAGAAAATACCCATTTTACATATAAAATCCAGATGAAAAAAGTAATTTGGGAATTGTGAAACTAGGTTAAAAATAATTAATTGGGTCAAAAAAAGTGGGGAAAGTCAACAATTTTTCTGAAAAATAGGGTATCTTGGACCGCCCCCTCCCTCCTTCTTTCCTCTTTCTCCTGGACCGTCCACTACCTCCATTTTCTTAATTTTGAACCGTAGCAACCCTTCTACATCTCCCTTCTCTATTTCTCTCTTCTCTATTTCTCCAATTTTACACCACCATCTTGGAATGCACAAGTATCCTTTTTTTGCGTTTCTTCGTATATTAAAATACTACATCGAGTTAGGAGTAATGTCCGATTTGAATC